>VDFB02058242.1:286713863-286805362 GCA_007258455.2 Sequoia sempervirens | reverse complement strand
CTCCATCAAACTCAAAATGGTTTTCCATTCCCTCTATCCTATCCATAACTAGATTAGCATCCAATTTCCCACTAAATAGTGGTATGTCTTCAAGTTCTTTTCCACTCAAATCCTTCAATGCCTTCAAGAAAGGCTCTTCTTGCAAAACAGGGTCAGGTTCAGGGATCCTGTCTTCCTTTGCAACCTCTTCACTTTTTGGTACCCTTCCTTCCAACTTATCACTAACCTCATCGGTCTTAGTCTACACATTACTCATTGGCTGCTCAAATTAGGCTATTCTTTCCCTCAATAGCCTATTGTCTTCCTCATTCTTGACCTTCTTAGCCCAGTGCAGTTTTTCACCATGCAATGGAACCACTAGACTCAATCTCGACATATAATATCCCAAATCTTTTCTTGCTCGATGCGATTTGATAGGAGGTTGGATGAATCAATCATTGATTCATGCCCTAGGTCTTGTTTGGAAGACCTCTAAGGTGTCTTACTCCACCAATTCAACCTATAGGACATTTTATTACTTAGAATCCCCTGGTCTTGCCTTGCCAACCCCAACTACCAACTGTTCTTCCTACCAGAGTGAGAGACTTGAATTTTAGCCATGATACAATTGCCTTAGCCCTTGTTTCCACCCTAAAAGGCTACTAACCCTCCAAATCATTGAATTAGGTTTTGCGGGGGGGTGTGGAGGTGTTTTCCTATAAAGTCTTCAATTCATCCACTAAGTTAATTATGGGTCCATCCTAGCTCCATCTCTGAGTGGCTTCATCAGAGCCCTCATTTTAGGCTAAAAGGCTACTAGCCACAAGGCCACAATTAGGTCTCCTTCTGCGAGAAATCAGTTAGTTATCCAAATGTTTCAAGAACACCCAATCTTTTTCTTAGGATTCTGATTCATATGCCCATCTCTCAAAGATTTTTTTGGGGTCTTGGGTCTCAGCTGTCCGTACAAAGGCTTAACTTGAAAATGAGCAAAACTCGGGTTTTTAAGCCTTTCCCGACCTCTCCGCAAACTGTTAAGTTCTTTCCTCACCAAATGGATTGATGGAGCTTCTTCCTACTTACTAGGTCTTGGAAAGACTCATACCTACCTTCTCCAAAAGGAAATTTGTCTAGAATTTGTCACCCCTACAAATTAAGTGCTCTGCACTAAAGTCTTCCTAGTTGGGCACTTCCCTGGCTCGCCTAGGGAAAGAATTCCACAGTGACTCCTGTGCTTTCAAAGAAACCTAACTCTACAATATTTACAACCATGGAGTCTAGTCACTATTCCCAAAGGGTTGTACAATTTGTACGGTGGGAAAGTGAACTAATACCCCATTCTCACAAAACTGCCTGGTTCAGACCAGCAACAATGTGGAAAAAAAACTATTTACAAACAATGCTTGAAATTGAATAAAGAAACTAACTAATGTCACAAAATGCTTGAAGAACTACTACACTACAACCTAAACAACTATAGTGCCATCATTAATCCATTAAAACCTCACTTCTATGCAAAAATTAGAAAATGCACTCTCAAACACAATTGCTCTCCTTGAATTCACAAAAATTCAAAACATAACAAATGCTTCCAACCCCACTCCAATTCTGAGGCATTCCATAAATAGGGTCTCTAAAATAGTTAACCTCTTCCTTGGAGGCTCTTCTTGGCCACTTGCTTGGCTCTGATTGAGCAATGTTTGCAAAAATTTTCAAATTCCTAAATCAAGACCTTATTTTGGCTAGAACCTATTGACTCTATTCTATAGTGGAGCGCATTGTGTTGTTTGATCAAAACCCAACCAAAAATGCCATTAAGGCTTAATACAAATGAACTAAATTTGATTGCTTAGTTTTTTCCTAGACAAGACTGTCCTAGATAGACCTTCTAAACAACCTAAGGTAACCTATGGGTGCTCTTGCACCACTAAGTGTTGATACCTTGGGGAGAGAAAACTCAATTTTTTTTTGGCTAAGTGTTGATACCTTGGAGAATTAAATTTTGAAATTTGGTTAAGTGTCAAGGAAATTACCTAAGCAATGAGCAACTCCGCTCGACCAACCAATCATGAAGTTTACCAAGGCTAAATTGAGCATGACCAAGACACAACCAAGCCCGCCAAGGAGAAATGAAGGAAGATGTCTTGCCAAAGTCTAAATTCCACTCAAGAATAATAGAAAAATTGCATGCCAAGTCCAAAGTCCTCCAAGGTTAGAAACAAACATGGTAAAATTTTCCAAGAGGAAACCAAAAAATGGCTAAGTGTGGAATTTTCCTATAACAAAAGAATCAAATTTTGACTAAGTATTGGAAAGAAAATAGGGAAGATGAAGAGGAATAAAGAGGAAAATTAAAGAGGGAATGAATAAAATCCTTGCCCAAGGATGCATTTTTCCCTACTTAGCACAAGCCAAATTCAAAATTGAAGGAAAATCCACAGGAAAAGTTCATTTGAGCATAGAGATGGCCAAAATGTTGACTAAGTGTTGAATGGTCCACATGAAGGTGTTACAAAATGAAATTGAATAGCCAAAATTTGGCTAAGTATGGGAAATACTTCATGAAGAAAGTTTCAATTTCCTCCATTATGGCGAAACAACATGAGAGTTCTCCAAATTCAAGGCATTTTAAGGAATTTCAAAGCAGTCAGGAAAGAAAAAGTTTAATAACTGCTCCAAGGGGAGACTTCCAAACCTCAAATGCAAGTGAGAAGAAGAAATCAAAATGTCAAAGGAGATCCAAGATCAAAGCTAGGAAGGAACAAGCGCAAAGAACAAAGTCATCAGCAAGGAAAGATATTCTAAGGCAAGCACGTGGAAGAAAAACAAAGGGACTAAGGAAGACATCCAACGTGCTGAGGTAGCACCTCATCATCTTCCAACCAATAAAATTTCTCCAAATCATCATGCAACAACTTTCTATTTTATTGTTGGTTTATATTTAGTAGAAGGATAAGTGTCCCCAAATGTAATTTTCTCATTGGATGAGAGGTAGTTGGTTGTGAGAAACCCTAATTAGGATTTATTTTTGTAATCCCAGTCATTGGTTTGAAATCAATCTTGGCCATTGAATTATAATCGAAGAGCCTATAAATTGAGCTCACCCCTGATTTGTAAAGTGTGAAGAGAGTAGTATGAGATTGTTGCATATAGCTACTTATGATAATAAAAGCTCTTATGCATGATTTTATTTGAATCCCTATTATTGTGAAGTGGTTTGGAAGGTTGCATATCTCCTTCAATATTTGATTAGAATTAAAATAGAAGTTGATTTGAATGTTTGTTAATTGAATGAAAGATCTGATAGTATTGATTGGTGAAACTTAGCTCATATTTTCTTTGAATAGATTATTTTTATTCAATGTGTAAAGTTAGCTTGAGCTTATGATTATGGATGCTTAACTTCAATTTGGATAAGTATTGTTCAAGACATGAAAACTATAATCACACCCCTTGAAGATTGCACCTAGTTTGTGTAGTTTTCCTTGGGAGGCAAAGCAAAGTGTGGTTACCAGTTTCACCTAATCTTTATTGTCTCTTGAATTTGTAGGAGTATATTAGAACTTCTAAACCCTTATCTCCTTTTTAGTTTGCTTGAAGTCCATGATCCAAGACCCAAACAATAGAGTTTCATTGTCTAGACCTTCATTGTGAATTGAACAAGCCTAGTGTAAGTCCCTTTGTGTATTACCAACATATCACAACACCCATTGAGCTTATCCACACATCAAGACCTAACAAAAGAAACCTTGGAATCACCATATGATCTTCTAGCAATCTTATCATATGTGGTGGTTTTTCAAGAGAGGATAGAGTGTCTTTGGACATTTTATTTTGTGTGTTCGATGGATGTTAAAACGTACACCAACATGACTGAATAGATTTCCACAATTCCTAGTAATGGCTTCCACAAAATTAAAAAATGATAGTGTTTCTTTTGGGGAAATTAAAATATTGAGCACAAGCAGCCAGGATGATGCTTTGCATTTGTGTAAAGTTTCTTAGGCCTTTTCAACAAAGACATTTTGAACATGTTTCTCAAACAGTTGTCCTATGCTTCCACATTTTGCATACATTCCTACCATAACTTATGTATAGAGAGATGATTATACATGACTCTATATATACACATTTCTTCAAGGAATTTTTTCAAACAATTTACATGCTTAGTCTATGCTTCCACGTTTTTATTAACAAGTCGTAGTTTCTCAAAATGGCCCTGTCAGCACTAGGCAGGAACTACGCTGCACTGGAACTCATTTAATGTCATGAAATGAAAATATGATATAATTATATCTTGTAGGTTGTAGTATCTCTCCATTTATATCATTTTATAATATTTTTGTACTTTTTGTGGTAGTGAAAGAGTAAATTATTTATGCAATTTTTTATTTTTATGACTAATTGTATATAGACACATATAAGATTCTAAGAACAACTATGATTGAGAAAATTTCACAACCTGGATATGAATTAATTGCGTAGATCAATATATTTTACATGAAAATATACATATCTCCACTAGTTTTACCAAAATAAATATTTCCAATGAATTGATGGTGGAAAAATCTTAATAATCCTCATTTATTTTAGGCCAAACAATAAAAAAATCAAATACATCTGTTATTTTAACATTATTTAAAAAAAGAATATGTTTTTTTTTTTTATATTATCATTTTCTCACTTTAAGAAAATAGTGATCTTGCTAAATAAAATAATTTAACCCACTCCAAAAAAATGACCTTAATATTATATATTAAATCAAAATTTGCATATGTAAATTATGCACTCTTTGTAAAGAAGAATGATGATACATGTTAAAATATAAAATCCAATAATATTTTTATTTAATTTTTTTTCTATTTCTATGTATAGTCAATCAATAGAAATGTTTGGCATAAAATTACACACTACCTTTAAATATTCCCAATTTGTTCAAACGTTAAGAATTGCCTATTTACAGAGTCTTAAATAAAACTAAATCAAGAGTAAACCCATATGGTAAAACTTAAAATATTATGGTAATTAAGTAGTATTTAAAAACAAGGTAATAATAATTAACCATTGTATCTAGTTGACTGAAGTGCTAACTTGTAGATGTAGAACAATCTTCAGTAGTATTTCTTAGAGCACTTGTACTCTCAAGAAAAGGTGAGATATCTATGGGCAAATGAAAATCTCTAGGAGTACCAAGAAATGTACTTGTTATTTTTTCTAATCTCTCAACTATCTCCATCATATTTGGGCGTTGTTGTTGTGACTCCCTTGTGCAAATCAAGCCTACTTCTAGAGACTGAGTGAGGCATGCCAATATCATTGATAAGTCCAGTTCATTAACATCTTTAAGAAAGTTGTTATCCACCACTTTTGTTATTCTATTTGGAAAATCCATGCTTACCCATTTTGGTAGATTGATACATTCTACAAACATGCCATCTGTAGGTCTCTTCCTTGTTAACAACTCTAAAAGTAGAATTCCATAGCTATATACATCTCCTTTTGCTGAAATATTTACACCTATTCCATACTCTGCAATATAATACAATAACTTAAATAATAACTCTAAGGCATTTGAAACATAGATAAAAATTATAAAATCACTTTATTGAAAGTTTATATCATAATATATAAAATGAATACCTGGTGCAATGTAGCCAATGGATCCCTTGAGTGCATTGGTAGGAGTCCATGAATTCATTGAATTCTCAAATAAGAGTTTGGCAATGCCAAAGTCTGCTATATGTGGAGTCATATCATCCCCTAGCAAAACATTACTAGGTTTTAGGTCACAATGAATGACTTGGACATAGAAATGATGATGTAGATATCCCATTCCTTGTGCTATCGCCTTTGCTATTATTAATCGGTCGGGCTCAAACTTAATATGCATTCATCTCCCCCCTCAGGATAGAGCCATCTCTCCAAGCTTCCATTTGACATGAATGGAAGAACCAATGCTTTAAAATCAAGGTTAGAACAAGCTGAAATAATTTTGATCACATTGCGGTGCTTGACTCTTTTTAGCACATTACATTCTCTATCAAAACTTTGGAGAGAATTTTCATCTTGTAAGTTAAGAACTTTGATAGCAATATTTGTACCATTTTTCAGAATCCCTCTATAAATAGATCCAAAACTACCAATCCCTAGCTGATTGGTGTGGCTAAACCCACTAGTTGCATCTACAAGTTCTTCATATGAAATTCTTTTAGGCCAAATATTGAGGGAATTCTCACTTATTTGTCTCCTATAGAAAATTAGAAACAATACAAAAGACATAATGAAGATTACAATGCCAATGATAATTGATATTGTCACCTTTTTAGAGACTAAGAATCGTTTGTGTCTAGAATTAGAGCATGGTTGCAAATTGATCCACTTTCCACAAAGGCCAATATTTCTTGACAATGCTGACTCATCAATAGCTGCAAAAATTCCTCCCTTTGGTGCCTCTCTTGTTAAGTTGTTTGAAGAGAGATTGATATGCTGAAGCATTTTCATTTCTTGAAAATCCATTGGGATTACACCCGACAAATTATTTTTTGAGAGATCAACGTCTTGAAGATTTTTTAGATTTGTGAGTGATGTTGGTATTGGGTGATCAAATGAATTCCATGAAAGATTCAAATATTGCAAGTTTGTACAACTTGATAGTTCAGCTGGAATTTCACCAAAGAAATTATTGAGAGACACATCTATAGCTTGGGCCATTTTCATTTTACTCAATACTAAAATAGAACCTTGTAATAAACTGTTAGACACATTGAATCCAAATTGGATGTTTTGAAGTCTTGTCCATTCAGGAGGTATGCTTCCTTCTAGTTTGTTGTAAGACAAGTCCACCTCCTCCAAAGTGATACATCTCCCTAAATTGGCTGGCATTTTCCCTGAAAGTTGATTGTGATGAAGAGAAAGATATCTTAGTTGTGGAAGATCACCAAGAGCATCTGGAATTTGTCCTGAAATCATGTTTTCACCCAATGATAATAGCCCAAGCATTTTTGCATGAGCCAAACTTTTTGGAATTTCTCCATGTAAATTATTTGTATCTAGATACAATCTTTCAAGATTTTGAAGTTGACCAAGTGAGGATGGAATGGCCCCATTGAAATGATTGAAGGATAGGTCTATAAATGCTAATTTTGTGAGGTTGCTAATGCTACTCGGTATATTTCCCTCAATTTTATTGGTGCTTAGGGACAATCGAAAGAGTTGGCTTGATAGTTGGCCAATTGAAGAGGGTAAGAAGCCAGTGAGATAGTTATGAGTCAAATATAGATCTTGTACATGGGAGCAATTATCCAATATTGTTAGAAAAGACAAGCCATTTCTTCCACTCACAAAATTATTGCTCCATAATCTAAGGATTCGAAGTTGGAGTAATTTTCCAAACTCTGAGGGAAATGTGCCACTAAGTTGGTTAATCTCCAATTCAACTACTTGAAGTTGGGTGCAATTAGAGAGAGAGGTGGGGATTTCTCCAGTGAGTTGGTTTCCCCACAAATATAGTTGTTGCAACTCTAATAGTTTACCGAATTGCGAGGGAATCACTCTTATCAAGTAGTTGTCAGAAAGATCAAGTACTGTGAGTTGAGTAAGCATAACCAATTCAATAGGAATACCACCATGGAGTGTGTTTCCGGACAAATCCAATATAGTTAAGGATGACATGTTGCCCACAGAAGATGGGATTGTACCTATGAGTTGGTTTTCTCCTACACTAAGCACCTCTAAATGTGAAAGAAGGCCAAGCTGGGAAGGAATGTTGCCACTCAGATTGTTTGCGGACAGTTTGAGAACTTGCAAAGAATGACAATTTATTAAAGTGGATGGAATGAAGCCTTCTAATTTATTTTTAGACAATCTTAGTATTCTAAGGCGAAAAAGCTTCCCTAATTGAAGAGGAATATGGCCTTCAAAGTTATTACCTCCAAGAGAGAGTACTCTAAGAAAAGAGAGATTGCCAAGGAAAGGAGAGATAGGGCCAAATAAAGACATACTTGTGAGGTTCAAGGAAACGACGCGTTGATGATGAGAAGAACAGGCAACACCAGTCCAATTGCAGAAAGAGTGATGAGGAGACCAATCGAACAAGGAATTATTGTGACCTCCGAAGAGAGAATGCTTGAAAGCCAAAAGAGCTTCTTCATCAGAATAATAAGAAGGAGAAGAAGAATAAGAAATTGGTACTGCAAAGAGAAATAATGAAAAGAGCATGAGACAGTAATTATTTGAGATCATCTTGAAGTACATCCACACTGGCCAACACAATAGGTATCCAAGCTTGTTTGCTTAAGCAAATCTGTTTGTTATTTAAAGGAGGATGTAAGGCGGAGTCAATAATTAGCGAGGGATTATCGCCGTGTCGTGTGCGAATTTCTTTTGTATACATTTAATTCCGCGCTGGTCTGTTGCGGAGAAAGTGGGAAGTTTTTGCATTTCGTCTTCGTCTTCAACTCCATTCCGCTTGTCTCTTTTTGTAGGTCATAGGAATAACTGAGTGTTTGAAAGAAAACTGACTGCTTTAACTGGTCAGTCACGTAAAAGAAAACTGGGTGTTTTAACTGGTCAGTCACGGAAAAGACTCTAACTAGTCAGTCACGAAAAAGAAAACTGAGTGCTTTTACTGGTCAGTCACGGAAAAGAAAACCGAGTGCTCTAACTGGTCAGTCACGTAAAAAGAAACCTGAGTGCTTTAGCTGATCTATCACATGAAAGAAAGCTAAATACTCTAACCGATCTGAATGCCCTAACTTTCAATCACGTGAAAGAAAATTGAATGCTCTAAAGGATCAGTCACGCCAAAGAAAATTGACTGTTGTCCCATTCGACTTCATTCATATTTAAAAGTAAGCAGAAATTGGCAGTGCAGAGAAACAATGAAAAGACGTTAGTTGACATCTTGTAATGCATCCACACTGGCCAATACAATAGTTGGCCGAGGGTGTTTGTTTAGGAAAATCGGTTCCTTATTTAAAGGAGGAGATAACGCGGAATCGAATTCCGTAGTCAACAACCGCGCTTGTCCTGTTTCTGTCAATAATTAGCAAGGAAAAAAAAGACGCCAATGTCAATATTGTTCTGATTAATCATGTCAAAGAAAATTGATTGTTGTTAGATTTCACTCCATTCATATTTAAAAGTTGTGAAAAATGGAAGGAAATGATTTCTCACTTTCCTAACGATTAATATTTTACTTATTCTTAATAAGTAAATATAATTGAATTTTGTGAAAGATCATTTAAGCATAATAATATTAATGGTTTAATGTGAAATTTAAAATAAAAATGAGTGATGAGATGTAAAAAAATTCACATAAAAATAAGTGTTACATAATTTTTATATAAAATGGAGTAAATGGTTTAAATGGTTTAGAAATTTTAAATAAAAATGAGTCATGAAGGTATAATATAACTACCAATTGCACCTTGGTGTGCAATGGGTATACCAAAGAAGTGTGGAGGGTCAATTAGAGAGTTTTTTGGTCTATTTTTTACATACATTTTTGTAGTATACTTGAGGTCAATTGGTAGGCCATTTATAAAATGATGTTGTTTATGCAACAAAAGTCTCAATGGAGAAGTGATAACTTCAAATAAACTATGCACGTGCTTATAGGGATTTGAACACAACCAAAAAAAGCTCTGAATTATGAAGATAATAAGGCTCCATTACAAATAGGCTCATGTTATGTTTGAAATAGGGGGAGGGGGAGAGGGAGAGAGAGGGAGATATGGGGATAGAAATAGGGAGAGATAGAGAGAGAAAGAGAGAGAGGGGTTAGAGAGGGAAATATATAGGGGTAGAGAAAGATGGATAGATAATGAGATAGAGATAGAGGGAGATATGTAAGAATTTAAATATGGAGAGATGGCAATAGAGATAGAGATAGACCTAGAGATAGGGAGGGAGAAACAAGGAGAGAGTGTGTGTGTGTGTGTGTGTGTGTGTGTGTGTGTGTGTGTGTGTGTGTGTGTGTGTGTGTGTATGAGTAAGAGAAATATATGGGGAGAGATAGAGAGGGAGATAGATATGTATAAATAGATAGAGAGGGAGGGGGTGGATTGAGAGAAATAGAGATAGGAGAGAGAACTTGTACAAAGATATAGAAAGAGGAAGTGATAGGGAGAGGGGGAGAGGGAGAGGGAGAGGGAGAGATAGGGATATAAAGGAGAGATAGAGAGATAAATGTATCTTGGGAAAGATAGAGAGGGTGAGAGAGAGACAAAGACAAAGATAAAGAGAGATAAATATATAAAGGGAGAGATGAAAGGAGGAAGAGGGAGAGATAGAGATAGAAAGAGGGAGATGATGAAAGAGAGGGAGATGGAGAGAGAAATATAAAGATATAGGAAGTGATATATAGAGAGAGGGATATATATAAAAAGAGAGATATAGACAATGAGATCTAAATAGAGAGGGAGAGGGAGAGATAAGAAGATAGAAATAGAGGGGATAAGAGTGAGAGATAAAGGAGGTCATAGAGATAATTAATCAAAAGGGAGAGAGATAGAGAGAGCCCAAGAGAGATAAAGAGATTGAGATTGAGATGAGATAGAGAGGGAGAAACAATGAGTGTGTGTGTGTGTGAAAGAGATATATGGGTTAGATATAGGGAAGGAGAAACAAGGAGTGCATGTGTGTGTGAGTGAGTGAGATATTGAGACAGGTATGAGAGGGATAGATAAATATAAATAAATCTAGAGAGGTACAAAGAGAGGGAGAGAAATAGAGAGGATACAAAATTTGAGAGATATAGAAAGAGAGTGATAGGGAGAGAGGGAGAGATATGTATAGAAAGAGGGAGAGATATAGAGATATATAGTGGGAAAGATAGAGGGGAAAGAGAGAAAGAGATGTAAGAAGAGGTAAGAAGATAAAGATAGGGAGAGAGATAGAGATGAATATAGAAATAGAGATGGAGATGGAAATGAAGAGAGAGAGAGAGAGGGAGAGAGAAATAAAGATAGAAGGAAGGGGAGATAGAGGAGAGAATGAGAGAGGGAGAGATGGAGGGACAGAAAGATAGAGATAGGAAGTTATATAGAGGTAGCTCGAGAGGGAGATAGATATACAGATGTAGTGAGAGATATGGGGAGATGTATATAGAGATATATGTGAAGAGAAAGAGATAGATCTCCTTATATCTCTGTCTCCCTCTCTATCTTTATATTTTTTATTATCTCTCAATATCTCTCTATATTTGTCTTCCCTTCTTCCTCTATCTATATTTTCTTTCTTCTCTATCTGTTTCCCTCTCTCTATATTTATCCTAAGTATATTTTTCTATCATGATTTATCTCCCCCTCTCTCCCCCCCTTTCCCTCTTTATCTCTTGATCTCTCTACCTCTCTATATATTTGTCTCCCATTTCTCTTGATCTCTCTATCTCTCTCTTTATTCTATTTACGTCTTTCCTCTCCTCTCTTTTCCTCTCTTTCTTTATCTCTCTTCCTATCTCTATCTCTTTTTCTCTCCATATTTATTCATATATATTGATACCTCCATTTTTGTATCTCTATCTCTCTTTTTATCCTGTGCATCTCTTTGTCTCCCTCTCTATTTCTTTTTATTTTCTCTTTATCTCTCTATCTATTTTCCCCCTAAGTGTGCAATGGGTAAAATGAATAGGTTTTAAATGTGAATTGTCATTTCCTTAATCAAATGACATGCTACCCTAAGCATAACTCCCTAGGAACATTTTATCCCTAGATTGTTGGCATGAAATGACTAATAAAAAATTACCTTCTCTCTCCCACACTATATAAATTTAATTTATATTTTAAGTTTGGAATTCATTTTATTATATAAATTATAAAATAAAAACAAAAATAGAATTATTCTACAATAATTAAAGTTTGATTAAGATAAATAATTATAAATTAAATTAATTTTAATAATTTTAATTATTATTTTTAATTTCATAAAAAATACATAAATAAAAAAATAAATTTCAAATTTAATTTTAAATTGAAAACTAAAATAAAATAACTAAATGGAAATTCAAAATATATCAAAATCCAAATATTAATAAATAAAATAATTTTAAAAAATTAATAACAAATAATAAACTTATTAAGTTAATAATTGATTAAATAAAAAATAAAAAATATATTTTAATTTATTAGAATTGAAATATTAATAAAATATGTACCTAAAAATATAATTAATATATTAGAATCAACATTAACACATAAAATCCTCATCGCTCATGTGAAAAAAAATTTACTAGGCACACTCCAGTTTATAGGGGGGCTACTCAATTCTTGCAGTCTAAACAACAATTTAACAAAAACTCAATATTAAAAAAAAAAAAAAAAATTATAAAATATTATTAGATAAATTAAATTTTAAAAAGTAGAACTGTATTTCAAATAAAATATTAAAAACAAAATAAACTATATTAAAATTGTTAAAAGTAAAATTATAACGTTTATATAAAAAATTACAAATAACACCAAACTTAAAAATTGAAAAATTAAATGAAACCTATTCAAAAAATAAAACTAAATTCATAGTTTATTGATTTATTATATATATATATATATATATATATATATATATATATATATATATATATATATATATATATATATTATTCATCTAAAAGCCTACATTTAAAATGTTTGAAAGAAAAAAAAATTCTTATCATATCTTTTCTTAATTTAAAGCTAAGACTAGATATCTCAAGAATGATCTTGCATCCTTTTCTACAATTTTCAATTGTTGATTTTCAAAATCAATTCATTCACTTCATATAGGAAATACCTTTAGTGCAAATATAAGTATGTAACTACATTAAAATAGTTAATTTTACACCATGGATGGTGGATGTATGGTTATTAGTATAAGAAAAAACATGAAAAAAATATTTTAAAAAAGATGTATCTCTTAGCTTACATTTATTTGTATGAAAGATATACAAAAATTATGACAAAACATTCATTTTATGATATGAGGGTTCATTTTATGGTATGAGGATATTGTAAATTTTCTATATATATAATTTACAATCAAATCCCAAAAAAATGTGAATCATTATTTTGAAGAAGAATAGTTAATAACTAACTAAAAAATCTAGTGGTGTTGAATATCTTATAGAAATGAGTGGCAGAAACGAATAACATGTATTAAAAGTACAGTATAATTTTTGCATTAATTGGGTGATACATTTGTGGTGTGTGGTATTAAATTCACACTAAAGAAGTGTGTAAAACTTAAGACATTTGAATACTTAGTAATTATTACCAACTGCTCTTTAATGTATATAATAGGCCAACATTCAAGTTACCAAGTTCATGTTAAAATATTTTAACAAAGAATTGAATATGTTAACTTTTCAATTAGTAGCATACAAAGAGTAATTATTTTATAATTTTAATTATTATAAGAAAAATTAATGATTAAATTGTCAAAACAATGAAAAATGAAAGGAGACAAATATAATAAACATAGTATGAGTACAAAAAAACATCAATGTAATAAATAAAGTGTGACAAAAATTGAGGAGCACATTGACTATGACACACGTTAAAAGGCTAAAAACCTAAACCAAAAAATAAGAGGGCCTTATTTTTCAATAAATATAGTGAGAGTGCATTTGATGGAATCCATAACTTTTGCATCATCTCAAACTCGTAGGAAAATAGCAAAAGGAGGGAGAGACAAGACAATGAAATTTAGGAACCACACAACAAAGGAAACAATGTTTTGGGGTCATTATTATTGGAGTGAATTCAAAGCACTCAAATACGTTGTATCATCTCTAATTCATAAAAAAATGTATGATGGAAGATGTACAACATTAAGAAGAAAAAATTATAAACCAAAAATCATTGGAAAAACCAAGTAGAATAAGTGTAACTGGAAAAGGGAAACTAAGAAATTATATTTCATTCATAACCATTATATGTCAACATGCACCAACAAAGGTGACTTTACATCATCTATGTAGGTATTGAAAATGTAAAGAGGAAGAAAAATACATTAAAAACATAAGATACAAGGTTTAATTGATTATTTTAGTGTATGTCTTAATTGAATGAGGAGGTCATCTTCCATTAAATCCTCCAACTTGTGCCAAAATGATTCATTAATGATGCAAGTCAAGAGGTGAAAGGCTTGCAAGGGATATGAAAACTTGATGCAAAGGTAATTGAAAGCGTAGGAGTGTTAATTTCTAATTTGAGAGACAAAAATTGTTTAGGCTTGGTCTCTTTTTCAATGATGATGAAATGGGTGGAATATGTATAAAATTATTGAAAGGATGTTTAGGGTTACGGTTAGGAGTTTGAGAATCAAGTAAATTTTTTGTCTTAGGAATGCTGAATTTAAATGTGTTTAGAGATTTTGAGGGAATGAGGAAGAAGATTTGTAGTTTTATGTTGTTTGAGCTTTTGGTGTTTTAGTGGAATAGATGGATTAATTTTAAGAATGGATTTGGGAGGAATAAGAGTAGGAATAATTAGAGGAAAGAGTGGAAGAAAGGATAAATTTTTTGAATGCTTAAGATAAGGATGAGTGGGTATTGGTTTGAGAGGAGGAGATATTTGAAATGATAGATTTATATCTTTTGGAATAATATTGTTTAATGCGCATGTTTTGTTCAAATGCTTTACAAATGGGGTATAGGAAACATTAGTTAATTCAATTTGAGGTTTGGTTGGAGTGGGAATGAATGTCAAAAGTCGTGATAAATGGTGGCTACTTTTCCTTATTAAATAAATTGAACACTTGATAACACAATATGGAAAGGATAGCCAAGAATTGGATTATCAAGGGGTATTTAGGGAAGATTCATGTATATTAGGGAACTCTAAACGATACTATTATAAAAAATTAAGTAAAATCCCAAATAATTGTATGAGGGTTGCTACTAATGGTTATTCCTTAGTGCAAATATTGAATTAGGAAATAAGATGAACCATAATACCTTGGGTTTATAAAAAATGTAGAAGAAAGAAAGAGTGGTAGGTAATATCCATTATCAATAATTTCATCAATAGAGAAATTAATGGAAAATGTTTTAGTGGGAGGAGAAGGTTTAGTCTCAAGAGTTCTAAGAAAATTTGAAAAATCAGATGAGAGAGTGTCACAACCTAATTGTTACAAATGTAAGGAAGTAAAGTGTGTGGAAAAAATTTCCTATGTGAATCTTGAATGGAGTGATGTACATAAAACTTAAAGTCTAATCCAAAATTATTATAGAAAATAGAAAAATACATTCATAAATAGATACACAATGATACCATAACACAATGATTGACATGGGGAAAACATTTTTGGAAGAAAAACTATACACTCCAAAACTTGCACAATGTATTCTAAAATATAAAAGAGACTAAAAAACACTTGTAATGCATTCCTTTACAAGATTATTTCACCAAAAATTAAACTTGGAATAATTTTAGCATCATTCAACAACACCTATGTATGTAAAAATTATCATACTCAAACTACTTCCTCAAGCACCAATTCTTTGACAAATAAACAATATAGAAACCATACATAGCTTTCTAAACTACATGTCAAAACTAATAGAAGGATGACGCCCAACTTGGGCATAATTTACAATAACACATTTGAGGATTCCTTATAGCCTAATAAAAATAGTAAATAATAATTAAACCAATAACATCCAATTTGACACTCAACATCCAAGTCCAAATTGTCATTATTTCTTGTTCCAAAATAGCCACTCTATGACAAATATCAAAGCCTTTCATAAGCTAGTTATGATTCCAAAGTAACTCCCCCTATTTCTAGTTCTTACATGTCATAAGAATTTTTCATATCTATCATATGATTCCACTAAGGTAGGAGACCCAAAATAGCCAAAATAAATCCTCTTACAACACTTTAAAAAGCACAAAAACATGAAAAATAATGCCATGACAAAATCCCATACCCCAATTTAAATAATATAAAATTTTGGGAAAATGCTTTAAATAATAAATAAATAAAATCAAGAACTTGAAAATTTTGATACACCTTAATCCTCAACATTCTTGTTAGGAATTAGGTGTTGTACACTTTGCATAATGTTTAATTTATTATTCTATGTGTGGTGCACCTAGGGGATCTAGAAGTATGTGCATCACTAGGAATCGATATTCTTGGGGCCACTTTAAGTTTTATGTAACATTGGGACATAATGTAAGTTGTAATATTATATTGATTTAATATTAAGGAAATTAATTTAATAAAGTACATAATATTAAATGTGGGGACATGGTTTTATGTAATACCACTTGGTAGTTTTGTGGGAGCTTGCTTCTATAAAAGTAACCACATGGGTAGTTGTTTAAGGTTGGTTGTTTTGATATGTTAGCTCTTGTTAACTTTTGTGGGGGTTGAAGCATGGCATCGAATGTGTGGTTGCATGCTTGTTCACATGGAGTGCTTGTAAAGGGCTTGATGATTCAAAGGTGTTCATGGAGACTCTGAAGATTTATTGTAATGTTTATTCCTAAATGATACATGAGTATTCAATGATTTTGGAGGTTGGGTTTTTCCCTCTTGAGGTTTTTCCCAAGGTATATCTTGTTTCATGTTTGATAGGTATGTTGTATATTCTCTTGCATGCGGATTTTGAATACTTATTTTCATATTTTTCTTTTGGATTATGTGGAAATTTTCATTAGATGGCTGTATGTTTCCTTTCATTTGGTATTAGAGCCATGGTTGTGGTTGGATAACACTAGGTTGAGAGAATCTTGTTTAAGTTTGAATCTATGGCCTTACATGAGATAATGAAACACATGGAAAGATATGAGGGTTTTGCATGTTGTTTATTATAGATCTGAGGGTTTTGGGTTTGCTGTTATGATTGGTTGTTTGCAAATTTTGGGTCAAAAGGGTTTCTTGGTTGTGCATTCAAATGAGGGTTTTCTGGGGAATGTGTTGTAGATGACCCACTAGGATAGAATGGACCTCACCATTGGATCCAAGTTGACTGAGAGATGAAAAATCATATAAAATTTGACCTATTTTGGCCATTGTGAAAAAAATAAATCTTTTTATCATCCTTTCCCCTATCATACAACCGTATGACCATCAATGTGTCTGCAAAGGAGAAAAATATTAAATCCCGTTGCTCTATTTAAAAAAAAAATTCCTTGCAAATTAAAAATCAAAAAATTATTATCAACCTATAGATTTTATTGAAAATGTTTTTTTTTAATTTTTTTAAAAATGTAGGGGGGTTTGCAGACTGTACCCTATGCGACTGACACCCTGAAATAGCTATACAACCTAGATCCAATGGACCTCACCATTGGATCCAGGTTGACTGAGAGATGAAAAATCATATAAAATTCAACCTATTTTGGTCATTGTGAAAAAAAAATCTTTTTGTCATCCTTGCCCCTATCATACGACTATGTGACCATCAATGTGTCTGCAAAGCAAAAAAATATTAAATCCTGTTGCTCTATTTAAAAAAGATAAAATTCCTTGCAAATTAAAAATAAAAAATTATTATCAACCTATAGATTTTATTAAAAATATTTTATTTAAAAAAAAATGCAAGGGGGGTTACAGACCCCCCTACACCCTGTGCGACTAACACCCTGCAATAGCTATACAACCATGGCAGGGGCTGTTAGCCCCACGGTGGTTGGTGGTGTCATCACCAGTGAGGTAGAGCCTCAAACTAGGCATGACCCTAAGTTCCATGGGGAACTACAGTCATGGGCCTCACGAGCCTCAAAATTAAAAGCCACCTAAGAAAAATAAGAACTTTTTAAAATTTTTCCTCCAACAAATTTCATAAATTTTTAAATCCATGGGAAAGTTTTTAAAGTTGCATATTTAAAAAACATAAAATTATTTAAAAATTTGCCACCTGCATCGACAGAGTGCCACCCAAGCACTGTTGACATGCCACCATCACTGGTGGGTCCGCTCGGGGACCACCATAAAGCCACTAGCAGGCCAAATTGGGAAAGTATAGCATTTTTTTCAAATAGGCATAAGTCTCACCCAGATGTTTAGATTTTTGACTTATTATACTTGTTGGAAAGCTATCTTCAAACACTACGCTATGGTATAGGTTTGGTTTCCTAATTTTGTAGTTTTGACTAGATTTTGGAGCTTGAAAGCCCAATGTTCTCATTTCATAGTTTGGAGCATAACTTTTGCATACAATTATTTTTTTCAATTTCAGATAGGAATTAAAGAGCATGTTTAGTGTAATTTACAGTGGTGTTGATAGTTTCTTAGTTTGTTGAGCAGAGACAGTTGTGTACTTGTTTGAACACTTGTGAGTGCCTAAGATTTAGGGTGCATGATTGTGTGTGTATCAAGATGAGTGAAGAGGAGAAACCTTGAGGGAGTACATTTTTCATGTGTTTTCATGATGGTACAATTGATTATCAATTTGGTGCTTCCTAGTACAGGTTTACATGTGTTTTTCAGAGTTGGACTTTGATGGTGACACCTATACATAGTTTTTCTTCGGTTTTGAGGACATGATTGGACATGATTTGAGACTTGGAGTATTGTTTGGGTGATAGTTAAGTGAAGGTACAACATTGGTGTTGGTTATGGTGTCATGATTAGATAGGCACACCTTTTCATTGGCACGACATAATCAAACCTTTGTGGTGTTTTTTTGGTGATTTGGTTTGGTGTTAGGAGGTTGTTTCTTATCTCCTTGATGCTTTTTTGGATCTGTGACTATGGTACTTGGGTGTGGACATGTTTGGAAAGGTTAGATCTAAGGTTGATTTGGTGTTTGAGTCATTTAGTCTACATGATTATTCTCTTTGATATCTCAGTTTGTAGTTTAATAATTTGTGCTGATGAGTTTTCATGTTTTGGTGATTAGATTTATGAGTTATGTGATTGTTAGGTATGCACAACCTATTGATTGCCTCAGATGTGGAGTATCTATATCCACCAGGTTTAATTTAGTGTTTCTGCATAATTTGTTAGTTGGCCTTGTCTGTGGTCATTTATACATTGGTATGTGTGGTTTGAGATGACAAGATGGATGATGTTTATAGTACCTAGATAGTTAGTTATGGAACTTATAACGTGTTTCTCTTATCACTATGTTATAAATAGCTTGGTTACACTTTTTAGTGGGAGATTTTGACAGTGATGGATTAGAGGTGTTGGATATATTCCTAATGGTTTGTTGGTGGTTGTATATTATTGGCTTGGAAATATTGGTTTCACTTGATGTTACTAACATTTCAGAACTGTTTGTGTAGACTTGGATGATCTTCATGGAGGATATAGTTGTCACAATGCCATGTGTATCTCGGTATCATGGTTCAGTAGGAGTTTTTGGTGGTGATGTGGATTCACGATTTGATGGTGAATGATTTTTTGTAGTGTTTGTTGATGTCATGGATGGAATCTTGGATCATTTTTCTATGTGGTTCCCTTGGATACTTGGAGACTTATGTGAGGCTTTGAGTTCTCTTGTAGTTAGAGACATGTTGTTAAGATGGTTACTCTTGATGAGATTTCAACAAGTCTAAGGAGCCTACACCTTGGTTGGGTGTGAGTTCAACATAGACCTCTGAGGAGAGTGTTCTTGCATGATTCATAATGACTTGGATATCTTGGAGAAGAGTTCTCATTTCACACTCTTGGTCTACTCAATGCTTCACTTGAGAGGTATTTCCCATTATTTCTCTTAGGTGCATTATATGTATGCTTTGTCTTCTCATGCATATGGATCTTGAGCTATGGATATTTAGATTTGGAGGGTTCATTTGAGGAGTTTTTGCATGTTTATCTCCTTATGCATTGTGATTACATTCATTGATGTTGAGTTTATGATATGTATTGGTTGGATTTCCCTCTTTTGGAATGGTTACATTGAGTTTGATCTTCTTGTTTTGTGAGGCTTATATCCATGTTAGTTACATGATATTGTATACGTCTAAAAATGGTCATGATTAAGCTTGTTAATTAATTAAATATAATTTATTTAATTAATTCCCCTAAAGTCATCTACATATAAATAAATTTAATTATTTATTTATATCGTCCATCTTCTAAATTCTTCTACCTTAAATTAAATAAATAATTTAATTATTGACATTTCCATCTTCCGCTTAATTAAATTAAATAATTTTTCATAATTTATTTATATTTGATTATCATCCTATTCTAGAGTTTAAATATTTTGAATATTTAAATAATGGACTATCTTCTTCATCTCACCTTTTATCTTTCACTTGATTAAATTAAATAAATTTTCATAATTTATTTATATTTAATTATCATGTGGTTCTAAAGTTTGAATATTTTGAATATTTGAATAATGGAATATTCTCCATCCCATAATCAATTTAAATATTAAATATTTTATTTAATATTTCCTCACCCTAATTTCATTTTTAAACATAATTAAATATGAGTTATTTAATTATGTAGGTTTCCATTTTCATCTCCACTTCCAAATTAAATAAATATATTTTATTTAATTTCTAACTCGTGCTAACTCACCCTTCCAAATTCTTGACTCATCCTTTGAAATGGAAGTTTCCCTTAGAACTCAATGATGAAAATTGAAAGAAAAGGGAAACCTTCCATCCTTCTCTTCCACTTTCAAAGATCTCCCACCGTCCGTTCGAACAAGCTTAATCTGGGCCGTCGATCGAATTAGCCAACGAATCCATTCGAAAAATCTATAAAAGCCTACACAAATCCAAGCTTTGGTTACACTTTATATACTCATTTACGCATACACTATGCATACACACAATCAAACTCATGCATCACAACCATACTATCATCTCAGCATAGCTTTTGCATTTAGCATATTATGCATGTTTTAATCTCATTCTTTAGCTGTCATTTTGTTGAGCATTGGTCTACTGATCTGAGAGTAATTTAATGCAATGAAACACTGGAGATAGAGGAAGATAAGATGATTTTGGGAAAGCTATTACGGTTTGCGTATATTCTGTTTCTTTTTCAATTTTTCTGATATAATGTTTTATTAATATGTGTTTGATCTCATTTAAATTGATCCAATATTTCACTCACACATAAAATGGCACCCACCGTGGGGCTCGAACCCACAAATTTAACATTTTCTGCAAGTTTCTATTGATAGTTTCTGCATTCTGGAATTAGCTTTTTGGGAAAAATTTGGCATTTAGGTGCATTCAAAATTTTCTGACGTGCATACGGGGATTTTAACTTTTTATTTTGCCGGATTTTGGAGCACATCCCATGACTGTTTAGGCACATTCGATGACTGTTAAGGCACATCTCGTGACTATTTAGGAGCATAGAGTAAATGTTTGTGCGCATATAGAGCCTTTCTTTCAGCATACACAGTGATTGTTTTAAAAAAATAAATTAAATCTTTCTTGCGGCGCATTTAGTTTCTGTTTAGGCGCATATAGCATCTATTTAGGTGCATATAATATCTGTTCTGGCACATTTAGCATCTGTTCTAGCACATATACCCTCTGTTCTAGTGCATATATCTTCTGGCACATATAGCTTCTGTTCGGGCGCTTATAGACTGTAACAAAAAAATAAAAAATATAGAATTTTGAGTCTGATGCCTTCCGCAGACAGAATTCTTTTTCTTCTTCTGAATTTTAAAATGAAGGAATCCTAGGGTAGCCACATCTGAATAAAATGAAGCAATCTAGGATAGTCACCAAACAATGAATTTTTGCAGCTAAAATTGAACAATCTATTTTTGGTGAAGCAATACCTTCACTTAGATTAGATCATCGTGATTTGGAATTTAAAAAGAATATCTGCTTGCTTTGACTGTGGCAATAGGTCTATGCTCTCCCCTTAACTGGGTGATCAAAATACCAGACTTGCCTTTTTAATTTTCATGCAATTTTACTATTTCAATTACATCCTTTAGAGAGCCTACCATAGTGGGAAAAAGTACTCACCCTACAGGAACGACTCAATTTAGTTCAAGCCAAATCCAGGCTATTCTGCCCCACTATAAAATTTAAAGAAAATCTGGGGAAACCCTCTTTTACTGGTAGTGTGCAAGATAACCATCCCCAAAGCCTTTGTTCTAAAGGTTGGGAGGTCTCCTGAGGGAGTTTATTATTACCACACCGAACAGAAATCCTTACTACAAACCTAGTGTAGTGGCCAACCGAGTCAGTTTCCAAACATTCTACTAATCACAGTGCAATGGGAGGGAAGAATCTTCCCCTAAGACACTCACCATATAACTGCCAAGGATTGGTTGCTCAGGGGATCCGGTATCCACTTCTATAACTTTGAGTACGCACTTGGAAAAGACAAAAAACATAGGCGCCCCTTCAGGGGTGACACGGCTGTGTGAGTCGACGCAGTTCTAAGATGTGGGCTGTTGATTACTAGAATGACCTACTTGAGCATTTAAGAGTGAGTCTGTCTAAAATTGTCTTTCATGTGGAAAACCTGTGAAAACATTTGATGAAAAACATTTTCTTGATCAAACACTTCATGTTAGTATAGGGTTTTAAGAACAACTATTTTCAAAAATTTTTGTTGTGTCTTCCATTACATTAATTCAGATAAAGAGATCATCCAAAAGGAACATGAAGAACAACAACTGAAATCCACTTAAGAGTTTTTCATATCATTGATTCAAAAACACTCCCAACACTTTTCCCATGCTTAGAGATTGGAAGTCAACAAAGTTTCACAAGAAATCATTGTCTAAGAGAATAAAAAAACCCAAGAAACCGTTAGGATACAAGAAAACACTGCAAAAGAAAAAATTCTTGTACAAAACTTGTCAAGTCTTGCTTCACTATCGAGGATTTCTTCACAGATATTAGGATTTTGTTAGAGGATTCACTGATGAATATGTTGTAGATCCCTTAGATTCTTGAGCTTATTATCAGATATTAGCTCTATCACAACGGCATAATCATAACCAACCTCTTGAATTTGACAACATACCACAACCTTCTATAGAGTATCCTTCACATCCCAATCAAATCCTTTGTTGATTTTGGAACCTTTCTTCAAAAACAAAGATCAAAACTTTAAGAGTGCATCTCTCAAACAACTTTCTAATTTTTGGTTCAACTTCCCCAACAGGATTCTAAAATCCTTCATCAGTTGGAAGCCATAATCAATAAGTTAGGAGCATCCTTGATCATATCATAAGATTCCATATCTTATTAGATCAAGATATCATCACCATCGCACTTGTCAAAAACTAGGGTCTAAGTTTAGAAGAATTTTACAAAATCATATGCCTATCTCCACAAGATCTCAACACAATAAATTGAAGGATACAATCCAAAAAGAAAGTCATATCCTCGAACACTCAAGAAGAAGGAGAAAACAGTAAATCATTTTTCAGCATAAATCAAAATCCACTTTTCAACAACATGGACAATAGAGAAGAAAATCCTTTTCATAATTATAGATATAAAAACTAGGTGGATAGTGATGAGGAACAAGATGAAGAACATCTTAGAGAGGTTGAACAAGATCCAAAATTCCATAAAGCCATTGAAAAGATCTTGCAGCGTGATAAGGAAAAGTATTTTTGCTATCTAGCCAAACAAGGGGCTAAATTGCCTCATGACTTTAACACTGAAAACTTGAAAAATAAACCTGAAGAGACACCCCTTTCTGATCTTAGTGCTTTGACCCAACAAATCAAGGCACTTCAAGGACAACTTAAATAATTACAAGGGGGAACAACCACAAAGAAATACATTCTTGAGGACATTTGTCCTTATCCTTTCGATATAAGTCTTAACATGATTCCTTTTCCCAAGCACTGTGAAATGCCAAAATGTGATCGCTACAATGGGAAAATGGATCCAATCGATCATGTTAGAGACTTCAGGAACATGCCATTGGAATTCACTCATGAAGATACTTACTTGATGTGACTATTTCCTAGGAGCCTTGGAGTACATTCTATGGAATGGTTATCTAAAATCACACCTCCCGTCAGAACATTTAAAGAATTGATCAACCTATTCATATCACAATATACCTACAACATACAACACTAGATCACCATGATAGATCTTTGTAAAGTTGCACAAAAACCTGGTGAATCATTCATTACATTCCTTCAGAGATGGAGAAGAATGTTCGCCAGGTATCCACGTCCTATTCCTGAAAAGGAAAAGATGGTTACCTTTATTAACAGTTTAAATTCAGAAATGAGCTATCACTTGAACTTACATTGTCCTTCTTCTTTTGATAAAATGATTAAAGATGCCTTAACCATTGAAAATGCTTTGGTCAAAAGAGGAATAATAAAGCATGACAAAGAAAATCCTAGCTCATCCAACCATCACAATAATCAGGACAAATCCAAATTTTGGACTCACGACAAAAATATGGTGAACGATGGTGTTGTTGATGCAAATCATGCCTCAACCAAGCCATTTGTCCTCAGCACTACAAACACTTGCAACAACAATGTCAACTCAATTGCAAATCACAAAAATAATCCTTCTCCTCCGAAGAACAATACTAATCAATACTCTACTCCCAACCAAGGGACTTCCAACAACCAAGGTTATCGAGGAACCAATAACAATCACAATCCTTTAGGGAACACCTCGAATTCAAATCCACCAAGATTTTCATTCTTCTCGAATAGAAGAACTTTCACTCCATTGGGTCAATCTGTAGAATCCGCATTCAAAGAGTTGATGGCCAAAAATGTCATTACTTTACCGCCTCAATGGAATTATGAACCCAGTGTAAAGCTTCCATCATGGAATGAGGCATACTATTGTGATTATCATCAGTGTAAAGGTCATCATACAAACAACTACCATGAGCGATTTCCTATTCTGATTGAACCTACAAATGCTGTCAATCTTGAGACTTCTGAAAAACCAAGGATTTTACAATTAGCTGCATCAATGACAGAGAAAGAGATACTGGAGTTCATGAAATTCCTAAAAGAAAATTAGATCAATTTTGCATGGTCTTACGCTGACATGCCTATTCTTGATCCTGATCTTATCATGCATCACTTGTCCATCAAACCAGGGACCAAGCCGATGAAACAAAAACTCAGAAAGATGCACCCTCATGTTGCATTATTGGTTAAGGAAGAACTAAGAAAACTCCTTGATGTGGGATTCATAAGACCAATCGACTATGCAGAATGTGTTTCCAACATTGTTCCTGTATCCAAGCCAGATAAAACTGTCAAAATATGTACAAATTTCAGAGATCTCAATAAAGCATGTCCTAAGGATGATTTCCCACTGCCAAATATTGACACCATAGTTGATCTAATAGCTGGCCATGCCATGTATTCATTAATGGATGGTTTTTCTGGTTACAACCAAATCAAGATTGCACCTGAAGATCAGGAGAAAACAACTTTCACATGTCCATGGGGAACTTATTGTTGGAACGTCATGCCTTTCGGTCTAAAGAATGCTGGGGCTACCTATCAAAGAGCCATTAATACAATCTTTCATGACATGATGCATGTCTTCATGGAAGATTATGTGGATGACATATTGGAAAAATCATACACCAGAGAAGGACATCTTGAAATATTATCCAAAATATTTGCAAGATTAGAGAAATTCAAAATTTTTCTTAACCCTAAGAAATGTGTTTTTGGGGTCAAATCCAGAAAATTCTTGGGGTACATTGTCTCAAAAAAAGGCATTGAAGTAGATCCTACAAAAATATAGGCAATTATGGAAATGCCTCCACCAAAGAACATCAGTCAGTTGAGATCATTACAAGGATGACTTCAATCAATATGAAGGTTCATTGCACAATTGGCCGATAAAAGTTTTCCTTTCACACATCTACTACATAAAAATGTTCCTTTCAAGTGGGATGACAAATCTGAATTAGCTTTTCAACAAATCAAACAGTATTTAATGACTCCACCAGTTCTCATACCACCAAATCCAGACAAACCACTCATCTTATACATTGCTGCAACAGAAACATCTCTGGGGGCACTGCTAGCACAAGAAGACTCTACAAGAAAGGAATGTGTAATTTATTACATCAGTAGAACACTGACAAGTCATGAACTCAACTACACTTCTATCAAGAAAGCTTGTCTGGCAGTAGTCTTCACAAAAATTTTGGCATTACATGCTAACCCATACAATCAATCTGGTTTCAAAGATTGATCCACTCAAGTATTTTTTGAGCAAAGCATCATTGATAGGAAGGTTATCCAAATGGGTAATGATTCTGAGTGAGTTTGATATCCATTATGTTGATTGCAAGGCAATCAAAGGACAAGTTATCGCTGATCAATTAGCTAAAGCACCACTACAAGCAGATCATCCCCTGCACATTGAATTTCTATATGCTGATGTCTTTATTGCAAAATCTAAACAACCATGGTCTTTATATTTTGATGTTTCTTTCACTCAACATGGATTGGGGGCAGGCATACTTCTCATCACCCCTCAAGGACACATCATTCCTAGATCATATCGGCTAATGTTTCCATGCACCAACAACATAGCCGAATATGAAGCATTAATCACCGGACTCAAAATAGCACTAGAATGGAGAATTATAGAATTATGTGTGTGTGGTGACTCATAGTTGGTCATTTGTTAGATCAATAATGACTATCAAACCAAAGATGAGAAACTATTACCATATAAAAAGATGGTTGATGACTTCAAAAAATACTTTGTGGACATCAAATTCACACAAATTCCAAGGCTTGATAATAAAGCAGCTGACGCCATGGCTACGATTGCATCATTGTTACAGCTCCCAGAAACTTAGAATCGTTATGAATTTCTAGTGGAACAATCATCTACACTTGCATATGATACACCTAAAAGCCAAATCATTTGTCATTTACTAGGATCCGATTCGCCTTGGTATGGGAAAATTTATGCCTATCTCGAAGACGATATCTTACCACCTGATTTATCCAATAACTAAAAACATAATTTTATCCACCAATCTGCTTTCTACACTCTTATTGCTGACACCCTATATCGCCATGGTCTTAATGGTACTTTACTATGATGTCTTGAATGTGAGGAATCTGACAAAGCTTTACAAGAAGTTCATGGTGGCATCTTTGGTACTCATTCGAGTGGACTGATCTTATCCAAAAAATTGATTAGAATGGGTTCCTACTGGCTTACAATGGAGAGGGAATCATTCACTTTTGTGAAAACATGTTCAAAATGTTAGATTCATGGGAATCTCATTCATGCTCTTGCACAAGAACTTCAACCATTCACGCCAACTTGGCCATTTTCTCAATGGGGGTTAGATCTAGTGGGCAAGATTCATCCTTCTTCATCAAATGGACATAAATTCATCATCACAACAACAAAGTATTTTACCAAGTGGATTGAGGTAGTCCCTTTTACTAAAGTCACCGACAAACAAATATCATCATTCATACTCAATTATATTATTTGTCAGTATGGCATTCCAAACTCCATTATTACAGATAATAGACATCTATTAAAAAATCAAGATGTTGATGAACTTTGTGAGAGATTTCACATACATCATAGATATTCAACACCTTACTATCCACAAGGGAATGGCCAAGCAGAGGCCTCAAAGAAAAAAATATTGAAAATCTTGAAAAAGACTATGAATGATTCAAAGAAAGATTGGCATGTTCAACTCAATCTCGCCTTGTGGGCCTACAGAACCAATGTCCGCACGCCAATAGGAGCAATGCCATTTGCCCTTGTCTATGGAGCAGAGGCCATACTACCTTTAGAAGTTGAGATTCCCTCACTCAAAGTATCATTGAAAGGCCTTACAACAGATGATGAATACAGAGTCTCCTGACTCCAAGAATTGGAACTCCTAGATAGCTGATCATTTGAAAGCATATCAACAAATGATGTCTCGTAGCTATAACCACAAAGTAAAGCCATGAACCTTTCAGGTGGGTGATCTTGTTATGAAAGAGAATCCATGCAATCAACAAGATAGAGAGAAGAAAGGAAAGTTTGAACCAAATTGGCTAGGTCATTATGTGGTTATTGAAGTCTATGGTTCTGGAACCTACAAGCTATCAATGCCAGAAGGGGACCTGTTTGATGAACCTATCAACAACATGCACCTCAAAAAGTACTATGTCTAAAGTAGTTTTCATCATCAGAAAAAGTCTTGAAAAAATCCAAAAAAATAACAAAAAAGTCCTGAAAAAATCCTCAAAAAAATCTAAAAACAAGAGAAAAAGTCCTAAAAAAATCCAAAAACAACAGAAAAAGTCCTAAAAAAATGGTCACCCTAGTGAAAACCTAGCAAATAGGCATCTCGGTAATGCAAAAAAAAAGAAAAAAAAAGTCATAGGGTGAAAACCCGGCAAACAGGTAGTCTATTGACAAGAAAAAAGCAATAAAAACAAATAGTGAAAATCTGGCAAACAGACGCTATTTGGGGCTCTCCATCTATTAGTTCATGTTCTGCACTTAACTTTTTGGCATTTTTTTTCATGCATCTTTTCCATCATCTTAGGGCCACACCAGCATCATGCTATCATCATTTTACCTCAGAGCGATAATGTCTTATCATGGCTTGATTTATTGTACATATTCATTTCAACAAGTTGTGTCAATACTGAGGGCAAATTTTGACATACTGGGGGCAATCAACTTTCAAGTTTTACCAAAACAACTAGACAATAACATCAAAACCAATCACGCAAATAAAGAAACCAAATTAAACCAAAACATCTAATTATTGATCCATATCAGAGTAGATTTCAGTTGTGCACCTTATCATGACTCATATTTGGATGATCTAGAATCTGAATAATGTTTGGAATCACAATCTTTCATTTTTGAATAATGGTTGTTTAATTTTTGATATCATTTCTCTGGAGGACACTCGATGATGCACTGAACTAGAGTGGCGAGGAAAGAGGATGATTTTTCTTTGTCTGCTGTCTGGAGGTTAATCATTTACCTATTGTAAATATGTCGCAAGACGTGATGATTTATCATTGATGACAGTTCCAAATTTGCATCAGATGGTGGTTAGTCTTTGTCTGTTCATGCAAGAAATGCTCAGGTCATCTCGGTTCAATTATATCTAGATGCTTGTGTTCACTTGCTATATCAAAAATCATGAAAGTTGTACTCAGGTCATCATTGGTGCTAATTTCCCCTCTGATGCTTGTACACACTTCCAACATTTTTCAAACACTCTATGATGATTTAAGCAGGCTCGCTAAAAAGGCTCAACAAAATGGTCGGTTTCATTTAATTGCATGTCATTTTAGGTCATTACACATAACTGCATATTGGATTTGCATCAAGAGTTTTTGAAAGGTCAATGGCTATCACTTTTCTTTGGACTATTTGTGGAGGACAATGCAAACATTTGTACCATTATCATTGCATCTTCATTATCATTTCATTCATTATCATTTCATATTAGTTTCATATCGTTTCATCATCATGGAATTTTCATTATCATTTCATATTAGTTTCATTATCATTTCATTCATTATCATTTCATATTAGTTTCATATCATTTCATCATCATGTCATTTCCATTATCATTTCATATTAGTTTCATTATCATTTCATTCATTATCATTTCATATTAGTTTCATATCATTTCGTCATCATGACATTTCCATTATCATTTCATATTAGTTTCGTTATCATTTCATTCATTATCATTTCATTACCATCTTATCATCACTTCATTCATTTAATTTCACTTTCATTATCATTACCATTTAAATCATCGTATTACCATTATCACTCATATTAGTATTGCATCCATTATCATTTCATTATTTCATGTTAGTTTCATTACCATTATCATCATTCCATTCATTTTTTGTTATCATTATCATTTATATTATTCTATCATTGTATTACCATATTATAATACTTTCATCCATTTATCATTATCATTCATCTCATTACCATCTATCCATTTAACAATTTCATCTCATTATTCTCTATCCATTTAACAGTGCATATCATATCATTTAACAATTTCATCTCATTATCCTCTATCCATTTAACATTACATATCATATCCATTTAACAATTTCATCTCATTATCATCTATCCATTTAACATTTCATTTCAGATCATTTAACATCCCATTCCATACCATTTCATTTATCATTTTATCATTTCATATCATTTCATTTATCCATTCATTCTAATTACCAATCATTATATTTCATCACACATCATTTTATCATGCATCACTATTTACTCATCTTAATCTCATAGCAGCATTCACATCATTTTACATCATATCATATCATTTTATCATACACTATCTACTCATATCATTTCACATCACAACATATCATAATGCATATCATAAACACAACATTCATTTCTCATCTTTTATCTACACTAAAAAATCAAAAAATAATAAATACACATCATAAGTAATCCATCTGCATGACAACATTAGTACACATCATCAAATCATAATCATCATAAAACATCATAATCAAACCATCCTGCATATCATGTTAGTCATCAAATCATTTAAATGCATAACAAAATCCATCACATATTAAAATAAATGCATATCACATCATCATATCATAAATGCATGTCAACATCAAAATAATCATTGCCACTGCATATCATCGCTCATAAAAAATGGTACAAATGTCCAAATGTCCAATGAAACTAAAATGTTTAAAGCAAAATACATCAAATATGATAAAAAATGGCATATACATGCTCCAAAAATGATATACATCACAAGACTAGCTGGTCGATGCCCCTGATGGAGCTGGTCCAGAAGGAGGTGGCCTGCAACTGGTGCTTGCATCTGAATCCTTTCGAGGCCCAGTCACTCCCCTGCTCTTTGTGTGTGTCCGTGATCTACTCCTGGTCCTGCTATGCGATCGCGGGTATGGCTCTCTGCGATCTGGAGGACACAACTCCTCATATCTCACTCTATAGTACTCAGCCTCCCTATCCAGCTCCATGCCCTCTACAATGGCATCTTACAGTGACGCACTCTCTACAGTTCCCATCAGTCTCTGAGCCACTTCCTTAGCCTCTACTGCCCGTCGTCTGAATGCATCTCTCTCTGTTGTCACCTGGGCTAACTATGGGCCGGGGGCAGGTGCCTGTGCAGGTGCCTATGCCTATGCCTGTGCTAGCTATGTTTGTAGCTACACGATGAATCCCTGAGCCTGTGCTAGCTGACTCTGTAGCTGTCCCTGCTACCCCTATAATGTCTGCACCTAGTCTTGAAGTGTAGCAATCTGTCCCTGCTGCGAGGAGGATGCCATCCGGATCACTGTCCGTCTCCTAATCCCTATCTTCAGCTGCTACATAATCTGGACACCCCTCATAATATCTAGCCCCAACCTCCCCAGCACATGTCCCCCCTCCCTACCATCATCTCCATCATCTCCATCATCATCATCTGAGCTTCCCTCATCTCTGCTCTCTACCTCCTCTCCTCCAACTGCTCCCTGCTCACCACCGGCCACATCCTCCTGTCTCACTGCCCTTGGCTATGGTACTACCAAAATCTATGCTAGCTCATCAGGACTAGTGAACTGAGGAAAGGGATGTGTGTGAAAACATGCAGAGTACTCATCAGACATGCCCGCATCCACAATGTCTCACCTGTTAGCCCATACCTCAAGTGCTAATGCAATAAACTCTATATATGTAGCCTGATAGGAAATACACGGCCCCCATTTGGCCTCATCTCTACTCTGGGCATAATGTACAACCCCCTGCGACATCCCCTGCATGAATCCAAACTATCTCTAGACTCGCAATGCCAAAAACCTCTCCAGAATAAAGGGAGTCCTCCCTATCAAGAACCAAGGAATACATACATACAAAATCTCTATGTCATCTATCACCCATGGCTCACAATCAAGATATGGTCATCATATCACCGTATCCATGTCATCTAGCAATCACCTCCAATAATCTACCTTGCCCAGCTTGGGCTAGGTAAGGAACATCACATACATATAGATATAAGGCCTACCTGGTGGCCTAACTCTGGGGCACACCGGCCTCGTCATAGCAAAATGCTCCCATGCCCAAATCTACAACACTGTCAACCTGCATGACAAACTTGATGATCCCCTGTACATTACCTGATGCAAATCGTGATCAGCTACCCCATGCGTATCGCCTTGGCTGTAGCAACATCTGCTCTAGAATCCTACCCCAACCCACTGATAATCCCTTTGCCTGATGATCTGGACAAAGGAGACCTCCAATGAATGTACCCAAAACTACTGGCAAGGCTGGATATCCGCAAAAATCAGCCCATGGTACCCAGTACCCAGCTATATGTGCATCTTTGTACACCCTCCTCAACACATCTATACCCCCTAGCTCCTTGTGATAATGATACACAAGGGCTCCAACCATTGGGATACCTAAGATCCTGTACACGTCCTCAAGAGTCACTGTCACCTCACCGGTCGGCATGTGAAAGGTGTTATGCTCCGAATGCCATCTCTCTGCAAGTGCCATCAACAATCCTCTGTTGACCCAAATCGGTGGCATCGCCAATAAGGATCTCAAACCACAAGTATATATCAAGGCTCTGTCAGCCGGTGTCAATTCGGGAATCCTATCCCATCCCGCTGAGTGTCACTCTCTAATCTGGAGGTTTTTGAAAACCTCCTATTTTCATCACAATGTTAAATTTATCAGAAATCATATCAATCATTTAAACAATATCAATCCGACTCATATCTATCAGTGACCTCATATCAATGACCCATATCAATGACTCATATCAATACATCAAATCACCGACCCATATCACATAATCAATCATAACAATGAAATCAAATCAAATCTATCTAGCTGGATATCATATCAAATCTGTTCTACAATTAATCACTATTTGTTTCCTATCACAATGATAAATTTATCAGAAATCTTATCAATCATTTACTCTTTGTTTTCTACTCTAGGAAGCAAAGTTATCAGTTCAATCTACTCTTTGTTTTTTCTTCATGGAAAGCAATGTTATCAATCATTTACTCTTTGTTTTCTACCCTAGGAAGCAAAGTTATCAATCAATCATTTGATCATTTTTATCCATACCAACATGATGACATAACAATTTACCTATCTATTGACCAAGGAAGCAATACAAATCATCATTTTCACGTTACTATCATCAAAACATCAATTCTGCCTATTTTACCATATGCACCATTTTGTGGACTCTATGCACTCAAACAATATATGCATCGTTCTTTTTACGGGATGCGCTAAATCCCATATGCACTGTTCTTTTTTCCCGATGCGCTTAAACAGACCCCCTGTGTACGTTTTCCCGTATGCGCCACTTTAGTCATCCTAAGCGCAATTCTAATTCCTGGATGTGCGTTTTTACTATATGTGCGCCTGTTTCTACTCTATGCACTTTATCCCTAATATTTCCTATCATGCCCTATATGCGCGTTTGTTTTCACTCTAAGCGCTAAATTGGTTTTCCTAAAGTTTCAAACCCTATCCTATATGCGCATCAGTTTATACTCTAAGCGCACCTATTTTTTTTGAAAGCACTTAAACTATTCTATATGCACGCAAACGACATTTTCTAAAACTAAAACTGTAGAAAAATGAAATTTTTTGATTCAAATAGAAAAATTTGAAAGCATAGGAGGATAGATTGACTCACCGATGGTCCATATGCAGCTGGCTTTTGATATCTGCGGGATCTCTTGAATTAGTGGCAATGATAGGGAATCTCCATGTCGCGATGTCACTCTCACAGCTACAGTTTTCACTAAAGTCAAAAGTGCAAATGACTTGTCTTTTTCAACCTTTTTACCTTTTAAAGGTCAAACAAGGGTAAATTTGACTTTATTTTCAAAATGGACATTTTTTTCATCATTTATCGCAAGCTAAATCACTCACTCTCTTATTTGTAATTTTCCTCCCGAGGGGGCATCATCAACAGAAATATCAAAAACACATCAGGGGCAAAATCTTATTTTCTTTGAAGCAATGTGTTTTACACATCACTTCAAAGAGGGGAAAAATGTATACGTCTAAAAATGGTCATGATTAAGCTTGTTAATTAATTAAATATGATTTATTTAATTAATTCCCCTAAAGTTATCTACATATAAATAAATTTAATTATTTATTTATATCATTCATCTTCTAAATTCTTCTACTTTAAATTAAATAAATAAGTTAATTATTGACATTTCCATCTTCCGCTTAATTAAATTAAATAAATTTTCATAATTTATTTATATTTGATTATCATCCTATTCTAGAGTTTAAATATTTTGAATATTTAAATAATGGAATATCTTCTTCATCTCACTTTTTATCTTTCGCTTGATTAAATTAAATAAATTTTCATAATTTATTTATATTTAATTATCATTTGGTTCTGAAGTTTGAATATTTTGAATATTTGAATAATGGAATATTCTCCATCCCATAATCGATTTAAATATTAAATATTTTATTTAATATTTCCTCACCCTAATTTAATTTTTAAACATAATTAAATATGAGTTATTTAATTATGTAGGTTTCCATTTTCATCTCCACTTCCAAATTAAATAAATATATTTTATTTAATTTCTAACTCGTGCTAACTCACCCTTCCAAATTCTTGACTCATCCTTTGAAATGGAAGTTTCCCTTCAAACTCAATGATGAAAATTGAAAGCAAAGGGAAACCTTCCACCTTCTCTTCCACTTTCGAAGATCTCCCACCATCTGTTCGAACAAGCTTAATCCGGGACATCGATCGAATCAGCCAATTGAATCCATTTAAAAACTCTATAAAATCCTATGCAAATCCAAGCTTTGGTTACACTTTATATACTCATTTATGCATACACTATGCATACACGCAATCAAACTCATGCATCACGACCATACTAGCATCTCAGCATAGCTTTTGCATTTAGCATAGTATGCATGTTTTAATCTCATTCTTTAGCTGTCATTTTGTTGAGCATTGGTCTGTTGATCTGAGAGCAACTTGATGCAACGAAACATTGGAGATAGAGGAAGATAAGACGATTTCGGGAAAGCTGTTACGGTTTGCATATATTCTGTTTCTTTTTCAATTTTTCTGATATAATGTTTTATTAATATGTGTTTGATCTCATTTAAATTGATCCAATATTTCACTCACACAGATACATATGTTATGTTTGATCTTGGTGATTGAACGTGATGAAGGGTCCTCCCCTTACCTATTGAATCTCACCACATGCACATAGAAAGAGAAACCAGATGCAAGAAGAGAACACATATTTTATTTTATTACTGGAATGATGTTGCAAATTATATGCCATCCTATGGGATGCGTATTACATGCATCTATTGATTTGCAGATCTAAGCTTTCCCTTCATTCTTCACTGCATGTTATTCACACCTTTTGTAACTCCAACACTCTCGACTCTACCTCTGCTTGTATTCCTTCAGCTTTATATATTGTTCTAATTCTCCAAGTTGGACTTGTCTTCCCTTACTCCTCATGTCATAGTAGTCATTATCTCTCACCAAGTCATTATCTCATTATCAACAGCTCCACCAAGTTGGCCAATGAATATGTATTCCACAACAACAATGTGGAATACAATGAATATCGCTTCACTAGGTTTCATGACCGAACTCACCATACACCACCGTTGATCATCTATGTTGTCTTCTACCATTGGAATACTTCAGAAAATCTCCCCTTGAAGTCACCATGTCACATCAATAAGCCCTTGTTGGATTATCGCCAATACATAGCAAGATCTCAAACTGAACCAAGTATTTCTCCCCGAAATTGCCACTGCCATATCATCGTCGATCACTATCCTTGTCACCATTTGTAATTCACAACAAGGATGTGGATTAACAACCATCCTATCACTATTTTCCAATTTTTCATACACATCATTGAATTCCATCTATGTCACTTCCCCGTTGGCCCCACTATGGTCATCTTCTTTGTCATATTCCTATCCATTTCCTTGTCGAAGATACCTCCAAACATCTCCCACCAAAAAAACCAAGTCTCACCGACGTCATCCAGTCTCACCGATAACATTTCCACACTCCTTATTGCTCCATCAAAGAGACTTTTCCTAGACTCTTGCCGATACATCAATGTGTTGCTGATAAAACTTGTTTTTCCTTATTTGATCAACCCAACATTGGTATGTCGATGGGACTTGAAAAAATCTCACAACGAATTCTCTTTGTCTCACCGATGAGTATGTTGACCAACACTAAATGAAGAAATTATTTCCTCCCTCGTGTTGATTGCTCTGTAAGCCTGAACTTAGCCCTTATTGAGTGGAATAACACAGATCGATGCAATATTGCTTCTATGCCCTGAATGCTCCTACATCAAACACCTGAGACAGGAAATAAATGTGCCATAAACATTTGTGGATCCAATGCTCATTCAGAATCCATTTTTTCACCTTGTTCACCTGCACCTTCTTTCTCAATTGTCCCTATAACTTGATGGCTCTTCCATCTTTCTTTCCTCCTCTCTTTATCCCTCTTTTCATAGAATTCATCTCCCACTAGTATTCATTATAAAATTATAAAAATCCATAATCATCAATTTCTTCTTCTTCAAAAGAATAATATGACGCATACGTTACCTTATTCGTTGTTACTATTGTGACCACTTGGTGTTATTAATTTTCTCTGCACTCAACCTCCTAGATGTGGAATTAACTCCACCAGATCCTGACCACTTCCTCCAAATGCATCTCCCATTCACCACTAATCTTGTGGGATTCATCCCACAATAGTCTGTCCACCTCCACCAATCAACACATGTACTTAATTTTGCAACACCACGTGCATCCTTCTTTTCATACCAATCATCTTGAATCACTTCATACACATTCACTAGCTCATCCATCTCAACATGAAAATAATTATGCATTACCACCTTCTCTGGTAATGCTACATCCACTTGTTCATCAGTACCCTTGGATAAAACATTGTACTCATTCTTTATTTTATTCCTTCTAAAAAATATTTTCTAATTGCACTTTCTTTCTCCAATACATTCAAGTCCTCCAAAGGACACTCATGTACTATTGCAACATTATTTTCCTCTTTGATGGCTGTACTTTATTTTTTCTTCTCATCCTCTACTATAGTATTACCATATTCTTTCTTGTTCACCTGCATACACAACTATGAATAAATTGTTTCCTTTCTTCTTCAACATTTCATCAATCACTTTCCACACACTCTCAATGCTTTATTAAGAAAGATTCAGAACCTCTGCAGTTACAAGTCCTTTTTGGAAAAGATCTCTTTAGGGTGAAGCCCTCTGCAGCTACAAGTCTCTTCTCACTTGCAATAATCTCTTCTAGAACTCAAATCCTCTGTAGTTATAGGTACTCCTTGTCACAATACCTCACTCACGCAACTATCCTCTACCCAACAAATATTTTGGAAGATGCTTCCTCTACCCACCTTCTCTTAGTAGAGGAACTCAACACCTTCTACCTAGCTCTATCTCTACTAGAGGATAACAATTACATCCCTCTTTCATACCTTCAATAAACATTCCTTTCTACAACTCTTCTCAACTCATCACTCACAGGTCTTCTAGCTTCAACCCACACTCATAGGTCTTGCTACAACTACCTCACATTTGACGCTCTATTACAGATTCAAAACAACCAACTCTAATACCACCTGATGAAGGGTCCTCCCCTTACCTATAGAATCTCACCACATACACATAGAAAGAACAACTAGATGCAAGAACAAAACAAATATTTTCTTTTATTACTAGAATGATGTTACAAATTACATGCCATCCTATGGGCTGCTTGTTACATGCATCTGTTGATTTTCATATTTGAGTTCTCCTTTGTTCGTCACTACATGTTATTCATACCTTCTATAACTCCAACACTCTCAGCTCTGCCTATACTTGTATTCCTTTGGCTTTATACATTTTTCTAATTCTCTAGGTTGGCCTTGTCTTCCCTTACTCCTCATGTCGTAGTATTCATTATCTCCCACCAAGTCATTATCTCATTATGAATAGCTCCACCAAGTCGGATAATGAATATCTATTCCACAACAATGATGTGGAATACAACGAATATCGTTTTGCTAGGTTTCATGACCGAACTAGCCATCCATCACCGCTGACCATCTCTGTTGCCTTTTGTCATCAAAATGTCACCAAGAATCCAAATCATCTCCCTCTAAAGCCACCATGTCACATCCATAAGTCCTTGCCAAAGTATCACCAAGACATAGAAAGATCTCACACCGAACCAAGTATGTCTCCCCGAAATCGCCACTGCCATATCATTGTCATCTTTGTCATATTTGTTCTTGTCCATCACCTTGTCGAAGAGACCTCCAAACATCTCTCATTGAAGCAACTAAGTCTCATTGATGTCGTCCGGTCTCACTAATAACATTTCCTCACTCCTTATTGCTCCATTGAAGAGACTTCTCCCAGACTTCTACCCATACATCAATGTCTCACTGATAGAACTTGTTTTCCTTTATTCAATCAACCTACCATCGGTATGTCGATGGGATTTGAAACAAGGTCCCAATGAATTCTCTCTATCTTGCCAATGACTATGTTGATCAACACCAAATGATGAAATTAGTCTCACGCTGATTGCTCTGCAAGCCTGAACTTAGCCCTTATTGAGTGGAATAACACATATAGATGCAAGATCACTTCTATGCCCTGGATGCTCTTGCATCAAAATGGTTGGGTGTTGTTATGGATTTTATTTGAGGGTATTGTAGAGGAGATCATACTTGACACAGTTGGAATTTAGAGGTGTATGTAGAAGGAATTTTGATAGGTACATATGATGTACAATATTTCCCTCTTTGGTCTTGGTTATCTTCTTGGATGTTTGATTTCACATTATATTGGTTTTGAGGTTTTCCTGGAGCTATTGTGATCAATAGCTTGTGGTCATGTGTTTTCACTTATGTTCTTAGGTGATGACATGGAGGTTCCTTTATCTCTTTCCTTTTTTGGGTGTAGAGAACATGGGAGAGCTATGGAGACTTGTGGTGAGAGTTGTTCTTTCAAGTTATTGGTTTACATGTTTTGCATATCATTGTGGATGTTCCTTGGTACTACATGATGTTGTTTACACCTATATAATGCTATTGGTATAGTTAGTATGCCTTGATCATTTTTAGATTCGCATTACCCATGCAGTGGGAGCTCTTGGATGTGTACATGTCATTCTTTGATAGGTTTACACATGGAGCTTTTGATTTCGGTTTATGGGTGTATATGTTGATGGCATGGGTTTTCTATGTTTTTTATACCTTGGAGGTATGGATAGTTGGATGTGTTAGCACTTGTTGCGAGTTCTATTTCAGTTGTGGTTAGTGTATCTTGACAACTACTGGTGCATATTGATACCTTTGGATTAAGTGTTTGTGTTTGGGATATTAGTTGAGGAAGGACTTATGCTTCGTTGTGAGATTGTGTTCCTTCTCTTTGGATGGCCTCTTATTTGTAAATTGGCATGATGGAGGATGAGAGCATTCATTCTTTGGATGCCGATCAACTTTGTTTCTTGTTACAGGTATCTTGATGGTATATGTGGCTATATGGATTGTTCCCTTGTTTATGTTTTGAGGTTACTTGTTACCCCTTATGCAATGTATACAACAAGTGGGAGAAAGTTAGGAATTAGGTGTTGTACACCTTGCATAATTTTTATAATGTTTAATTTACTATTATGTGTGTGGTGTACCTAGGGGGTCTAGAAGTATGTACATCACTAGGAACTTTAATATTCTTGGGGCCACCTTATGTTGTATGTAACATTGAGACATAATGTAAGTTGTAATATTATATTTATTTAATATTTCAGAAAGTAATTTAATGAAGTACACAATATTAAATGTGGGGACATGGTTTTGTAAACTCATCGTTTTAGTCACATGGTTTTATGTAATACCATTTACTAGTTTTTTGTGAGCTTGTTTCTATAAAATAAACCACATGGGTAGTAGTTTAAGGTTGTTCGATTTGATAGGTTATCTCTTGTTAGAATTTGTGATGGTTGAAGCATGGCATGGGATGTGTGGTCGCATGCTTGTTCACATGGAGTGCTTGTAGAGGGCTTGATGATTCATAGGTGTTCATGGAGACTTTGAAGATGTATTGTAATGTTTATTGCTGAATAATACATGAGTAATGGATGCTTTTGGAGGCTAGGTTTTTCCCTCTCAAGGGTTTTTAGAGGGTATATCTTGTGTCATCTTTGATGGGTATGTTGTCTATTTTCTTACATATAGATTTTGAATACTTATTTGCATAGAGTTCTCTTTTGGGTTATGTGGAAATTGTCATTAGATGGTTGCAAGTTGAACCTTTCAATTCTCTTATTTTTTGAATACCTTATAAGAGCCAATGAGTAACATATCATGATGGATCAACTTCTAGGGGCCAAAAGGCCCATAGAATTTGAATACCATTTGAACTTCTCTATGCTCAAAGGTTTTCTTAATGCATTTACAACATTTATCAAAGTATATACCTTTTCAAACTTCACCCTACCATCCTTAACCATGTCTCTCATGAAATGATACTAAAATATATATTATTAGTCCTAACATGAAAATCTTGGTTATTTTCTAGAAGTAGATCACACTCCAACTATCATAATAAACTATGATTGCTCTATATTTTAACTTAATTTCTAAACATAATATCTTAAACTAAATGGATTCTTTGTAGGAATTATTTACTTCCATATACTCTACCTATATAATTGAAAAAGTGACCACATCCTATCACTAAATCATCCAACTTATAGCACAACTAAATAGACAAAAAATATGCAATAGTATACTTTTCACTATCGATATCACCTACCTAGTTTGAATCCACATAAACATGAATATCCAAAGAATACCTATCTTATATCACATGAAAACCTAATGAGTTATCTTAGGTACCCCACAAATATTTTAAGACTCTTTTAACTACATCCCAATGAATTCATTTATAATTAGGAATATATACTAATAACTAGATCACTACTTATGGAATGTCTAGTCTAGCATAGACCATAATTGTCATGCCCATAATTTGACATTAGGGAAAAACACAACTAATAATTTTTAAAATTTGATACAAATTTTCCTACCATGCAAGAGATGGTAGAATTCTATGTGCACTAGATGACATTACACGTGCATTTTTATTATCAACACACCAAGAGTAAAAAATAAGAATTCATAACTGAGTGTGTGGGTTTTATCACACCCACTCAACCATGAAAAATAGATATCCTAAGAAAAACTAGCATTTGCATTCAAATACCACAAGGAAAGGTCTATGAGGTTGATTTACCTTCAATATACTATAAGAGGATGGAGACCTTATCTAACTATTGAGACCAAACCCTAAATGACTACAACCATAACTTCATGTGCCTAGTTTATCAAAAGATACACACACATAAGCTAGAAGGTTAATTGATTCAACCTTTGATGCATGAACATAAACTAGAAGTTGAGGCTACTTGGGGTTGAATGCCATTCTTCTAAGGTTTCAGCCAAACTACTAATATCAATGTGTTAAACCACTACATTCCACTAGAGGTAATGTCCTCAATAGTTCAAGAATAGAAAATTTGGAAGAATTTTCTTCTACAAAATAAATTAATTATATTCAAATCACTATTTTTTTTTATATGTAACAGTTTATAGTATATTGATTCAAAAAGAGATATATAGCACATCTACTTAATAGGTAGCAAAATATAGTCAAGACTTCCACAGCTAGACTCTAACCACCTTGATACAACCATACCATATTCCTCCAGACACCAAAATGCCTCAGCCTGAGGCACACTACCCTACACCATAACTAATAGAAATAGACTAAAACTAACCATACTAGCCATAAAATGGACACCCAAACACGAACCAACACCAACCAGAAGGAGACTTATATTTAACTCCAAAACTAGACATTTAAAACCCAAACTCACCAAGGAAGTCGTTAGCTAAGGAAAATTCCTTGAAATCTGACACCCATTTCTCCCCAAAGGAGAGCCTTAGATCCATCTTTCACTAGAGAAAATCCGCACCCACAATCATGATCTACATGTGGTCGACCAATGCCATGTCTTTTAGGTCCAAAATGAATGGATAGTATTTCACCACCTCCCCTAGTATGTAGAATTTTGGAATGTCTCTTGGGTGTGAGGCCCCCATATTGGCCAAAGTGATGTAGAGAGCCTCCTCCAACCCCACCAGATAATCCACTGGGAAAAGTCTTTTTACCAGTGCCTCTGTGTCCTTTTTACCCATTTGAATGTTAAGCAACATCGCCACAAAACATGATGTTATTGTAGTATCCACTCTAACCAACTCACAATTCTTTGAAAAATCCTTCCATAGAATCATTTTAATTGCGGCTAGCATGAGGGGGTTGGATTTCTTTTTTAGCAATCATTCAAGAAAATGGTCCATAATAACCCCTCTAAAGCCCATCTACCTCACATTTGCATCCAACATTATTAGAGTATTGGACCCAAATGTGGTAAGGGTCTCTGTAGACATTTGGATGACAAACTTGGAACGTTCTACCATCTCACTGCTCAAACTAGAGAGATTTTCTAATTGTAGAAAAAAGAAAATGATTGATGCAACCACTAAAATGCCCATATACTATCTTTTTACACCAAATTTCACAACCATTACATGTAATTATTGCCTGATATAAGTGCCAGGCATGGGAACAACTGATAGATGATGCCATCCTTCCAACACATCTATAGTAATTTGTACTCATGATCTTGGAAGGATAGGTTGTGAACCCAAATTTTGTTCTTTGTAATATGCCAAACAAGTTATTATGAATGCGATGTGACTTGCATTTAAAACATTATCACCATTCTTGGAGAGCCGATCAAAAAAATAATGGGTGCCTTATTTAAAGTGTTGTAAAGTTTTGTAACACACTTTCACACTTTTCTAGGGTTGTCATAAATAATTAGGCTTCTTTATGCTTTAATTGCCCTTATTTTGCATCCACAGTCCTTATTTAATGCATCTTTTCAAGGATAATCCTCACATAAATCAACATCCAATCATAGTTTAGGTGTTTTCAGGTTGTATGGCTCATATTTAGTGATCTAGGACTCATTTTCCACCCTAGGAAAATGATTCCCACCTAGGTTTTTGGGTCTCAAACCTAGTTTCACACCTTTCTAAGCATTTTTTAAAATGGTCCCATAAAATTATACTTAGTGGGACTCATTCACCACCTTGAGTGAATGAGTCCCATGTGGTCCAAAACTAAAATTCATTCAAATTCTTGGTAGGATTTTATCCTTCTAGATCTGATATTGGCTTGTAGTGTTGTAATTTCAGGAATTCTTGCATAATTAAGTATAAATACAATGTTCTTTCACTCATTTTCACCTAAGACTTTTGTGAGAGCATTCATCATAACAGGTTTTAGTTCACACAAGCATTCAAGCATTCACAAGAGAATTCAAGAGCATTCAAGGGTAGATTATCAAGTATTTTAGAGCATTATTCAAGCATCAAGTATCATGTCAAAGTCTTCATGCATCATGTTTGTTTTTGAGCTAACAATTGTGATGTAGTGTTTCATAATTCAAGATAGCATTTCATTCAAGATCTATCCTATCCAAGCAAGAGTCAAGGTCTACATCCATTGGAGCCACTTCATACATGTTTGCAGCCTCTTATTGCTAGGGATTGGTGAGTTGTAACATCTTAGTGTGTTCATTCATCATTCTCCATTCCTATTTCATATTATTTCAAGGTTTGATTACCAAAAATGGGTTTGACCAAGGCAAACCCCTATCCACTAACAAAACAACATTTTTCCCTCTCTTTAGTTTGTGATTTGTAGGTTTAGTTGAAGACACATTGAAGCGCAATTTTGGAGAAAGTTTTCAAAGTGCCTAAAGTTGTCAAAGTTTTCACCTTGCATTGAAGAACATTGGAGGACTCCTACAGGTTGCAAATCGAGGTTTCATATCCATAAATCAATTGGGAAGCATAGGGTAGACCTTGAAGGCTAGATTTAGACTGTGAAGTTTCAAAAATCCCTAACTGGGTTGATTCAGGCCACTTCTGGTGAATGAGTCCTAGTTTAGTTCAAAATTTAGATTTCTACAGATTTGGATACCCTTTTTCTAGATTCTTGTTTTTGCATGGAAACCCAAATCTGGGGCTGATTTGCCCAACCTGGCATATGAGTCCCAATCAAGATTTGTAGCATAAAAAAAGTATCTTTGGACATTTTCATGCTCATTTGGGTCTTTCTTATAGATGTTGGCCTAATTTTTCCTAGATTTAATGTTGTAATGTGGTAAACACATTCACATTAGGTCTTGGACCCTTGTGAATCAATAAGAATTCTATGATGTCTTGTAAAAGTGTTGTGACCCACTTTCACACTTTTAGAGGACCTTTATATTATAATTCACTTAAATAACCTATTTTTATCACTTACCAAGCCTTATTTCAAAGTGTTGTAAAGATTTGTAACAAACATTCATGGTTTTCTAGGCTTGTCATCAATAATTTAACCCTTTCTTATGTTTAAATGACCCCTTTATACACTTGTAGGCCCTACTTGAGTTTTTTTTTTAGAAGAATCAAATTAAAAATCATTTAATACACTTAAATTCCTGACACCCACTTAAATTTCCCTAGTGGGACCAAGTCACTAGTAAGGGTGACTTAGTCCCACTTGGCTCAAAAATCAAAATTATTTCAAAATTTTGGCAGGATATTATTTTCTAAGCCTTGAGGTTGGCTTGTGATGTGGTATTTTTGGGAAATTTTGCATAATCATATATAAATATAGGACTTACCCTCTCATTTCACTCCATTAATTTCATTCATCATCCATCTCAAGTCAAGTATGCTAGGGTTTTAGCATATTAAGTCATCAAAATAGCTTTCTAAGACATTCAAGGGTAGATTCTTCATCCATTGTTGTTGAAATTCAAAATATATCATCATGGCAAGTTTCTAATTCCTTCATTTCATGTTCATACTTCATCTTATTTATTCATTTGGTTTAATTACCTAAAAGGGGTTTGACCAAGGAAAACCCCTATTCCCTAACATTCAACATTTCTCTCTTTCTTTGTGTGTTTGTAGATTTAGGTGCTTGGATGGCTTGGACATGATTGAGGAATATATTTCAAACATTTGAAGAAATCTCCCTATTTTCAACGTAAACATATACACAAAAAGTCACTTTCAGGCATGAATTTGGCAGTTTCAGAACTGAACACCTGGAGGAACAAAGAGCAAATCGAGAGCTTTTGACTCCACTTTTGGATTTTTAGAAAAGCCAAAGTGGACTAAGTTTCCATCAATGGTGACTTAGTCCCACTGTACATGTTTGTTATAAATTTTTGTAGATTCAAATACGCATTTGGCTAAAACGGGCTCTAGAACAGTTTTCTAGATCTGGGACCAAGTCACCCAAAATGGCATAACTGTCCCAATAGGTCAAAATTTCAGAATCAACAACATTTTCAGTCTTCATTCTAGTATCTGCATATTTCCAGGTGCATACTTTTAGTTTTATATTTTTTTTTGTTTCATTTGCATTTCTAGGTCATTTAGTTTATGTTTGCATATCAAATTATGTTTTCAAACAATTTACATTTCTTTAGTTTTAATTCATTAGTCAATATCTTTATCAGTTTTCATTTTTTATATCATCCTCCTTTGATAGATTTGAATCATATTTGCACTATTCTTGAGTGAACCACCTAGGTTTTCGAGATACCTTTCTCCTTTTAGGTGCAAAACTCTAGAAGTGTAAGAGAGCCCCTATTGCCAAAAATCTATGGTTCATTTTGGTGAACCTGCTTTTCGAATATCTTCTTGTTTGATTTGGAGTCCATCATTATCCTAGAAATATCTTGCATTAAGATTGCATTACATTTTCCATTAGTTAAATTGTATTTTAGGGTTTCAAAACTTTGCATTAGTGAAAGTGAATATAGGTTGTAGTTTTGGCATCTCAAATCATTAAAAATCTTTGAAATTTTGCATTTGCATCTTATTTCTGCATCCTACAACACAAAAAATATAAAAATCAATAAAAGAAATCTAAAAATTTTGAAAAAAATTACCACTAGGACTCATTCACCACCTTGGGCAACTTAGTCCCTTTTCACCCATGAAACTTCCTTTCACAGCACTGAAAACCCTATTTTTCAGCTTATGTTTGCTACCATTACCTATCTGAATCAGTTGGCTGAGTTTGTATTACATGCATTTCATTAGATCTAGCTTAAATTAGCTCATTTCATGCATTGCTCAATTTCAAATTTGCATTTTCAACATTTCCTCTTTCAGGTTGTTGCATAATGTAATCAACAAATTACCTTGTTTCACATCTAAAAATTGCATTTAAACATCACTTTAAGTCATTGTATTGCACTTTATTTACTTTCTCATGTTAGCATGTGTTCTCTTCAAGCATTCAATGTTTCTAGAATATCAAGTGGCTTGTATGATTCTATTTTCTCTATTCGTGGACATAATCTAGGACAACAAAGTAAAACCTTTGATAAGCATGTTACATACCCTCCTAGTACCTACTAGATTTGTAAGAATGTCATAAAAAAAGAGGATACAAGTGTAGACAATCATAGCAATCATACTTGTTCTTCTCCTAATACCTCTCCTATTGGTGAGAAAGGTATCTTGGTGAAAGAAGATACAAGCATTAAGAGTCTTGATCATCCCTCTCCTCTTTTGCCTTTGGAAGACATTAGAAAACAAGAGGATGAGATCATAAAAACATTTCTAAACATCACCTTACCTAGTCTCCCTAACCATAACAATCAAAATTATCCTTCTTCTAATATCCCTCGATGCAAAGAGGATAGGTTCGTGTTAGAATATATACCTATTAAAAGTCATGAGAACCTTAACCCTCCATTCCCTAATGATCCTACCATTTGGGACAATCTATTTGAAAATCATAGTGGTCCTTCTCTTGATACCTCCCCTACTTGTGATTAAGCTAGTGGTGAACATATTACAAGCTCTCCTACTAGGGTAGATAATATGGAACAAACGAATGAGACTTTCAAAACCCAGGAAAATCAAATAGATCCTTCTCCTAACATCCCTACTCTTGCCAAACAAGATAATTCCACCATTGATAACTCCCTTACTTGCAATGAAATTTTGGAAGAACCAAGCCTTGCATGTGAAGAAAAGTTTCCTTGTAGTTCTCCTAACAACTCTCCTCCTAGGGAGGATACCATGGTGCAAGAAAAGAATAACAATAACAATAATGATATAGTGTCCTTAGAAGAAGATGATGCGACAACATTAGACTCTCCTTCACTAAGGGATGTTAATATTATTCAACCTCAACTCATGCTTTACCCCCCTTCAAGGGTAAAAGCAATAAGTTGGGTACACGAAGAGGGGAAATTTTAGGCAAAACAAAAAGTTTTGCAGGAAATGCGTACGCGTTATGGATTGGGTACCCGAGCCTAGATCCAAACGCGTACACGTTCAGACTCAAGTACGTGAACCTAAAACATGTACGCGTTTCACAAAATTATTTTTTTAAAAATAAATGACTGTATTTCATTTTTCACCATTCTAATCCACATCAGAGAAGAACAGAGGAGATCACGTACGCGTTTTAAAGTCCTTCAGTGAACAAAAGTTTAACTGCCACCTCCTCCCATCGACACAACCGACTTCATTGACCTCCAGGTTGGTTGAATTCTTCATTTTTTTTCTTTATATATTTTTTTGTTTGTTTTGTAATTAGTAATTAGTTTTTGTTTGTTTAGTGTGTTTTAGTTCAATGTTTTATAGTTTTTAATTACATTTAAAAAACAAAAAATGTCAACAAAACAAAGAAATTTAAATTGTAGATTGAAAACCATAAAAACTAAACCTAAATTGGACACATTTAACTTAGAAATTTCAAAACCCTTGAAACCCTAGGTTAAAAAATTTACATAGGTCCCTAAAAAACTAATTTACACAGGGTAATCCTTGGACCTAAACCCTAAAATGTAAACCTAAAACCCTATTTACCCTAATTTACGTAAACCTAAAACCCTAAATTAGGGCTCCTCAAGGAGGTTTAGATTACATTTTATATTTGACATAACCTTCTTTGTATGATTTTTACTCTCACTCATGGTTCTTAGTTTATTTAGGGTGTAAGTGATGAAAATTTCAATATTAGTGGCATGTGATATAATAGAAGAGGTAAAAGAAGGATGTGTAGTAAGATTTGATGACATAACATGTAGGGAGGGATCACAAATTATAGTCCATAGATTAGGTACACTTTGCTATGTTGTTGGTGATTCACACAACTACCAATAAAATTCATAATTGACTAATAAAGAAGGCACAAACAATTGATGCATAGATCTATATATTAACCAACAAATTGATTTAATTATAATATGTTCACATTTATTATAAATTTGATAGATAATTTTATCTCAGAAAACTTCATGATTGTATAATCTAATTTGAGAAAGTGTACCAGTGAAGTAAAATAATGTGCCTCATGTGAAACTATGTGCTTGATTTAATAAGTTCATATATCATGATGCTAGTTGATATGAGCATGTAATCACTCTATATCAATGTTGTTAGCTTATAGTGTATGATGTATTCTCTTAAAAAAACATAGAAATGCAAGTCATACTTGTTAATCTAGACTATGTGCAATATGGATAGAGCTACACACATAAATGTTATTAAATCAAATGAATATTAAAATGTGAAGCATGAATTATTTCTACCCATTTCTCTTATTTGGATGAGATCCTTTGTGAATTATGTAAGGATGCATTATGATCATATTTAAGGCTTAATTTATAGGATGTTATTCATAATATCTATAGGTTGTGTGTAAACTAATTCCTATTTTAACTCTCATGTGTAGTGGCATTTTTCTAGATTAGGAAAACTAAATGTTGTACTTTCTCTAAACTAGTGTATCAAAGCTAACTTGTAGCATGAACATTTCAATTTGGAAAATTCAAATTAGTTTTTTGAGAAACTTGATAGACGAATCTTCATAAATGCAAGTCAATTCTATAACCAAAGGTTTATTTTCTAAGATTATTTATTTATTGAATTGATCAATTGATTCCTCACTTAGTGGTAGTTAGGTTCTTTTTTTGAAAACCCATGCACACCTAGAATTTATATAAATATTCAAAGGAAGAGTCTATGCCATAGAAAAGTTTCAAAAAATATATGATTAGAAAAAAAATTGGGTCTAAATCACTTTAGATATCCTCTTCCTTTTTAAATCATCCAAGAGTGCTTAGAAGTACAAATAGGTTCAAAATCCATCATAACTCAACAACTTACTTATAATTGAAATCTAAAATTCCTAATTGTTGATATATTGTAGCTATTCCTATAATGTCACATATTTTATTCAAAGCACAAAGTTTACGTGGTAGGGTTTCTCATTTACTTGAAAAAAATTATTCATGTGTCTTCTATATGTTTTCATGTCATCAAATCTCTAAATCTAAACCCTAAACCCTAATTTAGTATTCATTTTGTTGGACCTTAAAATAAAATTTGGTTTCCTTAAGGAAACTCCACCAAATTTTATTCCCTTAAGCCATGGAACATTTTTTCCTAGTCCACCTTACTATACATAGATCCCCTTAAGCCATCCTATCACCCTAAATCATAAAATCGATGTCTTAAGGGGTCCTAATATGACATTTCTTAAGGGGATCAAAGAAGTTCTCAAAATTTGGTGAATAGAGCTCAAGATCATCTTTGTTTATTTTGTACATTGCAATTAGGTCACTAGCATATATCTATGTGTCCATTTGAATGTATTCTATTAATTTTTCATTCTTATCTTTAGTACTCTTTGAAAACAATGAATGATATTATAAATTTTAATGTTAGTGTTAAACTTATAATTTCTTCTTAACTACTTTGTCCCACTATAGAGATCTTGTGTCTCTTATCATGAAATTTGAAAATTTAGATAAATCAATTTATGTCCTTGAATTTAATTAAATTTGTCATACTTGATGAATACATCTATTCATTTTGTTGTAGGACCTTAAACTGAAATTTGGTTGCCTTAGGAAACTCCACCAAATTTTATTCCCTTAAGCCATGGAACATTTTTTCCTAGTCCAACTTACTAGACATAGATCCCCTTAAGCCATCCTATCACCCTAAATCATAAAATCAATGTCTTAAGGGGTCCTAATATGACATTTCTTAAGGGGATCAAAGAAGTTCTCAAAATTTGGTGAATAGAGCTCAAGATGATCTTTGTTTATTTTGTACATTGCAATTAGGTCACTAGCATATATCTATGTCTCCCTTTCAATGTCTTCTATTAATTTTTCATTCTTATCTTTAGTATTCTTTGAAAACAATGAATGAGATTATAAATTTTAATGTTAATGTTAAACTTATAATTTCTCCTTAACTACTTTGTACCACTATAGAGATCATATGTCTCTTATCATGAAATTTGAAAATTTAGATAAATCAATTTATGTCCTCGAATTTAATTAAATTTTGTCATACTTTATTAATACATCTATTCATTTTGTTGTAGGACCTTAAAATGAAATTTGGTTGCCTTAGGAAACTCCACCAAATTTTATTCCCTTAATCCATGGACCATTTTGTCCTAGGAACTTACTAAACATAGATCCCATTAAGCCATCCTATACCCTAAATCATAAATCGATGTCTTAAGGGGGAATTTGACATTTATTAAGGGGGTCAATTTGGTGAATAGAGCTTGGTCACTCATCTTTTTTTATATTTTGTACATTGCAATTAGGTCACTAGCATATATCTATGTGTCCCTTTCAATGTCTTCTATTAATTTTTCATTCTTATCTTTAGTATTCTTTGAAAACAATGAATGGGATTATAAATTTTAATGTTAGTGTTAAACTTATAATTTCTTCTTAACTACTTTGTGTGGACCCTAAATCTACAATGTTCTACAAAAAATAATCACCATTTAGCTTAGTTAATTAGTTAAAAACAAGCAAACCTAAGATCAGTATGAAATAATACATTAATTCTTTCCAAATGCAAACAAATGACAAAAGGTAAGCTGAATAAGCATATGAAAAACATGAATTATCTTTATTTCATAGTGGATTGGTGCTATTGTTGAAAATAGCCCTTTCCCAATCCTTGATAGATAAGGTAGATGAAGATGATAAGATGGGCAAGATTAGCTCTCAATTGAAGAGAGTAATCTTGTATGAGATTGTGGAGATGAAATGCTAAGATTGTGGAGGATTTGTTGAAGGATGAAGCCTCTATTTGTAGATTCTAAAATGCTAAGAGTGCTCAAGAGGGAGAAATGTGGGATAAAAAACAAGCCAATGAAAAGAGGCCACTTGTCAACTTGTGAGTGGTTGAGGAGAGTGCAAGATTTGGGAAATGTGCCCAAGAGGGGGAAATTCAAATTTGAATTTGAGAGACAAGACATGTAAGAGCTTATTAATTGCTTTGTTGGATGTACATGCCCACTTGATTTTGAATTCAAACTTGAGGGAATATTCCTCAAAGATGCCATGTTGAGTGAAAATGTTGATTTTATAAATGAATAAATTGATTTATTTGTGCAAGTGGGATTATCTAGAGGATGTGACATGCATTAGATTAGATTTAATTAGGATTAATTAGCTAGGATGATGGTTAGATTATTTTGACTTATTTGATTTAAATACTTTGATTTATTTAAATCAAAAGGGATGGGAAATGACTTTTGAGATTTTTAATTAAATAAAGTTTGATTTATTTAATTAAAGGATGATGTGAGCCTTTTATTTATTTAAATGAATAACCTTAGGACTAAAGACCTAATTTACCTAGTGAATGGATTTGCTGTGTTTCATTTATTTAATGAGAGGATGAACGTGAATTGGGTGCACGATGTTAATTTCACATGTCTACATTTTTCCCCTCTTTGAAGCAATGTACTTGTTGCGTTGGTTCAAAGAATAAACTTTTCGCTATCAAAATTAAAAAAATTTCTGATTTTTTTGGATGCCCCAATGGAAAGAAGTACACTAGTACATTGCCCCCTCAAGAGATCGAGCGAAAAGATTCAATTTGAGGGTCGATCTCATGATAAAGAGGTTCAAAATTGATGGTTATGGATGATTGCGGTGATGATGCAAATGAGATGGTTTTAAGATGCTTAGAATAACAAATCTATATTATCTTAAACAAGTTAAATGATGATATGATGTGAGATGGATGGGATGAATGATGTGATATGCCATGATTATGCAAATGTATGATTTTATGAGATGCTTAGACTAATAGATCTATATTATGATGACGATACAAATGCAATGCATGTGAAATGATCGATGTTTCCTATTATGTATGATATGAATGATATGTGGTATGCTAACAGTTTTCTGGATGTGAGATGGATGCATGATGGATGCATTGGTGATGATGATTAACTATTCATGACATGATGTTAGTGTGAGAAAAGATGACATTAGGTGATGACAAGAGGATCCAACAAGTTGATGATCTGACAAGACTTTATTAGAGATGATGATGAGGATAGATGATGATTTTCTTATAAAGGATTGGGATTTTAAAAGGGCTACTTACCTTATGTTTGATAACACACATAGATACGATGCATCAAGGTATAAAGAACCAAGATGGCGTTGTACCTAGTGCGATGGAATTTGACTCGACAAGCAGATAGGAGTATTCTTGTTCACACTTGACATATGAAAACCTTGCTAGGACGTACCTAACAAAGCAAGTATTCGCCAAGTTATTTTACAAGAACATCCAACAAGCACAACAAACAAAAGATAATGATCGTTGCCCCATTCCTATCTCTCTAAATCCTTCATTCGGATATCAACAAAAGGTCCTTGGAATGAGCGTAATAAGATAAATCAAAAGAAAATATCAAGTACGCAAACAAGTCAATGTTCATATCTCTAGCCAAAAGGGATTTGTTTTGATAGGATAAGAATCCAAAGTGATATCCAAAATGATGCCCATTGTCGGAACAATATATCCTAGGACATGCATTGTATAGGATGATGATGGGTTGATAAGTTGATTGATAGGCTATTGATACAAGGTTGACTGACATGTTTACGAATGATCAAGAGTTTGATTTTGCATTTAAAGGTTTGTTTCGATTTTGATTTTACGATTGAAGATTGATTTTGTTGATTGTTGTGATTGTTTTTGTTTTTTTTGCAAAAGGATGAAGGTGACGATCAGTTTATTATGGATGATTGATTATTGTGGGTGAAAGCAAGATGAGACATATGGATTTTTTCAAATATTTGGATGTTTTTGGAGTTTTGCAATGTTTTGAGGCTATTTTTTTGGTATTTTGGATTTTGCGATGTTTTGGGGTTTTCTGAGTTTTTATGGATGTTTTTGTTTTTTGAATGTTTTTGGATTTTGATGTCTCGGGGGATGATTAGAGATGTGCCTTGCCTACATTTAAGCTTAGAGATGACGTAGTTTGGATTCCAATGTTTTTGATATTTTTTTGATTTTTTGAGTGTTTCTGGGTTTTTCGATGTTTTGGATGTTTTTGGATTTTTGCATCTTTTGATGATTTGGATAAGGATGCATGTGATGATATCAGTGCTCTATTTGGGATTTTGTTGAAGACCAAGCTAAGGTTGATTGATTGAATTGATGGATTGATGATGATGACAACATTGTTGAGGATACACAACCATGTAAGGTTTTGATTGACCAGGATTGATGACGATAACATTGTTGAGGATGCACAACAATGCAAGGATGGATTGATCAAGATTGATAACAATAACATTTTTGAGGATGCACAACAATGCAAGGATAGTGTTAAGCAACATAATGATCGGGAAGGATATCCCAAGATGATGATGGGTTGATTGGATTCGATTGATCATGATTGATGAAGCTTGATTTGGAACAAAAGTTGTTCAAATGATTTGATGTGACGTTTGACATGAAACTTAGATGCAACTAATAGTGATTGTCTAGATCGATGTTCAACAAAAGATGAAGATTGATAAGGAATGTCTTCTCGTCAAAATATGCCATGGGCTAGTGATTTGGTTTTGGATCGCAAATGCTTGACCAATTTGATTTCATATTTTCCAATGTTCTGATCACCACATAAGTTGGAGGGTATAGATCAAGATTTATTCTTGAAGCAAGATGTGCATATCTGCCCCCAGTGTCTAGCAATGTATGAAATGTGATGGGTGGATGCTCGGATAGGTGTATGGATGGATGGATATGGTAAGTATGCCAAGGATTCCAAGGATTATCCTATGATAAGATAAAGTGTTTAAATGGGGGAATGCTTCATTGGATAATGCTTCATGGCTCAGATAACCTTGGATAGGATAGGATCAATGAAAATGGTCCATGCAAGATGTTTACCATAAGCAAGCTTAAACTGTGCACCAAAGTTTTTCAAGATCAAGATAACTTGGATGATGGATGCCAATGGATGACGATGGATTGGATAAATGGTTCATGGATGGATTTATTATGGATAAGATGGATGGAATGCTCGATTTATTACGGATGGGATGAGATGCTTTCACCTGAAGGGGCACACATAGATGCTCGATTCTACACATGACGCCTGTTTGCTAGGTTTTCATCATGCTCTTGCCCAAAGTGCCGCCCATGCGATTTTCACTAGAGGACAATTTTTTATCTTTACTGTTTTCAATCCTTTTTCTGATTTTTTTGGATTTTCATATATTATGATTTTTTTTTTCTGAAAGATTTTAAGCTCATAATGAATCACAAGGTGTTGCTGATATAGATGCCCAAGTCATAATGTGCCATCGATATCCTTCTTGAAGAATCTGCTTTGCCAAGATACGTGCACACTTGAATACAACTTTTGAGATTTTTGATTTGCTTCGTTGATACCAGAGTTAACTTTTTCTTTGTGCGCACATCACGATAGAGTGCCTTCAAAATCCTTATGATGAAAGGTTGTTGCTAATACATGGTCACTATGAGAATTGGATATCATGCGTGGAGGTGTGGATGGAGTGCGTTTAGGGATAAGAGATGGATTGGTTGTCAGTTTGGAATCTCTGACTCTCCAAACTTGGAAAGATGAGCAATGATGGGTGGATACGAAAGTGTGTGTGGAATTAGGACCAACTGCTTGATACACTTTGTACATCACTTGAAAATCCTGCTTTTTCTTTTGTGGAAATCGTTGATGGATACTTTCCCCATTTTTATTTTGCCACATAGTTTCTTTGAGTGATGGAGTTTGATAGGGATGATCTTCCTTTGTATTTTTGGTATCCATTTGTATTTGATTTATCTAATATGCTTCTCAGCTTCTTTTGATTTGATAACATTCTTTGTGCTTTGATTCAAATCTTTCAGTTGAAGTTGGTCTCAATTCATGGATGGGGTGATGGGTTGATGAAGATTCATGACACGACTAGTTGTAGTATTGGCAATGGTTTCACCATAAAGATTCTTCATGCCCCCTATGTTGACGTTTGCTTGAGACGAAGTTTCCCCCAGTATTGTGGAAGTAATACTTTCATGCTTTGATTCTGCCTATTCCAAGGGCTCTTGTTTTAAATGTGTTCTCTGATAAATGACCACTGTAGATGACGCTAGTTCAATTTGCTGCTCTACTAACTCTGGAATATCCTGTTCTATCTAGCACGTTTCTGTGAGTGGATAATGTTGGATATCCTCATACATGATGTCCTCCATCTGAATTTTGGATATATCTGATCCTGATGTTGACAACTCAGTTTGACTGTAGAAATCAATAATCTATTCTTTTTGTGTGATAATATTAGGAGCAAAGGAATCCTGTTCTGAATGAAAGTTATCTATGTGTCCATCTACAAAAAGCATCTCATGGGTAGATGGAGGAGTATGTGCTATGTGATCATCTATTGCAACATATTGTATAGATAGGAGAGTGTCCATTAGATCATTGTAGTATCTTGAAGATACAAATTCTTGATCTTGAATGATTTCGGAGTTGCTTTTGACATGCTTTGGATCAAGTTCTTGACATGGGTCAGTTTCAAAGGATGGATTGCTTACAAAGGGTTCTTGGATGTCATCATTAGACATGGTAAGTGGTTCAATATCCTCAAGTGTTAAGGTTAGGGTTCCTTTAGTATATGTAACCATGAGGTCAAAGGGGGTCAACATGTCTTGGAAAGGACCACTGCTAGACTTTGGTGAAAGATGTTGGTCATGCTTTGGGATAAATTCTTGAGATATGTCCCCTAACTCATAAGGTGATGTAGAGACATTTTCAACATGATCATAGGTCAACAGATTGTGTATTATTTCAATAGGATCAAATAATCCTAACACTCCTTGAAATAGATCACTAAAAAGTGGCTCTTGATGTATGGTGAGTTGTTCATTGGATGGGGTGGAAACATCTTCAAGGTGCTCATTAATGGAGAGATCTTGATCATTGTTTTCAACAATTGTGGTGGAGGGATTTCCCATGTCTTCAACCATAGAGTCAAGTGATGTTGATATTTCTTGAATTGGATCATTGTCAAGTATTGTTGGTGGATTTTGATTGTGATTCAAAAGTGACTCTTGACATATGTTGATTTGATCATTGGATGGAGTAGACACAACTTCAAGGTGCTCAATGATGGATTGATCTTGATCCTTGTTCTCAACAGTTGTCATTTTTTGTGTTTGTGCTTGTGTTTGTTGGGTAGCTTGAGAGGCTTGTTGCACTTGTTGAGCTTGTCTTGCTTGTTGCATGGCTAGATATTGTTGGATGGCCTTTTGGTAGGCCTGGTGAGATTTTAGTGCAATGTCATATTATCTTGCTACATTTGGTTTTGGTGGTAGTAGTGGCGGATTTGGAATTGTGTTGGATGTAGTGACAAGTGGTTGAGATATGCTTGGAGTGATCGTGAGGGTTTAAGATGTGATGGGAATGATAGTGGTGGTTGGAATGATTGAAGTGATAGGGATGGTTGGAATGACCGAGGTGATAGGCCCTTGGGAGATAATGTTTTGATTTTTTAGGATTGATGTTGTCATTCGATTAGATACCATCTATTGCTATGATGTCAATGGTATATTCAAAGGATTTGATGTGATGGCTTGATTAGTGTTAGGTGGATTGATTTGGATGGAGTGATTGGTGCTAGGTAAAGAGGGAATCCTTAAACCAAGGAATGATGTTGATATGGGTAATGGTGGTGGAGATGTCTCTTGGCACAATGACTCAACTATTTTGGTAAGTGTAGTAATTTGATCTTGCCAAATTTGATCTTGATTTCGATCTTGACTACCTTGATATAGTTGATTTGGTTTTTGTTCAAGCAGATTTGGAGTGTGTACTTGTGTTTGGTTTTTGTTCTAATTTGGGTTGACACTTAGATTTGGAATGATAGGTTGAAATTGAACATTGTTGATGTTGGGAATCACATTGCCTTGATTTAGGTAACTTTAGTTTTTCATGGTGTTACCTTGACTTGGAGTTGTTAACATCTTGTTTGGATTCTGAGAAAAATTTGTATGATTTGTGAACCTATTTATCCCAAATTTTTCTGGATTCATGTTTGGAAAAATTGTACTTGGTACCTTCTCATTTGGCATATAGGGATTTGGTGGGATGACGTTGTTCGTTTGAAGCCTCATGCTTTGATTGTTCGGTTGATAGACTTGTAGGTTTGGATTTAGATCTACCATCAGGAAATGTGTTCCAATCTTTGATTTGGGCAGACTCACACTTGTTGTACCATTGAAATTTATAGAAGGTAATGATCCCATGTATGGATTGTATAAGTGTGATTTTTGATAGTCAATAGGCATTGTAAGGCTTTGAAAGTTCAATTGATTTGGATTACTCACGATGTATGGATCAAGTTTATATTACATGATCTTCTTGTGTTTTGACCTTGTTGCAAAAGGGACCTCTAAGGTTCTTTAGGACTAATGACGAGATGAAGGATGAAAGGTGTAAATGATATGAGTGATGAAAATTTAGGAACTTTGGATCAATGTTAGACTTAGGGTTTGATTTTGATTGGTTGATTGGATAATGAACTTGTAAACCCTAAGATGTAAGATGTTATCTTAGGATGAACTTTTTCAAAGGATTGCTGATTTAATTAAATGTATGAGAAAGGATGCATTCCCACACACCTAACTAAACAAATGATTTTGATTTTATTTAAGGATGTACCCAAGTCTAGAATGATGTTTCCAAAGCTCTAAAGTTGTTTTGGGGGATGAAGATGATAAATGTTTGGATGGATGAAGTGTTTGATTTGATCCTAAGTGAACCTAGGAAGGACTTGTTTACTAGGCCAAGATAGTGAAGAACATGCTTTTCTCTAAGAGTAATTCAAAATCAAAAGACTAATTTTTGCATGAAAACCTTATGATCAAAAGATGCCAAGCACATGTGTGGGGTCCAATTTATTCAATCTTTTCTTAATGGATTCTTTTTATCAAAAAAACACTCTTGATTAGATTTTGAATCTAGATGTCTAATGTCTCAACTTTCCCCTTATCCCGCAAAGTGTATTATGCAGAAACCAAGGAAATTTGAGGCAAGAGTTACCTAAAGTTGACTTTATTAGAAGAAAATTGAGATGAAATCCAAATGTTTAGAAGCCTCTAAGGATAAAAATCCCAAGGGCGCGTAATAACATGTGAATTTGTTCAATGGTATTTGCCTCTCCTAAAGGGTTTGCAATTTTGATGATTCGTTGAATGTTGGTTTTCTGATGTTTTCGATTAAAGCACTGTGTTTTCAAACTGACTCACAAGCAATAACACCCTAGCTCAATTGGTACATTTTTTCTTGGTGGGCTTGCCTCATGCCCTTCATAGAAGACATGATTTTACATGAAACTAAGGAAAAAATATAAAGGTATGTTAAGAATGAAGTCTTAACCTCTATATTTCAACCAAGATCAGACATAGCAAGTAACTTCTTGGAATCTAAGTTCCAATGCACCACTTTGATAAACTCGCTCAATGGATCTGTAGACATAAAAATTTGGACACTTCCAAATTTACCACTTTTCATCTAAAGATCCTATTATTTGCATTAATTAAGTAATATTACTATTTAATTAATTTTCTTAGTCTGTAAATCCTAAGGTGTTTAATTAATAATTAAATACCTTACCCTCATAATCCTTTTCGTAAAATGAATTAAATAAATGTTACATTTTAATTAAGTCACATATAATTTCATCTAGTCATAATCATCTTCTAATCTCTTCATTAAGGATGTCGCATGCCTAATCGCCAGATTAGGATGTCACATCTCAACACCAAGTTAGCTTCTAATCTCATTAATCCTAATTATCCCTCCTAATTACTAGTGGTCAAACCCTAATTGAGCATTTTGTGGTCATCTCCCCATCCCCCAAAGATTTTTAATTCCTTTTTATTCACCCTAGGCTCCTCTCTTCCCCCATGTAATTTTAATTCACTTTTATTTCTCTAAGTCCCTTTTCATGCATCTTCTAGAACCTTTGACTTGTCACATCAAGTCACATGTGACAAACTCCCACCTTTTTGGAGACCCTCTCTTATCCACTAGATTCTTCCAAGTATGTGAATTTTTAATTCACATTTATTCCTCTAGGGAATCTTCTCATCTCCCAATGTACTTGGAAGGTACCTGTCCTTCCTCCACATCATGTACCTCCTTTCCACATCACCTACACATCATCCTACATTTATCCACTTCACATTCCACATGTCAAAATGTGAGGGCTTGTGAGTTCTCAACTCACCTTAGCCCTTCATCTTGACCTTGTTGGATAAATCCCAACCATTGAATTCTCTAGAAAATTCAAGTTTTCCTATAAATAACCCATCCTCTAAGGCATTTAAAAACACTTAGCCATTTTGCAACTAAATGTTGCCATTTTGTGCATTCATTTAGCCATGAATGTCATTCATTTTAATTTGCATCCAAGCACATAGTCAAATCCTCCATTTAGCCACATCAAGAGCCATCAAGGAGCATACAAATCAATCCAAATCAAGGGCCAACCAAGGAGTTTCAGCTACAAGAAGGGAGGTATATCCATTTGTCTTCATTTAACACTTTCCTCTTTGCATTTACAAATTCCTTAGGCTAATCTTGAGGTGTTTCATTATGTTTTCCATTATATTTTAATTGCTTAGAAAGGGTTAGACATGTTGGATATCACATTTCTGGCATGCCCGGTGGGACCCATAAGCGGGTTCCTATATTTCATGTTTGCTGTTGTTAAGTTTTTTGCAGGAATATGTTGCAGTGGGGTGATTACGCCCCTGATTTTCTACAGTGGGGTGATTACGCCCCTGATTTTCTATAGTGGGGTGATTACGCCGCTGATTTTCTGTAGTGGGGTGACTACGCCCCTAATTTTCTATAGAAGGGCGACTACGCTCCCTCCTTGACCAAAATTTTTGGCTAACACCTTTTCTGCAGAAGGGCGATTATGCCCCATCCTTGACCAAAATTTTTGGCTAACACCTTTTCTAAGGAAAGGTGACTATGCCCCCTGGGCTGAAATTTTTGTGCTAACACTTTTCTATAGTGGGGTGACTATGCCCCTGATTTTCTGCAATGGGGCGATTAAGCCCCTAATTTTCTGCAGTGGGGCGATTACGCCCCTGATTTTCCGTAGTGGGGTGATTACGCCCCTGATTTTTCGCAGTGGGGCAACTATGCCCCTAATTTTCTACAAAAGGGCGACTATGCCCCCTCCTTGACCAAAATTTTTGGCTAACACTTTTCTTGTAGAAAGACGACTACGCCCCCTGGGCTGAAATTTTTGTGCTAACACCTTTTTGCAGTGGGGTGATTGCACCCGTAATTTTTCGCAGTGGGGTGACTGTGCCCCTGATTTTCTATAGTGGGGCGACTGCACCCCTGATTTACTACAGAAGGGTAACTATGCCCCCTTGTCACCATGAAGCAACACATTTTGAAAGGTAAAACTATCATTTTGACTTCGATTTTTTGCTATTTTCAAGTATTAACCCCCTAACACTGTTCTTGCAAGGATATTGGTGTTTTTTGCTAATTTTTTGCAGCATATTTTTGTGAAGTTGATGAAGAAAGTGGGATAAAACATTTAACATTTGCTTGTAGGGCTATCCGTTCACTCAAACTTTTTAAACTATCCTTGTTGTTTGCACTAATATAAGAACATAGTTTAATTAGGGGGAGTAATATTCATTGCTTGTTGTGTCTATCCTTTCTGTTACCCAAAGGGAGCATTAGCTTGTTTTCGCTTTCACCTTGCACTTTATGTGAGCCTAGGGAGTAGTTGGAAACAATTAGTGCTTTCTTTATAGTGGGACCTGCTTGGGGATTTCATCACCCCAAGGGATGATTCCAACCATGTGTACCAACAAGGTTTATAAAGGGCAGGGAGGGAAAGTTGTACCCCAATCCAGTCAAGTCATAATTGGTGGAGTGTCGAAGCTAGGGTGATACCTAGATAGATGTGAAGAGTTGGTTCGAGCCCTTCAGTATCTCGCTGGGGTTCTCGACTCAGGCTTGTGATGGGCTGGTGTTCATGGTTGTGCCTCACATACCGAGAGTATATCGATGACTCCCTAGACACCTTGTGCATCTAGATTAAGACCTCTTTGGCCATACCCTTAACACCAATCATAGGATTGTGTTTGCTTGAAAGTGTTTTCATGTGAGAAACCAGTGAAATTTTTGACAAATTGGCCTTATCATTGTCATTTTAAAGTCCTTGCCATAGTCATTTTCATCAAACCAAGTCCCAAATTTTTTGCAATGGGTGATTACGCCCCTGATTTTCCCCAATGGGGCAATTACACCCCTAATTTTCCACACTGGGGTGACTACACCCCTGATTTATTGTAGAGGGGCGAATTTTCCCTCCTAAGTAGCCAAAATCACCTTGTTTGGATCCGTTTAGCCTCTAAATCATTGTCTAATCATTCCAAAACTTTGTATCATCATCCCAAGCCTCCGTTTTGTCATTCTAAACCTCTGAAAACCTCCATTTGATCATTTTAAACCCCCATTTTTACCATTCCAAACCTTCATCTAACCAAGTAGTCTTTCATCCTTTTCAAATCTTCTGCCCACTCATTTTGAGTAATCTTTCATCCATTCCAAGCATCCATCTCCTCATTCTAAGAGTTTTTTATCCTTTCCAATCAATTGTTTACTCTTTTCAAACTTTCTATCATTCATCCATTCTAAGCAATCATTAGTTTTGAGTGCTTGATCATTCATCCATTTCAATAATTTTCCCAAATCTGATCATTTATTTCCTCAATTCGATTATCCAACACCCCATTCTAATCACCCATCTCTTCGTTTTAACAACCCATTTACCCACTTAAAAAGTCCATCCCATAGTGGGGCGAATCTGCCTTGAAAAGGTGTGAATCTGCCCCTCTGTGAGGGCACAAATGCCCTAGGAGGGGGCACAGATGCCCCAATAGGGCACAGTCACCCAGTAGGGCACAAATGTCCCATGAGGGGGCAAAGATGCCCCAGTAGGGTACAGATGCCCCAGGAGGTGTTACAGTCATCCCAATAGGGCATAGAAGCCCCAAAATTGGGTACAGACACCCCAGGATGGCACAGACACTTGAAGAGGGCATAGACACCCCAGGAGGGCACAGTCGCCCCAAAAGAGGAAACAGTCACCCCTCTACACAAAATTGGCAAACAAACGTATCCAGTTCCCAAATCTGACCAATCCCATCATATCTTTCAATCCAATCCTAATTCCGAGCATTCGTTCACTTGTTCTTAGTACTCTTTCATCTATTTTGAATCTTCCTCCCCTCATTCTGAGAGTCATTCATCTATTCTGAGCTATCATTTGCCTGTCATCAACACTTTTTTGAAAGTCATTGTTTCATCACCAAAATCACATAAGTACCACTTAGAATATCATTAGATTCCATATCAAGCATCAAAGCATCCATCCCAATCACCTAAACTTCATTTGGAAAATTTTTATTTTTGTGTTGAAACTTCTGAAGGCCATAACTTTTGACTCGGGTGTCCGTTTGAGCTGAAATTTTACGGGTGGTTGCGTTATGAGATGGCATGTGGATATTTCACAAATCCAAGAAAATTTGAATGGATATTTGCATCCCAAGAATTTGTCTTAATATGCTTTGATAGGAATATGTTGGACCCCATTTTTTCACATTTTCAAGGCCTCAAACTTTCATCTTGACCCTCAAAATCGCAATTTAGTGCTTTTTCCAACATTTTGAAAAATCATTTTTGTCAATAACTCAAAATGCATGTCTCAAATTTGGAAAATTAGTTGGAAATTCATCCTATCTTTGTTTTGGGTATTTTTTGGGAAAAAATTGAACTCTCAAAAGTACGTTCGTGAGGTTTCCTAAAATGGAAAAATTTGATAATTTTTGAAAATTGCCAAATCTGGAAAACTTTGATTGTCAACACCTTACGACCCTTAAACTCTGGAAGTTGGTGTAGAATCGATCTCATCACATCCTCCAATCATTCTAGGCTTCAACTCAATCCTAATCTGAGCTTTAATCTAATCCCAATATGAGCTTAACCAAAACCCTAATCTGAGCTTTAGTCATTTCAACCTTTCATTCATCCATTATGAATAGTTATTCTCCCTTTTCGATCATCTATTTCCATGTTTCGAGTAAACACTCATATATTTTGAACCTTCATCTATCATCTCAAACTCTGGTTTGGCAATTTCGATCATCCGTTAACTCATTTGGAGTAAACCTTCATCCATTTCACACCTCCTTTCATCATTCTGAACTCTCGTTCTATCATTTTGATCATCTGTTTACTCATTTTGAGTAAATTTTCATCTATTTCACACATCCTTTCATCATTCTAAACTCTCGTTCTATCATTTTGATCATCTGTTTACTCGTTCTAAGTAAATGTTCATCCATTTCACACATCCTTTCATCATTATGAACTCTCGTTCTATCATTTCGATCATCTGTTTACTCATTTTGAGTAAACGTTCATCCATTTCACACATCCTTTCATCATTCTGAACTCTCGTTCTATCATTTCAATCATCTATTTACTCGTTCTGAGTAAACGTTCATCCATTTCACACATCCTTTCATCATTCTGAACTCTTGTTCTATCATTTTGATCATCTGTTTACTTGTTCCAAGTAAACGTTCATCCATTTCACACATCCTTTCATTATTTTGAACTCTTGTTCTATCATTCGATCATCCATTTACTCATTCTGAGTAAACATTCATCCATTTCACACATCCTTTCATCATTCCAAACTCCCGTTTAGTCATTTCGATCATTTGTTTACTCATTCCGAGTAAACGTTTATCTATTTCACACATCCTTTCATCACTCCAAACTCCCATTCAGTCGTTCTGATCATTTGTTTACTTGTTCCGAATAAACATTCATCCATTTCACACCTCATTTCATCATTCCAAACTCCCGTTCAGTCATTAAGATCATTCATTTACTCATTCTGAGTAAACGTTTATCTATTTCACACATCCTTTCATCACTCCAAACTCTTGTTCTGTCATTCTGATCATCCATTTACTCGATTATGAGTAAACGGTCATCCATTTCAAACCCCCTTTCATCATTTTTAATTCTCACTCTTCATCATTCCGAACTCCTGTTCTATCATTCTGATCATTCGTTTACTCATTCTGAGTAAACGTTCATCCATTTCAAACCTTCTTTCACCATTCTAAACTCTTGTTTTGTCGTTTCAATTATTTTTTTACTCATTCTGAGTGAATGTTCATCCATTTTACACCACCTTCAATCATTTCAAACTCTCATTCTACAATCCCGATCAATCATCTACTTGTTCTAAGTAACCTATCATTCATTCCAAGCTTTCATCTTCTCATTCTGAGAGTCATTCATCCGTTCTTAGTAGTCATTTACTCGTTCCAATTAATCATTCATCCATCTCAATCAATTGTTTGCTCATTTTGAGTATTTTTTCATCCATTTCTCCAATCAAATCATCATTTCCCCCATCCAAATCCTCTAAACTTTATCTCGAGTTATTATCCAAATTGACCTAAGTGTCTGATCTAATCGTCCTCATCAACATTTGCTTAGGATTGTCATCCATCCTAAGTTAATCATCGTTGGCCCAATCAATTCACCTTCAATCTCAAGGTGGATTCGGTGCTACAATCGTCCATTTATCCTTTAATCCGATCAATCAGTATCCTAAGTCATCTAAGCTAATCTCTGATCAGAATTTGTAGTCTCTTTCGTCATCTTATCCTATCCATCAGTCGATCTTATCAATCAATCATCGATCGATTGATCCAATCCAATCACATCACCTTCAACCTAATCAATCTACTTCCATCTCGAAGAAGATGTGGTGTTAATCATCAAAATCAATCCCATCACATCATCCAATCATCCTAATCTAAGCTTTAATCCAATCCAAATATGAGCTTAACCTAAATCCTGATTTAAGCTTTAGTCCATTCCCATCCAAAATCTTTTATCCATCCTCTTTATCCTTTCACCATCATGAATCCTTATCCTCCATCAATAGTGGTCAAGGGAAACCCTAATTACGTTGACAACAATAACGAAAGTCTTGTTGATCAAGAAGAATATGACATAGATCCCCTTGATGCTATTGTCACTAGTAATTTTTCTCCACCCACTTTTCACAATCCAATCACCCCTTCGAGTTATCCTGTTATGTCTTCATCCATGCCTAATCATGTTGCTTATGCTACCTTTGACAAGGTATATCCATCCTATCCATCATATCCTTCATCTACATCATCCTCTTATCCTAGTTTTCCATCACAATACCCCTATCTTAATCCCCCATCCACATCATCCTATCTCAATCCTTCATCCACATATAACCACTACCCTAATCTTCCATACCAATCTGCTCACCCTAATCCTACATTAACACCTTCCTATCCTAATCCAACATCCACACCAACCTATCCTAATATAAAATTCACACCTTCCTATCCCAATCCAACACCCGAACCAACCTATCTCAATCCGCCACCTCAATCTTCCCAACCTAATCCAACACCAATCCATAATCCTTCATCCACTCCCACCATGGCATCTCAGCCTAGAGCATTCAAGTTCTTCACTCTAGAAGTTCTCCAAGGACTTATAACCAATAAGACATCTCCCACTCCACACATTGAAGTTATGGAATCATGCCATCCCAACCCATCATCCACGGTCATTAGAGATGAGACCCTTCTCCACCCAACACCTATCATTGATGGTACCACCCCTAGCACCACTCAAACCATCGAAACCATCACATCCTCTACCATCACATCCTCTGAATCCACTAAGCCCCCATCTCCTACCATCACATCCTTTGAATCTGTTGAACTCCCATCTCCTACCATCACATCCTCTGAATCCATTGAACCCCCATCTCCTACCATCACATCCTTTGAATCCACTGAGCCCCCATCTCCTACCATCACATCTACCGAATCCATTGAACACCAAACTCTTACCCCAAGAATCATCGAACCTATCGAATCCCATGAATGTTTTGAATCCTCCATCCTTCCATCTCCCCAACTTGAAGAGTCTCTCCACCACTCTGTCATCTTTCCATCCACACAAGATGAGTCATGCCAAGAGTCTAATCCAAAGCATGCCAACATATCCCCTTCTCCAGATAAAGATCCTACCATCCCATCTAGTCCACCTCAAGATCACCATCCCCCATCCATTCCATCCCATGATCCCCTTGTCATTCAAGCTTCCACCGCTCCATCTCCATCTCCATCGCATGAGCCCACTATCACAAATCCAAATCCTATCATATCCCTTGATCCCTCTCCTGTTACCACCCATCCAAATGCTGCTATCCCATCATCTCCCTCTCATAATCCCCCATCATCACCTAAAACTGCTATCCCCACACCACTTGCATATCCCCTTGGTACCCTCACATTCTTCCAAGGTGGCCTCCTCACAGAAGAAAAACACTATGTATATACCACCCATCATCCTCCACCTAATAATGGACTCGCATCATGTTTTTAGCATAACACAAATCCTATCATGGATCACATGCTCAAGAAAATGAACTATCAAGGAAAAGGTCTAGGCCTTCACGAGCAAGGTATTTTGGAGCCCATCCAAGTCAAAGAACAAATCTGTATGCAAGGTCTTGGACTTATTTTCCATGACTCACAATCTAAAGATGTTGGTACAACCTCTAGATGTCCTCAACGAGCCTTTTCCAAAAGAAATGTCATCTCTTCCCATCACTCCACTAGACCATATGTTGCCATCCCTCCTCCTCTATCGTATCACCTCAAAACAACCATCTATATTCCTCCTTCATCTGCTCCATCCATTTTGGGTCCTTACATCCCTCCATCCACCATCTCCCATCCTTCATCTACTCCATCCATCTTGGGTTCTTATGTCCCTCCACCCACTATGACTACTTTTGGTTCATATATCCCAAGATCACCTCCATCTCATCCTTTCATCCATCCAACACCTATCCATCTCATCCATCATAAACATCCCTCTCACATATCCTATAATCAGGATCAACAAAGGCACATACCTAAACATCCTCCATCTACACATAATCCCCATAATCTGACCTCCATCACTACACATCATCCATCTCCTCACACCCATCCTATTGCTACTAAAAGCACTTTGGCTGTTAAAAAAATATATGCATAAATTCAAGCATCCACATGAACCTATGACTCCCCATGTCCCCTCCAAAAGAGATGGTGAAGAGAAGAAAAATCTAAATATACATCAAATCCATAGGCCACAAAAGCCCACCAAAGCAAAGATCAAAACCATGTGGATCCCAAAGAAAAAAGATGAAATGCCATCACATGAAAAGTCTGTAAGAACATCCAAAGTCGCTAATCCAAAAGCTAATCATACACCCCTTTCATCTCCTAAATCTATTTTGGGTCCCTATGTCCCGAAATTCACCATTCCATCTCCTCCATTATCCCCACATTCTCCATCCCTTAATCCTATTATCTTTTCACATCCACCACCACATGTGCCAATGTTGGTCCTGAACACATCTCCCCATCATTCCATCCATACCCTTTGCAATATCCCATCCATTATCCCATGTATCTCCCCTCTCAAATCCCTCTAATTCATCCTCTTGCATAATCCATTTATCGTCATAAGGTTGTACCAACATCCAATAGTCGATTCGAACAAGGGCTACTAATGCCTCATATAGAACTTGAAGCTTAAGTCCTTCATCCATATCCTTATCATATGTCTACTAAATCCACTTATCACATGCCCTTATCCTTATCGCATGTCTTCTAAATCCACCTATCCACCTCCCTATCCTCATCTCCTTTTGCATGATATCCAAAAATCCAAAAAAGTCAAAAAATCCACAAAAATCCAAAAAAAGTCAAAAAATCCACAAAAATCCAAAAGTCAAAAAATCACAAAATCCAAAAAGTCCAAAATCCACAAAATCCAAAAAAATCAAAATCCACAAAATCCAAAAAAGTCAAAAAAAAGTAAAGAGAAATAATTCGTCCAAGGGTGAAAAATTGGCAAACAAGCACCTTGGATAAATACCATGATGAAAACATGGCAAACAGGCATCATGCGTAAATCCACATCTGCACTTGGGGGCAACTTCTTGATATGCATTCCCTCCATCCGCTATGCTTTCCAGCTTTGCACCTATCTTCCTATTATCCGTCCTCTTCATAAAACCCCTCCATCCCACCTATCTTCTACATCCTACCATCATATCACATTTATCTCCCATCCCTCCATCCTTCTTGTGATCTTGATCAAAATAGAGGGCACCTATCTATACATGCTTTGGCCACCTCTTGGTATACATTCCCTTCATCCATGCTACGTTGTATTCCTTGGTCACTCATCCTATCCACCTCTAGTTATCTCTTTATCTTCCATCCACTCATCTCCCATTCCTCATGCCTCATCATATATGACTTATCTAGAGTGGGGCATCTGCTTCCTTTGTGACATAGTCCTTGGAACATCATCTATCATGTATCCCTTCATCTCCCTATCCATCTATCATAGCAACCCTTCCATCTCCCCATCCTTATCTTTGTATCCATCTATCCTAGCATCCCTTTCATCTCCCAATCCTTATATCCCTATCCATCTATCACAACATCCCTTCCATCTCCCCATCCTTATTTTCGTATCCATCTATCCTAGCATCCCTTTCATCTTCCGATCCTTATATTCCTATCCATCCAAACAATCCCTCCCATCCCCCATCCCTATATCTCTATCTATTCTTTCATCTTTATCCTCATCCCATCTTACAATCCCTTGTCATTGGTATCTGGCTATAGGCCTCCCCCCATGCAACCCAATGCCATTTATCTCATCGTCATCACCCCTGCTTCTCTTGCACATCTTTCCAATCCCCTATCAATTTTCATGACTCATCTATCTATCATATCATCCTCCCAAGTCATTTTAATGATTTTGATATCTATCCCATCCTTGAGCTTTATGTGATTGTTATCGTCCTATCCAATCCAACTAGTCTATCCTATCTCATCATATCGGTCCCATCTTTTTATCCACTCATCCTATCATCATCCTTTATCCATCATTTATCTTTGGTCTTTAGTCGAACTACATTGCCCCTGCACTTTCACATAGGCAAGGTCGATCATTTGATCCACCCCCGGGGATCCTTTATCATCTACCATCGGTATTTCTTCTTTTTCCATCCTATCATCCATTGAGGTCTCCATCATGGTCCGTCGTCAGCCTCTTGTCAAACTACGTTGCCCCTGCTCTTTCCCATAGGCAAGGTCGATCACTTGATCCACCCTCGGGGCTCTTCTATCATCTATCATCAGTCATTCTGCTTTGTCTATCCGCTCCTCTATCATCTAGCATCGGTCTTTCTACTTTCTCCATCCACTCCTATATCGTCTATCATTAGTCTTGGATTTTGTCTCTCTGTTCCTTGTCATCTATCATCATCATTCATCATCCTCTTTCTACTTTTATCCATGGTCAGTCAATAGCCTTTTATCGAACTACGAGGGCTCTTCTCTTTCACATAGGCAAGGCTAATCTTTGATCAGCCCTCGATCCCCTAGGTCTTTAAGGTGTGTCAGTATCATGTCTTGTCTCCCTTGTGTCATGTCATCAAGCTATGCCCTTATCTAGCTAGTTCTTAACAAACAAGATCCACTTGTATCAACAAATCCAATCAGTTTTGAATATCCTACATCATATCGACCTTTTAGCTTAACATCCATCATTGGTCTCAATAGGATGCATCCTTCCTAACAAACCTTATCAACCCATCCATCATTTGTGATCCTATGGCAAAGGACATTTGAAATTAATTGCGATCTTTTGATGCTTTTGGCTTTTGTTTATCATTTGAGCTCCCTATCATCACTTGTCAAGGCTGCCATGATCCATCATATTATGGCGTGTTTTGATTGGTCCACATAGGGGCATATCTTGATCTTTTGTTTGACTGTGTCTTCTTGGTTGTCCCACGTAGTACCCACCAAGATCCCTGAGGTCTTGTGTTATGCTGGGGCATCCTTTTGTGCTTGTGGTTATCTCAATACCTAGCCCTACCAAGGTCTTTGTGACTTTGGGGTGTTGGGATAGCCTTCTTGTCTGTTGTGTTTATTTCATGCATTAGACACTATTACGCCTTGGTTCCACATACCCTATCACTTGGTGTCTTATGCTATAGCAAAAATCAGTGCTTTGAAGATGGCAAATTGCATTAGGATTGCATTTCATTCGCCATTCTATCATCTTTCATGTATCCCCCCATCCATTCATCCTTCATCCTTATCTCACATCTCTATCCAACCCCCATCCATTCCATTTAGCCCAAATCACCTAATCATATCCTTGGTCTTGTTCCTAATCTTGTTACAAGCCTTGATCCCATCATCCTCATCATCCTCATCATCATCCCATTTTATTCTTCCATATCCCTTTGGTGTTGTTTGGGATGTCTCCTTCTCTTGTTAACAACACTTTCATCATCATCATCGAGAGGTACTCTTCCCTATCCTTTAGTGGTGTTTTGGGATGTATCCTTCCCTTATCAATACCACTCATTGGGTTGTATCCTTCCCTATCCTCATTGACAACATTCCATCCATCCTCAACCCATTTTGGCTTATACCTTGACTGGGGCAACATCATCTTCATCTCTGCATCCATTTTTGTTTCCCAACCTCCTTTCGCCTTTTCATCCTTTCATATCCATCCTTTTTCATCCTCTTCCTCATCTCCCATTTCATCATCTCATCCATTTCAAGAGCACATCCGTGTTCTCTTGAACCCACATGTCCTCTCGAGGGGGCATCCTTATCCCTAATCTTCATCTTCACCTCCATCATATTTCTTCCTAGTCATTCGTTTGATGACTGGGGCATCCTTCCCAATCTAACCATCTTCTTCTAGGTTCTATATTTTAATATTCTTTGAAATGGTGCTACTTCGTAACACCATCTCAAAGAGGGGAAAAATGTAGACATCCAAATTTGGACACTTAATTTATCCAAATTTACCACTTTTCATCTAAACATCCTATTATTTGCATTAATTAAGTAATATTACTATTATTTAATTAATATCCTTAATTCTGCCAAATCCCTAAGGTATTTAATTAATAATTAAATACCTTACCCCTCCTTAATCCCTTTTCATCAAATGAATTAAATAAATATTACATTTATTTAATTCCTCATATGTCATTTTCATATAATCCTAATCCATCTCCTAATCTCTTCATTAAGGATGTGCACATGCCTAATCCTTGATTAGGATGTGTCACATCCTCCAACTTTTGCAAGTTGGCTTCTAATCCTCATTAACCCCTAATTATCCTCTAATTACTGATTAGTCAAACCTAATTAGTACCTTGGTCAACTCTCCCCATCCCCCAAGGAATTTTTAATTCCTTTTTATTCACCCTAGGCTCCTCTCTTCCCCATGTGAATTTTTAATTCACTTTTATTCCTCCTAAAATCCCCTTTTCCCATGCATCTTCTAGAACCTTTGACTTGTCACATCAAGTCACATGTGATAAACTCCCACCTTTTTGGAGACCCTCTCTTATCCACTAGATTCTTTCAAGTATGTGAATTTTTAATTCACATTTATTCCTCTAGGGAATTTTCTCATCTCCCAATGTACTTGGAAGGTACTTGTCCTTCCTCCACATCATGTACCTCCTTTCCACATCACGTACACATCATCCTACCTTTATCCACTTCACATTCCACATGTCAAAATGTGAGGGCTTGTGAGTCCTCAACTCACCTTAGCCCTTCATCTTGACCTTGTTGGATAAATCCCAACCATTGAATTCTCTAGAAAATTCAAGTTTTCCTATAAATACCCCATCCTCTAAGGCATTTATAAACACTTAGCCATTTTGCAACTAAATGCTGCCATTTTGTGCACTCATTTAGCCATCAATGTCATCCATTTTCATTTGCATCCAAGCACATAGTCAAATCCTCCATTTAGCCACATCAAGAGCCATCAAGGACCATACAAATCAATCCAAATCAAGGGCCAACCAAGGAGTTTCAGCTGCAAGAAGGGAGGTATATCCATTTTTCTTCATTTAACACTTTCCTCTTTGCATTTACAAATTACTTAGGCTAATCTTGAGGTGTTTCATTATGTTTTCCATTGCATTTTAATTGCTTAGAAAGGGTTAGACATTTTGGATATCATAAGATCAATTTGTCACTACAAAATAAGGGTTCTAGTTTGGACTTTCTGTTCGTGGAGATTGACCCATATGGCGAGAGTCCCCTTTCGGATCCATCTCATCAGAGCCAACCACGTGATACTGGAATTTACTCCAATACCCACATTTATATCCTGGTTGGAAATACCCTTGTCTTTAGAGTGTTACTGGTTGAGTCGTTCCCTTAGGTGAGTACTTTTCCCCAAGGTAGGCACTCTAGGATAAACAAAAGTGAGTAAAGACAAAATCCGTAACTCGATCAATCTTTGATGGAAACAAAGAGAGAATATACTCGATAATGCCCCCACTCACACTTGCACTAGATCTTTGTTCAATTTTAAACCCAAATCAAAGTGTGGAGGTAATATTTTATGCAACTTAATGTCACCAAAAAGACTTTTGATTCTCAAGGTCACCGTGAAGCGCGAGAGAAGTGCATATGCCTGTTTAGATGAGATTACTTTGAATAAGAGATTATGAAACATGAAAAACACATGTTCATTTTAAGCCTTGGAGCAATGATGAGTTCATTTTAAGCACCAAAAAAAAAAATGTGAAGTTGATCTTTCAATTTTAGCCCAAAAGTGAAGTTTAGTCAGTTTCTAAGGTTCAATTTTAATTCAATTTTTGAAAGTAAATAATGATCTAGTTTGCTTAAAACAGAAAATTAAAATAGTAAATGGAGGCTCCAAGCATTAAAAAATGCTTTATAAACTCTGAATTTAATGCTCCATTTCTCCAAGATTCTTCCAAAAATTGCTTCTTGCAAATGAAAATTCATTCTCTTTGCTTGTCTTTCCTTTGTCTTCCTTTCGCCTTCTTCGTTTTCCTATAAACAATACAAAGCTATGTTGAGTAAGATTTTTTTCGATGTAATGGATACCACATAAAATAAAATTAGCAATCACAGAAATAAGAACAAAAGGAAACTTTATTTTATTTAATTGATTGATTCTCAAAATTATCAAGAAAAGTGTATTTATTTTGCTAGCTTTTGATTTTATCACTTTGATCAAGGGAGTGACCATGCATTGAATAGTTGGTGAATTCTATAGAAATCAATTTAACAACTTGCAAAGATATTTTTTGATCATCTAAAAGAAAACCAAATAACAAGTTATTAATAATATTGATAGACAAGTATAATGACAATAAGGACATGCAAATATTAAAGAATATATCTTTTGTTGTTTTCAGCTTCAGTCATAAACAAAAAGATCCAACTTCCTTTTCTAAATTTGACCTTAGTTGTCACTATCTTGCACACCAATAATGACTAAGAGAGATTGTACTTTTGGAAAAGATATCTGCAATAAACCATAAATTAGAAATGCCTTTCAACAAAGTTGTATGCATAAAATCATAAATGAAAGCCACTTTACAAGGAATACGCATGCATAAAATCATAAATGTGTGATTCAAAATAAGTTGACTTGAAATTTCAGATATGCTTCTTCATTTGATTGCATGTCAACTATTGGTTCTCTATCAATGTACATGCTTTTTCTTTTACCCAAGTCAAAATCAGAAGGTGAGATAATTCTCCATTTGTTGCAAATTGCTTAAGGTGTTGATTTTTGACTTTTGTCCAAGGAAGGTTTTCGTATCTTGAACCATAACTCAGATTCTCATGATTAGTCCATATAGACATAGGTGCGTTGGTAATTTGCATATAACAAAATGTGGCATTAGGGACAGGGTGCGCCTAGAGAGCTAGAAGACATACGCGACTGTAAGACTTCTCTACACAGTTTTCTCCCCTCAAAGATCTGAATATTCCTTGTAAAGGAATCAAATCTAGGCTACAAAATCGGTTAAAATAAGCAAAGGACTTTACAGGTTTAAAACATTGACTAAGGCTTCATTTTAACATAATGATTAAATAGGCTTCATTCAATGCATATCCCATCTTTGAATAAATGCGAGTAAGAGAAAATAAGGAACGGGTCTGTGCTTCACCATTTCGCATGTATGTTGACCATAGTAGTTGCAACTATAGCATTTGATAAAGATCTTCTATTCTTCATGGCGTGATTGATAACACATCTTGTTTTCGAGCTCCCATTTTAGCATGATAGGGAGGATGCTGGTAAAGGTTGTGAAAGTCGGCTTTACACCTGCCAAATCACATTAGCTTGAAAGATTTAAAATATTTATTTGTTGGCCGACACAAGCAACATGTGAGATGAGTGCACAAGAAGCGTTTTGAAATCTGTGAACTGAGTAAATGATGTGTGTTTATTGTGTCAACTAATAGTCCTTTCGAATCACAACCATTGTACCAACCGGTGGCTTATGATGGTCAATGTCTACCCTTGATTCTACTGGTGCACCACCTTTACTAGGTACCTAGATTCTGAGATATCATGCATAGCTATTGGATTAAATGCTTGTGACTGTTATGCACACCAAAGATATTGACTATGCACATTTTTCACAACTTTCTTGGCTACCTCCTTGTAAACACTTTCTCAACCATGCAAAGTTTAAATTCTAAGTATTAATAACAAATAAAAAGAAAGACTTTGTGACTTCCCATTTCAACATCATTAAAGGTCTCCAGCCAGTACACAAATATGCAGGATATGCGTAGGGGGACAAGCAAATGTCAGAACATAAATATGCAATGAATATATAAACAACAATAAGTACGCAAAATTTTTATAAGATCCTTCAAATGTCAAACAGATAAATATAGGATATGACTCCAATATGCATTGATTTAATTCCTCAAGAAAATATCAAAACATAAACAACAACATATTAAGAAGGTTGTCTAAGGCGTATGATTTAAGCAATGTACGTAATAATAAAGGGTCGCATGGACAAGACACATGAATTGCTTGACAAAATGCTTCAAAGAAGTGAGAGACATGTGAACTATTCAATATAATGCCCCATAGAAACATGGTCTATATGCCTTCCTCTCTCAATGCAGCTGTGATCTTATTCCCTGTCTTGATCTCATCCTGAGAAGCTTCTTGTAGGAAATAAATGTGTTAGAGGACACTTGATTGCGCCTAGTTGTTAGATATTCTTATGATGTTGGTTGTTCAGTTTGACACATGCAGGCTCTTTTTCATTCAGGGTATCCTCCAATCAATTAATTCTTTTCATACAACTTTATATGAGTTAACATACAGAAAATGAATTTATAACAACAAAATTTCAGTCAAAAGCATTTGGTAGGGGCATGAAACATATCATAAGGTAAATGCAGGGAAATATCATAAGGTAAATCATGTTCATTATTTATCGAATTCAAATAACACCATGATTAAACTTGTGTATTTCAAGAGACAAGTCAGAAACCTATGCAGGCATGATTTTTTATCATAAACTCACACAGTCATGAACATGCCATATAATCCATGTATGCAATTTTTTTTTTTTTGGTTTTCCAAATATCATATTTAAAATGGGAACATGCAAAGCAAAATGGATGTGAATATGTGGATATGAAGCTCACACATCAATGTAAAAACCCATTTTTTTTGTAATTTTCAAACAACTTGCAAACAAAACATTGAAAATATGTAGACAACACGTTAAAAAATTGCAACAAAAAAGCCAAGGGTGCCCTCCTTCTAGTGCCATAATGTGGACCCTAAATCTGCAATGTTCTTCAAACAATAATCACCATTTAGCTTGGTTAATCAGTTAAAAACAAGGAAACCTAAGATTCCTATGAAATAATACATTAATGCTTTCCAAATGCAAACAAATGACAAAAGGTAAGCTAAATAAGCATATGAAAAACATGAAGTATCTTTATTTCATAGTGGATTTGTGCTATTGTTGAAAATATCCCTTTCCCAATCCTTGATAGATAAGGTAGATGATGATGATAAGATGGGAAAGATTAGCTCTCAATTGAAGAGAGTAACCTTGTATGAGATTGTGGAGATGAAATGCTAAGATTGTGGAGGATTTGTTGAAGGATGAAGCTTCTATTTTTAGATTCTAAAATGCTAAGAGTGCTCAAGAGGGAGCGATGTGGGATAAAAAACAAGCCAATGAAAAGAGGCCACTTGTCAACTTGTGAGTGGTTGAGGAGTGTGCAAGATTTGGGAAATGTGCCCAAGAGGGAGAAATTCAAATTTGAATTTGAGAGACAAGACATGTAAGAGCTTATTAATTGCTTTTTTGGATGTACATGCCCACTTGATTTTGAATTCAAACTTGAGGGAATATTCCTCAAAGATGCCATGTTGAGTGAAAATGTTGATTTTATAAATGAATAAATTGATTTATTTGTGCAAGTGGGATTATCTAGAGGATGTGACATGCATTAGATTAGATTTAATTAGGATTAATTAGCTAGGATGATGGTTAGATTATTTTAACTTATTTGATTTAAATACTTTGATTTATTTAAATCAAAAGGGATGGGAAATGACTTTTGAGATTTTTAATTAAATAAAGTTTGATTTATTTAATTAAAGGATGATGTGAGCTTTTGATTTATTTAAATGAATAACCTTAGGACTAAAGACCTGATTTACCTAGTGAATAGATTTACTGCATTTGATTTATTTAATGAGTGGATGAATGTGAATTGGGTGCACAATGTTAATTTCACGTGTCTACACTTTGTACCACTATAGAGATCTTGTGTCCCTTATAATGAAATTTGAAATTTTAGATAAATCAATTTATGTCCTAGAATTTAATTAAATTTTGTCATACTTGATTAATACATCTTTTCATTTTGTTGTAGGACCTTAAAATGAAATTTGGTTTCCTTAGGCAACTCCACCAAATTTTATTCCCTTAATCCATGGACTATTTTGTCCTAGGACCTTACTACAAATAGATCCCATTAAACCATTCTATACCCTAAATCGTAAATTGATGTCTCAAGGGGGAATTTGACATTTCTTAAGGGGGTAAATTTGGTGAATAGAGCTTGGTCACTCATCTTTTTTTATATTTTATACATTGCAATTAGGTCACTAGCATATATCTATGTCTCCCTTTCAATGTCTTCTATTAATTTTTCATTCTTATCTTTAGTATTCTTTGAAAACAATGAATGAGATTATAAATTTTAATTTTAATGTTAAACTTATAATTTCTCCTTAACTACTTTGTACCACTATAGAGATCATATGTCTCTTATCATGAAATTTGAAAATTTAGATAAATCAATTTATGTCCTCGGATTTAATTAAATTATGTCATACTTGATTAATACATCTATTCATTTTGTTGTAGGACCTTAAAATGAAATTTGGTTGCCTTAGGCAACTTCACCAAATTTTATTCCCTTAAGCCATGGACCATTTTGTCCTAGGACCTTACTACACATAGATCCCCTTAAGCCATCCTATACCCTAAATCATAAGTCGATGTCTTAAGGAGGAATTTGAGATTTCTTAAGGGGATCAATTTGGTGAATAGAGCTTGGTCACTCATCTTTTTTTATATTTTGTACATTGCAATTAGGTCACTAGCATATATTTATGTGTCGCTTCCCATGTCTTCTATTAATTTTTCATTCTTATCTTTAGTATTATTTGAAAATAATGAATGAGATTAAATAAATTTTAATAAAACCCCATAATTTCATTTCTACCCTTCATATTAACAACCCCAGACTGGACTCGATTTAATGTGTGTACATGCTATGAATTTTTAATGTTATGGATTTTATAATGTTATAAATCAAATGGTCTTCAAATGAAATATATTTTGAATTTGTGCATGTTCAATGTGATTTTTAAATAACTTTCAAATTGTGTGCATTATTTAATTAGTTTGTTGATATATATTTTTTAATTGTTTAACATGCAGTTGCTATATCATTGCTCACATGGATCTATTGTTTAATTTAGAGGATTTTATTCCCAATCAATAAATTCCTATAGATCCCATACATCACAATCCACCACATGAACATAACCCTAGCACACCTCCACATTCTCCACCACCTAACCCCCCCACCCTCTCTTGTAGTTGATGAAGATCAATTAAGAGATAATATCCAAACAAACTTCATTGTCATTCAAGGAAATATAGATCTCATAAAAAATGAGCCTAGAGTCCCTCCCAATCTCGCAGTGTTTTTATCTATGATGGAAACTATTGTCAATTTTGTTCGATCTATTGATGCAGACCTAGTTAGGTTCCATCAATGGAGAGAAGAGAGGAGACAATTCTATGTGGATGGATTGTCATATAAAGAAATCAATGACTTGAAAATTACCAAACAAGCCATGTTCCAATATTTTATTAACCCCCAAACAAACCAACCCATTCGACCCATGAAAAAACAAATTTAAATTTTATGGTGTAGGAACCTGCATATAGCTACGCATTTTTGGGACAGATGGTGGATGGTGTTTGATAGTCCACCACATGGAAACACTGAGGTGCCCTTATACTTCTTGAGAAAGTTATGGGCTGAGTTTGAGTTGGGTCAAAAACCCAACTATTTTGATATGAGGCCATTTCAGGGAGTTGGGCGTGGCATGCCCCAACATAGACTAGGAGCACATGTCAATCCTCAGTGACATGCTCCAATTGCTCCTATTGTTCCTCTTCCTTCTCCTAGTGTTCCCATTGCATTTTAGCAGTAGACCATGTTATCGACATTAGGAGAATTGAGTTCACTTTTAGGACATCTCACTCATCAAACTACACACGCGGCCACTGAAGTGGCCAATAAGAGCATGGAGGCTCAGGCTATAGGGATACTCAACATCCAATTTAGGTGATGCACATGCATCTGTGACAGGGTCATACCTGAATTTACTATATTATGAGGATCGCCCTACATAACTATGTTCATCTTTTGAGCTTAAATTTAATTCAAGTTTGAAATATGAAAAATTCATGTAAATAATAACATCAAATTATATATATAATATAATATTATTTCAATAAATGTTTGGTGTAGACGCATGATCACATGATTCCTAAAACTCAATATGATCATCGTGTGCATATGTCGAGTGCTATAGATCTAGGCTCACCTTTTGGACAGGTACTTGAACCAATATATATTAAATAATTTGTGGATATATATCTAATTTATTTTGAATTTGTACACATGTGTGAATTGATATATTATATCTAGATACAGGGAGGTCATACAATACCTAGTACTGACCAACCACAAGTTACAGTGGTGAGTGCTCCTGAGACATCATCAGCTCAAGTGTGTGCTTTCAAAAGTTTGTTAAGTTTAAATTAAATTGACATCATAGATCTAATTTATTTTTTTCATTTACATACACATGTTTCAATGATCTATACAAACTGTTGTACATCTATATGCAGGAATTTCATGAGATACCCATGGCAGGCCGCACACCTGAGACATCATTGGAATTTATGCATGGGAAATCTCAGGTCGTGATTATGAGGTAATATCATTCGAGGTTGTAAACTTTACTTTAAATCTGCTATACAATTTTTACGGACCTTTTAAATATATATATATATATATATATATATATATATATATATATATATATATATATATATATATATATATATATATATATATATATATATATATATATATATATATATATTCGAGGTTTTCACATATTGTTTGCTTTCTATGAATATGCAGGATATAGTAGATCAGGCATTTGCATCTTCGCAAGTGACAGTTATGCTACCCATTGAAGAAAATGTGCCAGTTACAGATTCACATGATCATATGGTAATTTATGCATACTAGAAATCATTTTTACTATATAGATACTAGATATTTAATTAAATTTATTTTTATCTAAAAGTTTATATTTTCAAGTTTAAATATGTTTAATTATATCAAAATTTCTAAATAAATTTAAATCTAATTTCAAGTTTCTTGTACTCTTTTACAGCATGATGTAGGTAGATCTAGTCAACATGGAACAAAGAGGAGACTTTATTTGACTAATCAGCCTGAAAGTTAGATGATTTTATATTTTATGGACTATAGATCTCTAGTTTTATTTAAATATATGTGTTGGGATTGACATATAAATTTTATGGACTATCTATCTCTAGTTTTACTTTGAACATGTTATTATCATATTTGTGTTTATTTATATATCAATTGACTTTAATATGATGATTATATATGCAGTCAATTATGATATCTTGTTATGTTCATTTTCATGATTATATGCACTCATACATTAGACTATTTATATTTTATCTAATTTTCAAGTATTACATGCACTATATAAATTCTCATCTAGAATCAAATTTAATATATATATATATATATATATATATAATTTATCACATGGTTAGGGGAAAAATTAAAACATTCCTTAAATAGTTTAGATCATATTCATAATAAATTAAGGGCAAGTAATTTAAACTATTTTCCAATTAGATAACAAATATTTGAATCAATAAACAAAAATACTATCTCCTTGTATGTATAAAATGTATAATCTATACAATTGAATAATTATATAAAATGTGGTAAATACAAGACATGAAATGTATAATCTATAAAATTGGAACAAGATATTTAAAAAGTGACATTGAACAAACATATATAATGTATATCAAGATGTTTATTACAACTATATAATATGATGAAACATATATGTGCATGTAGATACAATTAAAACTTATCAACTTTTAGGTGAAGACCAAAAATTGATATTTACATAGTCTCTTGATAAAATAAATTTTTAGTTCAACAATCACTTTGTATACTGACTTGATGAGAACCTGAAAAAATAATTAATGTAAGTAACTACAATTTTTATGAGTCATTTAAGAAAAAAATTCATGCGAGAAAAGAACAGTATATAGTAAATTCTATACAAATTCAAAAGATGTTTGCCATAGGATGGATTAAGGGGACCTAAGAGGATATATAGCTTAAGGGGGGTCTTAAGAGAATGTCTTAAGCGCAGTTAAGAGGATGGTTTAATAGGATGCATCTCATGAACCCTACGATATGGCTTAACATGTCCTAAGAGGATGGCTTAAGGGGAATTATGAGAGTCCTTTAAGAGGATGGCTTAAGGGGATGTAAGAGGGTGGATTAAGGGGAGTTGATAAAATGACTCAAAGGGATGTAAGAGAGTGGATTAAGAGGATGCAAGAGGGTGGATTAAGGGGATGTAAGAGGGTGGATTAAGGGGAGTTGATAGAATGGATTAAAGGGATGTAAGATAGTAGATTAAGGGGATGCATGTCATGAACCTTACGATATGGATTAATGGGCCCTAAGAGGATGGCTTAAGGGGAATTATGAGAGTGACTTAAGGAATGTAAGATTATGGATTACGTGGATGTAAGAGGATATGACTTAAGGGTCCTTTAAGATGATGGCTTAAGGGTATGCAAGAGGGTGGATTAAGGGGAGTTGATAGAATGACTTGAATGGATGCAAGAGAGTGGATTAAAAGGGGAGTTGAGATAACGAATTTCAATTATCAATTAAATGTATCTAGAACTATATATAGTTACCTATCTCTAGATTTGAATTCTATTGTAATATATGTGCCTCTCCTCTTTTGTTTGTAAAGCATCTAATTTTGGGAGACCTGAAACAAAAAATGATATAAAACTTTAATTAGGAAATGATTAAATACAAATATATATATCAATTAACTATATAAACAACTACTAGATATACTTACCAATATTTATTTAATCTGTTGTACCATCTGCATCCTCTCTCTTTTTTAATGCATCTATGATTGTCTCATGATCATCCATTGAAAGTGTCCATAAAAATTTATTAGCAGGCCTCTCTTGATATGTAACTAGTTTTATATTGGTTACCAAAATCAAATGTGAATAATGTATAATCTTCTTGTTTCTTTCATAATCTTCAATGTATGCAAGCCATTCTTTCTCATCAAATATTTTTGAAGGCAGGTGCCAACAATAACCACTGAACCAGTTGGATACTCAAAGTTGTCATCATCCACTCTAGGATGTGCCAACTTATGTTTTCTCTCAACACATCTAGCCAACCAGTAATCTATCTCCTCTTCATTCCCCTCAGGTACAACAACATCATACACATGTCCTACAAAATAAATCCAAAATTCAATAAAGAGTGACTTATATTTAATTCACATATAAACATGCATACATACAAAATTCAGCTCAATAAATAATGTACCTTGTACAAGATCTGAAACACAATCATAATCATCTAATGCGAACACTTGATTATCTTCAATTATCGTTCCATGTTGAATATCTATTGATGTAGGTGTTAAGGCTCTTTGTTTCCATTGTTCGACCCATTCCGTATTTTCACATGCCTCCCAATCACCTGCAATACAAAATTGACAAAAACATGCCAACTCCCTTGTCCATATTGTCCATGTCTTTGCATTCAAACTCTTAAATGAATGCCATTTTGTAGATCCATTAATTGTTTCACAATCTTGTCGAGAAAAAATATTAGTTTCTTCAACTAACCAAAAGAAGCATCGAAATTTTGAGCTCTCACTTGTTCTTGTAAATAATTTGGTATTGCACCAATCTACAATTGCATGTGCATCTCTAAATTTTGCAACATCCTCAAATTTTAGTTGCTCTCTAGCAAGAGCTCTTTTCACACATGCACTTGGTCCATCGTGTTCTCCCTTACCATGACTAGCTTCAAAAAAACTCCATATGTGTTGGATATAATTTTCCTTATGAACTCTACATAACCAATAAAATATTCTAGCATTTTTGAATTGACCCGTGCAATTATCTGACCATACGAGATGTTCTAGAATTTGAATTCCTCTCTCTTTTAAATTTTTATAAAATATATCAAAAAAATATTGTACAAACTCAAATGAATGTAATCGATTATCACTTACATAAAAATGATACTCTCTCAAAAAAAATTTATTATCTTCTATACTATCTTCTACATGTCTATAAACAATGTGAAAAAATATAGCTACTTGCATTGAATTATAATACTGGGATTGAATTTCTTCTTGTGGAGCAAGAGTATAATTTTCAGCAAAATCAACAATTGACAATATAGTTCCAATTGGGAATGTGTTTTTACATAAATGAAATTGATTATCAATCCAATGAGCATTATGAGAGTGTTGAACATACTTAGGTACAAACTTATCTTTAAATTCATTAATAAATGCATGAACACTAACTTTTTCCACAATTAGCTCAACACGTTTTCCAATTTTTCCATCATTTAAAGAATACTCAACATTTTTTATTTTTTTTACATCCACTAATTGTTGTCCAAATTCATCTAAACTACTTTCATGCATACATTCTCCTAATAATGAAAAGTTACCACATCTATTGCATTCTCTAGAAATGCATGCTTTTAAAAAAAATGAGTTTCCATTTAAAGAGGGATCACAAAACAAACCTGCTATAAAATATTTGATTCTTTCAGGTGGCATATTAATGCCACAAATGTCCTGCATAATTTGGTTAACATGCAAAGTGCATCGTATATATCGAAATATATCATAATAATAACGAAATTGTACATGAGTCTTACAACAACAAGAGATTTGTTTCTTATTAATTCTAACATACCAAGGTTTACACTTTTCGAATGATCTTTGACTTATGTTAATATTCAATGGTAAGATTGAAGAATCTAAATTTTTTTAATATAATTCAGTTTGAGTCATATCTAAGAGATGCTTTGGATGAGGTTCATGAATTTTGGAACCCACCCTTAATTTTAAGACATCTCTAATGTTAGGTGATACTCTTGTATTATCATGCCAAAATTTATTGATTAAAGATTTAATTTCATTAGTTAATTTCATGTCCAATCTTGGGATTCTACCACTAAAACTCCAACATTGATTAATAGGATCCTTTTCAATACTTTCTCTTCTTTTAGTAGCTCTTATCAAAGTTCTAGGATTTACTTTTACACATTTACTAATCTTACTTAACATTCTTTTATTTAAAGTTATTTTATCAACTATAGCAGTTGTTATTGCATGACGAGCCACATTCTTATCTTTCAATTGACTTTTCTTACCAGTAATATCAATAGCATTAGCAACACTAGATATGACCTGTTCTACTGAATCATCTTTCTCGTTTGATTTTACAAAAACACCTAATTTTTTCATCACTTTTCTCATTTTCAACATTCTCATCAATTGCACCATGAGTTGACATTGGAATCCTAATTTCTTTCTATAAAAATACATTTTATATATTTTATTTCCATAATTTATAATTTGTCTCGAAGAAACTTTACCACGAAGGTTATCTAGCACATCTGTTTCAATTGTAAAAAAAACATTTTCACCTTCATCCATAGAAGGAGTTTCATTTTCATTCACACAAGGGGTTTCATTTTAATTTTCAAATGTAAAAGGGATTTCATTCTCATTTTCATCAATATGAGGGATTTCATTCTCATTTTCATCAATATTAGGGATTTCATTCTCATTTTCATTCTCATATGATATAGTTTCATCATTTTTTGTTTCTGCATTGTTTCAACCCTAATATTATTGATCTCATCAATGCTGTATCTAGCTTCATCTAAACAAACAATATCAATATTATCAAAACTTGGGTTTGAACACATACCTAGATAGATTGTTTGAATAGGTGCATTTTCCATATCATTGGGAGGTGGATTTGAGGACATACCCGAAGTTGTTTGCGTATCATTCAAAGTTGAGGTTGAAGGAATAGTTGGGTTTGTCTCTGTAATTGCATTTTCTTCCATATTCACCATCTCCACATTTGCATCATTTACATTCATTTCATCATTGATGGATTCCTCTTGAACATTCTTGGAACTAGATGCTTCCAAATCTTTCATTTGACGAATCCTTTCTCTCCTTTCTCTTTGTCTTTTTTCCTCCTTATCTTTATTTGCTTGAATTTCTTCGGGTGTCATTAACTTTCTACATCTTTTTTTTTGTCTTTTCTTATCACCCATGGTTACCAAACCCTTTTTGATGAAAAATAATAATTTAAAAAACCTATTCTCAAATTTCCACCTCCTTCAAATATTCAAATTAAACTATGTACTATGAAGATCAGTTTTTCTATAAACTCTGAAGTACAAAAACATCATGAGTACATCCAAAAATTCTCTTTTTCAAAATATTCTTCTAAAATGTTCTTCTACTTGATTCCACTTCAGAAAATTCAACCTACACTTTATCTCTTCGAACAATTTGAATAGAATATGCTCTACACAAGACAAATTTGCAATAAAAAATGAAGAAAATGACACTTTCAGACCGTACTGCAGAAAAAGAATGTTGTAGGAAAATTATGTTTTACCAGTATTTTTTAAATTAGGGAAAAATGGCTATATTAGAAATGCGTACACATTATGTTCTAGGAATACATATGTGTTTCATAATGTGTACGCGTTACCTTTAGCCAACGGGTAAATAGATAATGCGTATGCATTATGAAACACATACATGTTTCATTTAAATAATGCGTATGTGTTTTTGTAACATGTATGTGTTATTTAAAAGTTGAATTCCCACACCACATCGAGCCTTGGTTTTAGGCTTGGGAAAGGCTTGGCAATCCAAGCCTTAGCCTTTGACCTGCAACTAAAAAACTAAGGCAGATTGAAGAAGAATGTCCAACTTTGACAACATGGCTGATGAACTTCTTTTTTGAATCAATCTATAAAATTAAAACCCATTAGAGAACACAATGTATACTTTCCAAATATATAATTTTATTAATATTGGATTATGTTTGCTATTTTTTAATTAATTTCTAAGAAAACTAGTCCTTAAACTTGAAATATTAGACTTTTTTTGTTTTTTAATAACTTTTTTTTTATTAAGTTTTTTGTAAAAAAATTTATATGGGATCAAAATTCAGAAAATTATTTACACAATGAAGAAAGAGAGTCAATTTTTTTTGTTTTGGGTCCAATTATGTTGTCCGTACACGTTGATTTTTAAAAATAGCAATTAAGGCCAATATAAATTTAATAAAAAAAAATATTCCACCAAAAATTACAAAAAAAATTCCAAACCAAACTTCATGTTGTTAGCTCTCTTTTCCCAAAAGGAATTAGAAAAATAATTTTATTTGGGTCAAAAAGTGTTTTTCGTACACGTGCTTGGTATTGTGAAAAAAAGGGACTTTTAAAAAGTGGTTTTTATAGATCCCTATCAAAATTTAATTTCTATAATCTGGGTATTTGAATAATTTACATATTTAGAAACTAGATTCAAAATTATGAATTTTATAATACTAATTTTTTTTAATATTCATTGTGTAAGTGCCTCAAATTTTCAGTCCAAGTGTGAACAATTCTGAAAAACAACAAAAGCAGTTCCACTTTTTGAGCTTTTTGTGTACCCAACTTCTTGCATCAGCCCCCAAGATTGATGCAAAAGTTGGGCTGATTCTAAAAGATCTATTGGATACTTTGATGTTGATGATCAATTCATTTTTAGAGTCAAACCAAAAAGTTTATTAAAACTTGGTGAATACTCTAAAATAGCTCCTCACTTTTGTGGACCTTTTGAAATTTTAGGAAGGACAAGTGATGTTTCCTATAGACTAGCTTTGCCACCTCAATTACAAATTCATAATGTGTTTCATGTAAGCTTACTTAAGAAATATGTGTATAGTTCCTACATCATGTTAATGATTGGAAAAGTTTTTCTATTGAACCTACTTGTGAATTTAAAATTGAACCTAAGTTAATAGTTCAAAAAATATTTGAAACTTTGAGGAATCAAATTATAGATGAAGTTAAAATTAAATGGAGTCATCATAGTATTGATAGTGCTAATTTGGAAAAAACTGATTTAATTAAAGAACAATATCCACATTTGTTTAATTAAAGTTGTTTATTTTATTTGATGTAGAGATTCCACATGCTCTTGAGGACAATAACTAATTTATTTGGGGAGAATTGTTAAAAGACTTTTTCCCATGAAAAAATATTACAATAAAATAATTTAAACACAAATTTAATTAAACATTATTATTGTTGTGAATGGATGTGAATTTTGTAACCACCCTTGGATTATTATTTAAACCCATAAAATAATAGAATGACCATAAACAGAGGGATAACAAAGGGAGAAATATAGGGTTTTTGAGAGCACAAAGGAGTGAGGGGAAGGATCTTTTGTTGGCATTAGTGGCAATTGGAGAAGGGGAACACAACATGTGTGTAACTTGGGGTACAACGTACACCCGGGATTGTCTAACCCATAAGGCACATGAGGCAGGTTACATTTTGTGCATGAACCAATTTCCTCCAAGGGTGCTTCCTTGCCATGAACTGCCTATTTTGTTGTCTCATTGCTTACCAATAAGTTCATATTTTTTTATAAGTGGCTAGAGTAAATCTTTCATATTTTGAGAATTGGAATATCTTAAAAGTGATAGAATTATCATGTGAACAAAGGAAGGATGTTATAGCTATAGTGAATTGTAGTATGATTGTGTACTAAATGGAGGGTGACTACTTTTAATTTGACAATGTTGTCGAGAGTGATTTCTGACATAGATCTTATGTAGCATTTCTTGATACCCTATTGATGACCATTGAGGTCAAGTTTAGTCTAAATGGAAAGTATGAATAAATTATCTAGTTTGTGAATGTAACTATTATAAAGATATGGGGTGACACCACAAGGTAAAAGAAATTGGAAGATAGAGTATTAATAGTATTATTATTGGATTTATATTTTCATGAGATGGTCTAATGAATATAGTGTTGTCAGCCATCTAGGGTCAACTTATGTATCGACCTTGTTTAGAGCAAGTAAATAAATATTATGTTATGTTTTGCAAAGTTAAATAATGTTTGAATGACCTTATTGAGGCATGGTATGTTCTAATGAGGTTCTAGATACTAGTAAATATTGAGAATATGTCATTTATATAATTATGTGATCATTTGGAAAATTCTATTGGAGTTACAATGGCATAGTAAATGTCATTTTACCCTCCTTGGCTAATGGAATAATAAGAAATGCTAAATAATTCTAGAATGGTATTAGGTAAAGGGTAATAGATTCTTATATGGATACAAGATACATATTGACCCCTTGAGTCTAAGAACCTCTATGTTGAATCTATTATGTAAATTTCAAATGAAAGTACTGGGTTATGTGAACAAGGCAATTTCATATTGACTAGTAAGCCTAGACCCTATGTGGATAAGACAATCCTTGGGACATTCAAGATAGTTTATGAATAATAATGGGGAAGTTGATCGAAGACCTTGATATTGTTGAGGGGAACTGTTATTGTATAGGTTGCTAAATTGTGAACTTAGTGTTAGTATTCAAATGGAATAATATATGACACCCTAGGTATGGGAACTTATGTGTAGATCTTGGAGAAACCATGCAAGGAGAACTACATGCGACTTTGATCCATTTGGAAGCAAGTACATAGGAAGCCCTTGGGTGAAGGAAGCCTCTATGACCTCAAGTCTGTAGGAGGAGGGTCTAGGGGGATAACTCCCAGATGTTGGAGTTGTCCCTAATTGATTTGATCTTCTCTCTTTAGAAGGCTTTAGATGAGGCCAAATCGGTATTTGATGGTTATGAAAGAAAACCCGATAACTTGTCTTCAATACATAATGTGTTTTCTTCAAATAGTAAGCTAAATGAAAGGAATGAATTGGACTACTTGGAAGTGGTTACATGTTGAGCTCACTTCATGTTAGTACTAAGTGAATTCTTTTATGCATTGTAAATATTAACCTTAGACTTAAATGACTATGTGTAGGCTTCTAAGTTTAGTCAATTATGATCTACTTATTCTACATTAAGAACATATAGTCTATTTATAGTTCTAAGTAGGGCTCAAGGAGCAGTACTATTATGCTCGAGATGGACAATATTCAAGGAGTAGTACTGTTATGCTCAAGATTTTCAAGTGTCTAGGGGAGATACTATGCTCAAGATGGATAGTATTTAAGGAGTAGTACTATTATGCTTGAGATTGATAGGTGTCTAGGGGTAGTACTATGCTCGATATGGACAATATTTAAGGAGCAATACTACTATGCTCCAAATTGACAAGTATCTAGAGGTAGTACTATGCTCAAGATGGATAGTAGTCAAGGATAAATACTATTATGCTTGAGATTGATAGGTGTCTAGGGGAAATAGTATGCTTGAGATGGATAGTAGTTAAGGAGAATTCTACTCTAGTGATGGCCATCCTTTGTTTCTTAGTTGTCTGATGGACTAAATGGAAGAGAGAGTTCTAATGAAGAATAGGTAGGTAATAGTTGGACCAACCTCATAGTATAGTTTTGGCATAACTTGATGTGTAAATGGTATACTTTACCTTATTGAGTTGAGGGTGGACCCCTAGTGTAGTATGAGATGCATCGAATCATCTTCCAAGTTTTTTGATGGTGCAAAAGACTGGAGAAAATGATGGGACCCATAGTGTAGTGTGCAATGTACCAAAATTCATTTTTCTATCTAGGATGCATTAAGGGAAAGTATGTGATAGCCAATGTGAATGTGTTTTTCAGTCATTGTGGTATATATGGTGTTTATGAGCTAGTCACTAGTGTACTTATGATGTACATATGAGCCTGTCACCAGTGTACTTATGATGTACATATGAGCCTGTCACCAATGTACTTGTGATGTATGTATGAGCTAGTCACGGTTGTGATGTGAAGTACATATGATCTCATCACTAAGGTACTTGTGATGTATGTATAAGATAGTCACGATTGTTATGTGGTGTACATATGAGCCCATCATTAATGTACCTGTTATGTGCATATGAATTAGTCACCTTGTGTATAAGTGACGTATGCTAGAGCTAGTCATTGTGTATATGAGACCTATGTTGGAACCAGTCACTATGTAGATATGTGATGTGTATGAGCTAGTCACCATATGTATATATGAGGTATGCTCGATTCAATCCATATGGGAATTGGGGAATCGTGGAATGATATGAACCTTGTGTATTATGTATATGTGCACCCTACTGATTGGTAAGGTTTGGGTGTGGAACCAACACTTGATGGTGAGTTGATATCATTATGTTGCAATGGGCTAAGTTGATAGCTTAATTGTAATGAATAACCTTGGTTTAAAGGTGTGATGAAATATCTTGAATACAAGAGGAGAGAATGAACTCTCTCTGACCTTGGTGGGTGAACTATGAAGCTTTGGATTCCTACGAATGGATACGTAGGCAAGGTCATCAGGAATGGATTTAACCTTGGTATCTTACTACTCCTATGTGTAAGTATATAAGTGGTGAAGTCAGGTTGATTCCACCATGATGAATGGTGAAGTATTGAATTTAACAACTCTAAATTTCATAGAAGATACTTAGTCGATTAAGTTGGATTTTTTTCTAAATTGATCTAGAAAAAAAATTGGTAGCAATTGAGGGGAAATTGTTACATGGGTATCAGAGAAACCAGGTTCACACACTAGACCTATGTATCTCACTTGACTTTCGATAAGGTAAATTGTCTTGCAGTACTAATTGGCCATAACTAATTTGGTCTCTTGGTATGAGAGTAGTTGCCTTCAACTTTTTAAATGGACTTTTAAGCTCAAGAGATGTATGGCCTTCTAGTCCCTATGAACCTCCGTATGTGATGTCCTTGTGTTGCCTCTGACTCGCTTGTAAAGTTAGTATTGATTGGCATGATTTGAATTGATTCAATTTATTCGGTTTGTGTTTTGAGGTATTAAATAAAATAAAAGTTATAATACTTTTGTGTTTTTGTCAAATAAAATATTATTAATGTTTAAAATGAATTAAATAAATAAAACTTGAATATTATAATTAAAAAAAAAAATTAAATGATTGTGGAAGTAATGAATAATAGTATAATAAACAAAATTAAATGCAATATTATGTCAGTTTCACATAAAG
>VDFB02058242.1:286683868-286713763 GCA_007258455.2 Sequoia sempervirens | reverse complement strand
GTTCATTTTAAATACTTGGAGCAATGATGAGTTCATTTTAAGCACCAAAAAAAAAAATGTGAAGTTGATCTTTCAATTTTAGCCCAAAAGTGAAGTTTAGTCAGTTTCTAAGGTTCAATTTTAATTCAATTTTTGAAAGTAAATAATGATCTAGTTTGCTTAAAACAGAAAATTAAAATAGTAAATGGAGGCTCCAAGCATTAAAAAATGCTTTATAAACTCTGAATTTAATGCTCCATTTCTCCAAGATTCTTCCAAAAATTGCTTCTTGCAAATGAAAATTCATTCTCTTTGCTTGTCTTTCCTTTGTCTTCCTTTCGCCTTCTTCGTTTTCCTATAAACAATACAAAGCTATGTTGAGTAAGATTTTTTTCGATGTAATGGATACCACATAAAATAAAATTAGCAATCACAGAAATAAGAACAAAAGGAAACTTTATTTTATTTAATTGATTGATTCTCAAAATTATCAAGAAAAGTGTATTTATTTTGCTAGCTTTTGATTTTATCACTTTGATCAAGGGAGTGACCATGCATTGAATAGTTGGTGAATTCTATAGAAATCAATTTAACAACTTGCAAAGATATTTTTTGATCATCTAAAAGAAAACCAAATAACAAGTTATTAATAATATTGATAGACAAGTATAATGACAATAAGGACATGCAAATATTAAAGAATATATCTTTTGTTGTTTTCAGCTTCAGTCATAAACAAAAAGATCCAACTTCCTTTTCTAAATTTGACCTTAGTTGTCACTATCTTGCACACCAATAATGACTAAGAGAGATTGTACTTTTGGAAAAGATATCTGCAATAAACCATAAATTAGAAATGCCTTTCAACAAAGTTGTATGCATAAAATCATAAATGAAAGCCACTTTACAAGGAATACGCATGCATAAAATCATAAATGTGTGATTCAAAATAAGTTGACTTGAAATTTCAGATATGCTTCTTCATTTGATTGCATGTCAACTATTGGTTCTCTATCAATGTACATGCTTTTTCTTTTACCCAAGTCAAAATCAGAAGGTGAGATAATTCTCCATTTGTTGCAAATTGCTTAAGGTGTTGATTTTTGACTTTTGTCCAAGGAAGGTTTTCGTATCTTGAACCATAACTCAGATTCTCATGATTAGTCCATATAGACATAGGTGCGTTGGTAATTTGCATATAACAAAATGTGGCATTAGGGACAGGGTGCGCCTAGAGAGCTAGAAGACATACGCGACTGTAAGACTTCTCTACACAGTTTTCTCCCCTCAAAGATCTGAATATTCCTTGTAAAGGAATCAAATCTAGGCTACAAAATCGGTTAAAATAAGCAAAGGACTTTACAGGTTTAAAACATTGACTAAGGCTTCATTTTAACATAATGATTAAATAGGCTTCATTCAATGCATATCCCATCTTTGAATAAATGCGAGTAAGAGAAAATAAGGAACGGGTCTGTGCTTCACCATTTCGCATGTATGTTGACCATAGTAGTTGCAACTATAGCATTTGATAAAGATCTTCTATTCTTCATGGCGTGATTGATAACACATCTTGTTTTCGAGCTCCCATTTTAGCATGATAGGGAGGATGCTGGTAAAGGTTGTGAAAGTCGGCTTTACACCTGCCAAATCACATTAGCTTGAAAGATTTAAAATATTTATTTGTTGGCCGACACAAGCAACATGTGAGATGAGTGCACAAGAAGCGTTTTGAAATCTGTGAACTGAGTAAATGATGTGTGTTTATTGTGTCAACTAATAGTCCTTTCGAATCACAACCATTGTACCAACCGGTGGCTTATGATGGTCAATGTCTACCCTTGATTCTACTGGTGCACCACCTTTACTAGGTACCTAGATTCTGAGATATCATGCATAGCTATTGGATTAAATGCTTGTGACTGTTATGCACACCAAAGATATTGACTATGCACATTTTTCACAACTTTCTTGGCTACCTCCTTGTAAACACTTTCTCAACCATGCAAAGTTTAAATTCTAAGTATTAATAACAAATAAAAAGAAAGACTTTGTGACTTCCCATTTCAACATCATTAAAGGTCTCCAGCCAGTACACAAATATGCAGGATATGCGTAGGGGGACAAGCAAATGTCAGAACATAAATATGCAATGAATATATAAACAACAATAAGTACGCAAAATTTTTATAAGATCCTTCAAATGTCAAACAGATAAATATAGGATATGACTCCAATATGCATTGATTTAATTCCTCAAGAAAATATCAAAACATAAACAACAACATATTAAGAAGGTTGTCTAAGGCGTATGATTTAAGCAATGTACGTAATAATAAAGGGTCGCATGGACAAGACACATGAATTGCTTGACAAAATGCTTCAAAGAAGTGAGAGACATGTGAACTATTCAATATAATGCCCCATAGAAACATGGTCTATATGCCTTCCTCTCTCAATGCAGCTGTGATCTTATTCCCTGTCTTGATCTCATCCTGAGAAGCTTCTTGTAGGAAATAAATGTGTTAGAGGACACTTGATTGCGCCTAGTTGTTAGATATTCTTATGATGTTGGTTGTTCAGTTTGACACATGCAGGCTCTTTTTCATTCAGGGTATCCTCCAATCAATTAATTCTTTTCATACAACTTTATATGAGTTAACATACAGAAAATGAATTTATAACAACAAAATTTCAGTCAAAAGCATTTGGTAGGGGCATGAAACATATCATAAGGTAAATGCAGGGAAATATCATAAGGTAAATCATGTTCATTATTTATCGAATTCAAATAACACCATGATTAAACTTGTGTATTTCAAGAGACAAGTCAGAAACCTATGCAGGCATGATTTTTTATCATAAACTCACACAGTCATGAACATGCCATATAATCCATGTATGCAATTTTTTTTTTTTTGGTTTTCCAAATATCATATTTAAAATGGGAACATGCAAAGCAAAATGGATGTGAATATGTGGATATGAAGCTCACACATCAATGTAAAAACCCATTTTTTTTGTAATTTTCAAACAACTTGCAAACAAAACATTGAAAATATGTAGACAACACGTTAAAAAATTGCAACAAAAAAGCCAAGGGTGCCCTCCTTCTAGTGCCATAATGTGGACCCTAAATCTGCAATGTTCTTCAAACAATAATCACCATTTAGCTTGGTTAATCAGTTAAAAACAAGGAAACCTAAGATTCCTATGAAATAATACATTAATGCTTTCCAAATGCAAACAAATGACAAAAGGTAAGCTAAATAAGCATATGAAAAACATGAAGTATCTTTATTTCATAGTGGATTTGTGCTATTGTTGAAAATATCCCTTTCCCAATCCTTGATAGATAAGGTAGATGATGATGATAAGATGGGAAAGATTAGCTCTCAATTGAAGAGAGTAACCTTGTATGAGATTGTGGAGATGAAATGCTAAGATTGTGGAGGATTTGTTGAAGGATGAAGCTTCTATTTTTAGATTCTAAAATGCTAAGAGTGCTCAAGAGGGAGCGATGTGGGATAAAAAACAAGCCAATGAAAAGAGGCCACTTGTCAACTTGTGAGTGGTTGAGGAGTGTGCAAGATTTGGGAAATGTGCCCAAGAGGGAGAAATTCAAATTTGAATTTGAGAGACAAGACATGTAAGAGCTTATTAATTGCTTTTTTGGATGTACATGCCCACTTGATTTTGAATTCAAACTTGAGGGAATATTCCTCAAAGATGCCATGTTGAGTGAAAATGTTGATTTTATAAATGAATAAATTGATTTATTTGTGCAAGTGGGATTATCTAGAGGATGTGACATGCATTAGATTAGATTTAATTAGGATTAATTAGCTAGGATGATGGTTAGATTATTTTAACTTATTTGATTTAAATACTTTGATTTATTTAAATCAAAAGGGATGGGAAATGACTTTTGAGATTTTTAATTAAATAAAGTTTGATTTATTTAATTAAAGGATGATGTGAGCTTTTGATTTATTTAAATGAATAACCTTAGGACTAAAGACCTGATTTACCTAGTGAATAGATTTACTGCATTTGATTTATTTAATGAGTGGATGAATGTGAATTGGGTGCACAATGTTAATTTCACGTGTCTACACTTTGTACCACTATAGAGATCTTGTGTCCCTTATAATGAAATTTGAAATTTTAGATAAATCAATTTATGTCCTAGAATTTAATTAAATTTTGTCATACTTGATTAATACATCTTTTCATTTTGTTGTAGGACCTTAAAATGAAATTTGGTTTCCTTAGGCAACTCCACCAAATTTTATTCCCTTAATCCATGGACTATTTTGTCCTAGGACCTTACTACAAATAGATCCCATTAAACCATTCTATACCCTAAATCGTAAATTGATGTCTCAAGGGGGAATTTGACATTTCTTAAGGGGGTAAATTTGGTGAATAGAGCTTGGTCACTCATCTTTTTTTATATTTTATACATTGCAATTAGGTCACTAGCATATATCTATGTCTCCCTTTCAATGTCTTCTATTAATTTTTCATTCTTATCTTTAGTATTCTTTGAAAACAATGAATGAGATTATAAATTTTAATTTTAATGTTAAACTTATAATTTCTCCTTAACTACTTTGTACCACTATAGAGATCATATGTCTCTTATCATGAAATTTGAAAATTTAGATAAATCAATTTATGTCCTCGGATTTAATTAAATTATGTCATACTTGATTAATACATCTATTCATTTTGTTGTAGGACCTTAAAATGAAGTTGAGTTGCCATGGGCAACCCCACCAAATATTCCCTTAAGCCATGGACCATTTGTCAGGACCTTACATAGATCCCTTAAACTGTCTAGCATGCACCCTAAATCATAAGTCGATGTCTTAAGGAGGAATTTGAGATTTCTTAAGGGGATCAATTTGGTGAATAGAGCTTGGTCACTCATCTTTTTTATATTTTGTACATTGCAATTAGGTCACTAGCATATATTTATGTGTCGCTTCCCATGTCTTCTATTAATTTTTCATTCTTATCTTTAGTATTATTTGAAAATAATGAATGAGAGATTAAATAAATTTACAATAAAAACCCATAATTTCATTTCTACCCTTCATATTAACAACCCCACACTGGACTCAATTTAATGTGTGTACATGCTATGAATTTTAATGTTATGGATTTATAATGTTATAAATCGAATGGTCTTCAAATGAAATATATTTTGAATTTGTGCATGTTCAATGTAATTTTTAAATAACTTTCAAATTGTGTGCATTATTTAATTAGTTTGTTGATATATATTTTTTAATTGTTTAACATGCAGTTGCTATATCATTGCTCACATGGATCTATTGTTTAATTTAGAGGATTTTATGCCCAATCAATAAATTCCTATAGATCCCATACATCACAATCCACCACATGAACATAACCCTAGCACACCTCCACATTCTCCACCACCTAACCCCCCCACCCTCTCTTGTAGTTGATGAAGATCAATTAAGAGATAATATCCAAACAAACTTCATTGTCATTCAAGGAAATATAGATCTCATAAAAAATGAGCCTAGAGTCCCTCCCAATCTCGCAGTGTTTTTATCTATGATGGAAACTATTGTCAATTTTGTTCGATCTATTGATGCAGACCTAGTTAGGTTCCATCAATGGAGAGAAGAGAGGAGACAATTCTATGTGGATGGATTGTCATATAAAGAAATCAATGACTTGAAAATTACCAAACAAGCCATGTTCCAATATTTTATTAACCCCCAAACAAACCAACCCATTCGACCCATGAAAAAACAAATTTAAATTTTATGGTGTAGGAACCTGCATATAGCTACGCATTTTTGGGACAGATGGTGGATGGTGTTTGATAGTCCACCACATGGAAACACTGAGGTGCCCTTATACTTCTTGAGAAAGTTATGGGCTGAGTTTGAGTTGGGTCAAAAACCCAACTATTTTGATATGAGGCCATTTCAGGGAGTTGGGCGTGGCATGCCCCAACATAGACTAGGAGCACATGTCAATCCTCAGTGACATGCTCCAATTGCTCCTATTGTTCCTCTTCCTTCTCCTAGTGTTCCCATTGCATTTTAGCAGTAGACCATGTTATCGACATTAGGAGAATTGAGTTCACTTTTAGGACATCTCACTCATCAAACTACACACGCGGCCACTGAAGTGGCCAATAAGAGCATGGAGGCTCAGGCTATAGGGATACTCAACATCCAATTTAGGTGATGCACATGCATCTGTGACAGGGTCATACCTGAATTTACTATATTATGAGGATCGCCCTACATAACTATGTTCATCTTTTGAGCTTAAATTTAATTCAAGTTTGAAATATGAAAATTACAACACAACATCAAATTATATATAATATATTATTACTAATAAATGTTTATGCAGAGATGATCACACATTCCTAAAACCAATATGACTAATCGTGCATATGTCTGAGTGCTATAGATCTAGGCTCACCTTTGGACAGTACTTGTCCAACATATATTAAATACCTAGGATATATATCTAATTTGTTTCTGACCTATACACATGTGTGACTGATATATTACATCTAGACACAGGAGGTCACACAACACCTGGCACCCACCAACCACAAGTTACATATGAGTGCTCCCAGGACATCATCACCAAGTGTGCTTCTCAAAAGTTTGTTGTTTAAATTAACTGACATCATAGACCTAATTTCTATTTTTTCATTTACATACACATGTTTCAATGATCTATACAAACTGTTGTACATCTATATGCAGAAATTTCATGAGATACCCATGGCAGGCCGCACACCTGAGACATCATTGGAATTTATGCATGGGAAATCTCAGGTCGTGATTATGAGGTAATATCATTCGAGGTTGTAAACTTTTAATTTTAAATCAGTTTACAATTTTTACTTTTATCTTTTAACATATATATATATATATATATATATATATATATAGTATATATATATATATATATATATATATATATATATATATATATATATTCTATATTTCACATATTGTTTGTTTCTAAGAATATGTGATATAGTAGATCAGCCTACCTTCAGAAGTGACATACCCAGAATAAAGAAAAATGATTCACGATCATATACTTATGCATACTAGAAATCATTTTTACCATATAAATACTAGATATTTAATTAAATTTATTTTTATCTAAAAGTTTATATTTTCAAGTTTAAATATGTTTAATTATATCAAAATTTCTAAATAAATTTAAATCTAATTTCAAGTTTCTTGTACTCTTTTACAGCATGATGTAGGTAGATCTAGTCAACATGGAACAAAGAGGAGACTTTATTTGACTAATCAGCCTGAAAGTTAGATGATTTTATATTTTATGGACTATAGATCTCTAGTTTTATTTAAATATATGTGTTGGGATTGACATATAAATTTTATGGACTATCTATCTCTAGTTTTACTTTGAACATGTTATTATCATATTTGTGTTTATTTATATATCAATTGACTTTAATATGATGATTATATATGCAGTCAATTATGATATCTTGTTATGTTCATTTTCATGATTATATGCACTCATACATTAGACTATTTATATTTTATCTAATTTTCAAGTATTACATGCACTATATAAATTCTCATCTAGAATCAAATTTAATATATATATATATATATATATATAATTTATCACATGGTTAGGGGAAAAATTAAAACATTCCTTAAATAGTTTAGATCATATTCATAATAAATTAAGGGCAAGTAATTTAAACTATTTTCCAATTAGATAACAAATATTTGAATCAATAAACAAAAATACTATCTCCTTGTATGTATAAAATGTATAATCTATACAATTGAATAATTATATAAAATGTGGTAAATACAAGACATGAAATGTATAATCTATAAAATTGGAACAAGATATTTAAAAAGTGACATTGAAAAAACATATATAATGTATATCAAGATGCTTATTACAACTATATAATATGATGAAACATATATGCATGTGATACATTAAAACTATCAACTAGGTGAAGACCAAAATTGATATTTACATAGTTCTTGATAAAATAGGTTTTTAGTTCAACAATCACATTGTAGACCGACTTGATCAGAACTTGCAAAAATAATTAATGTAAGTAACTACAATTTTTACGAGTCATTTAAGTAAACAATTCATGCAAGAAAAGAACTGCATATAGTAAATTCTATACAAATTCAAATGATGTTAGCCATAGGATGGATTAGGACCTAAGAGGATATTACATAGCTTAAGGGGTCTTAAGATCTTATGATAAGAGGATGGTTTAATGACCCTACAACCCTAATGAGCATATTAACATGTCCCAAGAGGGATGGCTTAAGGGGAATTATGAGAGTCCTTAAGAGGGATGGTTTAAGGGACAAGAGGGTGGATTAAGGGAGTTGATAAAATGACTCAAAGGATGCAGAGTGGACAGAGGATGAGGTGATTAAGGGATGCAAGAGGTGATTATGGTTGATAGGACGGATTAAAGGGATGTAAGATAGTAGATTATGGGATACATGAACTCCACGATATGGATATCAGTCTTAAGAGGATGGCTTAAGGGAATTATGAGAGTGACTTAAGGAATGTAAGATTATGGGATTTGGATGTAAGAGGATATGACTTAAGGGTCCTTTAAGATGATGGCTATGGTATGTGAGGGTGGGATTATGGGAGTTGATAGAATGACTGAATGGGATGCATGAGATGGATTGCAGGAGTTGAGATAACTAATTTCAATTATCATCAATGGTATCTAGAACTATATATATAGTTACTCATCTCTAGATTTGAATTTCATTGTAATATATGTATCTTCTCTCTTTTTTGTAAAACATCTAATTTTGGGAGACCTGAAATAAAAAATGATATAAAACTTTAATTAGAAAATGACTATTAAAGACAAATATATATATATCACTCAACTATATAAACAACTACTAGATATACTACTATTTATTTAATCAAGAAATATCTCAGATCCTCTTTTAATGCATCTATGATTGTCTCATGATCATCCATTGAAAGTGTCCATAAAAATTTATTAGCAGGCCTCTCTTGATATGTAACTAGTTTTATATTGGTTACCAAAATCAAATGTGAATAATGTATAATCTTCTTGTTTCTTTCATAATCTTCAATGTATGCAAGCCATTCTTTCTCATCAAATATTTTTGAAGGCAGGTGCCAACAATAACCACTGAACCAGTTGGATACTCAAAGTTGTCATCATCCACTCTAGGATGTGCCAACTTATGTTTTCTCTCAACACATCTAGCCAACCAGTAATCTATCTCCTCTTCATTCCCCTCAGGTACAACAACATCATACACATGTCCTACAAAATAAATCCAAAATTCAATAAAGAGTGACTTATATTTAATTCACATATAAACATGCATACATACAAAATTCAGCTCAATAAATAATGTACCTTGTACAAGATCTGAAACACAATCATAATCATCTAATGCGAACACTTGATTATCTTCAATTATCGTTCCATGTTGAATATCTATTGATGTAGGTGTTAAGGCTCTTTGTTTCCATTGTTCGACCCATTCCGTATTTTCACATGCCTCCCAATCACCTGCAATACAAAATTGACAAAAACATGCCAACTCCCTTGTCCATATTGTCCATGTCTTTGCATTCAAACTCTTAAATGAATGCCATTTTGTAGATCCATTAATTGTTTCACAATCTTGTCGAGAAAAAATATTAGTTTCTTCAACTAACCAAAAGAAGCATCGAAATTTTGAGCTCTCACTTGTTCTTGTAAATAATTTGGTATTGCACCAATCTACAATTGCATGTGCATCTCTAAATTTTGCAACATCCTCAAATTTTAGTTGCTCTCTAGCAAGAGCTCTTTTCACACATGCACTTGGTCCATCGTGTTCTCCCTTACCATGACTAGCTTCAAAAAAACTCCATATGTGTTGGATATAATTTTCCTTATGAACTCTACATAACCAATAAAATATTCTAGCATTTTTGAATTGACCCGTGCAATTATCTGACCATACGAGATGTTCTAGAATTTGAATTCCTCTCTCTTTTAAATTTTTATAAAATATATCAAAAAAATATTGTACAAACTCAAATGAATGTAATCGATTATCACTTACATAAAAATGATACTCTCTCAAAAAAAATTTATTATCTTCTATACTATCTTCTACATGTCTATAAACAATGTGAAAAAATATAGCTACTTGCATTGAATTATAATACTGGGATTGAATTTCTTCTTGTGGAGCAAGAGTATAATTTTCAGCAAAATCAACAATTGACAATATAGTTCCAATTGGGAATGTGTTTTTACATAAATGAAATTGATTATCAATCCAATGAGCATTATGAGAGTGTTGAACATACTTAGGTACAAACTTATCTTTAAATTCATTAATAAATGCATGAACACTAACTTTTTCCACAATTAGCTCAACACGTTTTCCAATTTTTCCATCATTTAAAGAATACTCAACATTTTTTATTTTTTTTACATCCACTAATTGTTGTCCAAATTCATCTAAACTACTTTCATGCATACATTCTCCTAATAATGAAAAGTTACCACATCTATTGCATTCTCTAGAAATGCATGCTTTTAAAAAAAATGAGTTTCCATTTAAAGAGGGATCACAAAACAAACCTGCTATAAAATATTTGATTCTTTCAGGTGGCATATTAATGCCACAAATGTCCTGCATAATTTGGTTAACATTTAACGATATATCACATCATAATGCTAATAACTTAAACTAGCATATTCACAACAACAAGAGATTTAATTTATTAATTCTAACATACCCGTTTACACTTTTCATGATCTTGACTTATTAATATTCAATAAGACTTGAAGAATCTATAAATTTTTTTAATATACCCATGAGTCATATCTAAGAGATGCTTGATGAGATCTATGAATTTGAACCCACCCTAATTTTAAGACACCACAAGAGGATACTCTTGTATTATCATGCCAAAAAAAATTGATTAAAGATTTAATTTCATTAGTTAATTTCATGTCTGATCTTGGGAGTCTACCACTAAAACTCCAACATTGATTAATAGGATCCTTTTCAATACTTTCTCTTCTTTTAGCAGCTCTTATCAAAGTTCTAGGATTTACTTTTACACATTTACTAATCTTACTTAACATTCTTTTATTTGAAGTTGTTTTATCAACTAGAGCAGTTGTTATTGCACGATGAGCCACATTCTTATCTTTCAATCAACTTTTCTTACCAATAACATCAATAGCATTAGCAACACTAGATATGACTTGTTCTATTGAATCATCTTTCTTTTTTGATTTTATAAAAACACCTAATTTTTTCATCACTTTTCTCATTTCAACATTCTCATCAATTGCATCATGAGTTGACACTGAAATCCTAATTTCTTTCTATAAAAAAACATTTTATATATTTTATTTCCATAATTTCTAATTTGTCTCAAAGAAACTTTACCACGAAGGTTATCTAGCACATCTGTTTCAATTGTAAAAAAATATTTTCACCTTCATCCATAGAAGGAGTTTCATTTTCATTCACATTTAATTCTCTAAACAAAGGGATTTCATTCTCATTTCTACTGACATAGGATTCTCATTTTCTACCACATTAGGATTCATTCATTTTCATTCCTTACATATAATACTCATTTCTCAGATTGCTCAACCTCTATTATTAGCTGATTCATCAATGTTTATCTAGTTTCATCTAAATAAACAATACACAAAACTTATTTGGACACACTGAGATTGCTCTGATAGGCATTTTCCATATCATTGAGGGTGATTTGAGGACATACCCTAAGTTATTTTATGCATTGGTCCAAAGTTAGTTGAAGAATAGTTGGGTTTGTCTCAGAATTGCATTTTCCATTCAACATCTCCACATTTACTCATCTACATTCATTTCATCATTGATGGCTTCCTCTTGAAAATTCTTGGAACTAGATGCTTCCAAATCTTTCATTTGATGAATCATTTCTCTCCTTTCCCTTTGTCTTTTTTCCTCCTTATCTTTATTTGCTTGAATTTCTTTGGGTATCATTAACTTTCACATCTTTTTTTTTTTGTCTTTTCTTAATACCCATGTATTACTCTCAACCCTTTGATGAAAAATAATAATTTAAAAAACCTATTCTCAAATTTCCACCTCCTTCAAATATTCAAATTAAACTATGTACTATGAAGATCAGTTTTTCTATAAACTCTGAAGTACAAAAACATCATGAGTACATCCAAAAATTCTCTTTTTCAAAATATTCTTCTAAAATGTTCTTCTACTTGATTCCACTTCAGAAAATTCAACCTACACTTTATCTCTTCGAACAATTTGAATAGAATATGCTCTACACAAGACAAATTTGCAATAAAAAATGAAGAAAATGACACTTTCAGACCGTACTGCAGAAAAAGAATGTTGTAGGAAAATTATGTTTTACCAGTATTTTTTAAATTAGGGAAAAATGGCTATATTAGAAATGCGTACACATTATGTTCTAGGAATACATATGTGTTTCATAATGTGTACGCGTTACCTTTAGCCAACGGGTAAATAGATAATGCGTATGCATTATGAAACACATACATGTTTCATTTAAATAATGCGTATGTGTTTTTGTAACATGTATGTGTTATTTAAAAGTTGAATTCCCACACCACATCGAGCCTTGGTTTTAGGCTTGGGAAAGGCTTGGCAATCCAAGCCTTAGCCTTTGACCTGCAACTAAAAAACTAAGGCAGATTGAAGAAGAATGTCCAACTTTGACAACATGGCTGATGAACTTCTTTTTTGAATCAATCTATAAAATTAAAACCCATTAGAGAACACAATGTATACTTTCCAAATATATAATTTTATTAATATTGGATTATGTTTGCTATTTTTTAATTAATTTCTAAGAAAACTAGTCCTTAAACTTGAAATATTAGACTTTTTTTGTTTTTTAATAACTTTTTTTTTATTAAGTTTTTTGTAAAAAAATTTATATGGGATCAACACCAGAAAATTATTTTACACAATGAAAGAAAGAGAGTTAATTTTTAGTTTAGTCCAATTATGTTGTCCACTAGATTTTTAAAATAGGCAATTACACAATATAATTTAATAAAAAATATTCCACCAAAATTACAAAAAAAATTCCAAAACCAAATCATGTTAGCCTCTTTCCCAAAGAATTAGAAAATACTATTTCAATAAAAAGTGTTTTTCTGTATTTATATTGTGAAAAATAATTCTTAAAAGTATTTTTGAGATCCCTATCAAAAATTCTAATTTCATAATCCATTTGAATAATTTTACATATTTAGGAACTAGACTCAAAATTATGGAATTTTATAATAATTTTTTTTAGAATATTCATTGTGTGTGTCTCAATTTCAGTCCATGTGAACAATTCTTAAAAAACAACAAAGCAGCCCACTTTTGCTTTTGTGTACCCAACTTCTGCACTTCCAGCCTCCCAAGATTAAAAGTTAACATTCTAAAGATCTATTGACACTTTGGATGTTGATGACTCAATTCTATTTTAGAATAAACCAAAAAGTTAAAACTATGAATACTAAAATAGCTCCTCACTTTTGTGGACCTTTAAATTTTAGAAGGACAAGGATTGCTCTTAGACTAGTTTTCTACACCCTCAATTACAAATTCATAATGTGTTTCATGTAAGCTTACTTAAGAAATATGTGTATAGTTCCTACATCATGTTAATGATTGGAAAAGTTTTTCTATTGAACCTACTTGTGAATTTAAAATTGAACCTAAGTTAATAGTTCAAAAAATATTTGAAACTTTGAGGAATCAAATTATAGATGAAGTTAAAATTAAATGGAGTCATCATAGTATTGATAGTGCTAATTTGGAAAAAACTGATTTAATTAAAGAACAATATCCACATTTGTTTAATTAAAGTTGTTTATTTTATTTGATGTAGAGATTCCACATGCTCTTGAGGACAATAACTAATTTATTTGGGGAGAATTGTTAAAAGACTTTTTCCCATGAAAAAATATTACAATAAAATAATTTAAACACAAATTTAATTAAACATTATTATTGTTGTGAATGGATGTGAATTTTGTAACCACCCTTGGATTATTATTTAAACCCATAAAATAATAGAATGACCATAAACAGAGGGATAACAAAGGGAGAAATATAGGGTTTTTGAGAGCACAAAGGAGTGAGGGGAAGGATCTTTTGTTGGCATTAGTGGCAATTGGAGAAGGGGAACACAACATGTGTGTAACTTGGGGTACAACGTACACCCGGGATTGTCTAACCCATAAGGCACATGAGGCAGGTTACATTTTGTGCATGAACCAATTTCCTCCAAGGGTGCTTCCTTGCCATGAACTGCCTATTTTGTTGTCTCATTGCTTACCAATAAGTTCATATTTTTTTATAAGTGGCTAGAGTAAATCTTTCATATTTTGAGAATTGGAATATCTTAAAAGTGATAGAATTATCATGTGAACAAAGGAAGGATGTTATAGCTATAGTGAATTGTAGTATGATTGTGTACTAAATGGAGGGTGACTACTTTTAATTTGACAATGTTGTCGAGAGTGATTTCTGACATAGATCTTATGTAGCATTTCTTGATACCCTATTGATGACCATTGAGGTCAAGTTTAGTCTAAATGGAAAGTATGAATAAATTATCTAGTTTGTGAATGTAACTATTATAAAGATATGGGGTGACACCACAAGGTAAAAGAAATTGGAAGATAGAGTATTAATAGTATTATTATTGGATTTATATTTTCATGAGATGGTCTAATGAATATAGTGTTGTCAGCCATCTAGGGTCAACTTATGTATCGACCTTGTTTAGAGCAAGTAAATAAATATTATGTTATGTTTTGCAAAGTTAAATAATGTTTGAATGACCTTATTGAGGCATGGTATGTTCTAATGAGGTTCTAGATACTAGTAAATATTGAGAATATGTCATTTATATAATTATGTGATCATTTGGAAAATTCTATTGGAGTTACAATGGCATAGTAAATGTCATTTTACCCTCCTTGGCTAATGGAATAATAAGAAATGCTAAATAATTCTAGAATGGTATTAGGTAAAGGGTAATAGATTCTTATATGGATACAAGATACATATTGACCCCTTGAGTCTAAGAACCTCTATGTTGAATCTATTATGTAAATTTCAAATGAAAGTACTGGGTTATGTGAACAAGGCAATTTCATATTGACTAGTAAGCCTAGACCCTATGTGGATAAGACAATCCTTGGGACATTCAAGATAGTTTATGAATAATAATGGGGAAGTTGATCGAAGACCTTGATATTGTTGAGGGGAACTGTTATTGTATAGGTTGCTAAATTGTGAACTTAGTGTTAGTATTCAAATGGAATAATATATGACACCCTAGGTATGGGAACTTATGTGTAGATCTTGGAGAAACCATGCAAGGAGAACTACATGCGACTTTGATCCATTTGGAAGCAAGTACATAGGAAGCCCTTGGGTGAAGGAAGCCTCTATGACCTCAAGTCTGTAGGAGGAGGGTCTAGGGGGATAACTCCCAGATGTTGGAGTTGTCCCTAATTGATTTGATCTTCTCTCTTTAGAAGGCTTTAGATGAGGCCAAATCGGTATTTGATGGTTATGAAAGAAAACCCGATAACTTGTCTTCAATACATAATGTGTTTTCTTCAAATAGTAAGCTAAATGAAAGGAATGAATTGGACTACTTGGAAGTGGTTACATGTTGAGCTCACTTCATGTTAGTACTAAGTGAATTCTTTTATGCATTGTAAATATTAACCTTAGACTTAAATGACTATGTGTAGGCTTCTAAGTTTAGTCAATTATGATCTACTTATTCTACATTAAGAACATATAGTCTATTTATAGTTCTAAGTAGGGCTCAAGGAGCAGTACTATTATGCTCGAGATGGACAATATTCAAGGAGTAGTACTGTTATGCTCAAGATTTTCAAGTGTCTAGGGGAGATACTATGCTCAAGATGGATAGTATTTAAGGAGTAGTACTATTATGCTTGAGATTGATAGGTGTCTAGGGGTAGTACTATGCTCGATATGGACAATATTTAAGGAGCAATACTACTATGCTCCAAATTGACAAGTATCTAGAGGTAGTACTATGCTCAAGATGGATAGTAGTCAAGGATAAATACTATTATGCTTGAGATTGATAGGTGTCTAGGGGAAATAGTATGCTTGAGATGGATAGTAGTTAAGGAGAATTCTACTCTAGTGATGGCCATCCTTTGTTTCTTAGTTGTCTGATGGACTAAATGGAAGAGAGAGTTCTAATGAAGAATAGGTAGGTAATAGTTGGACCAACCTCATAGTATAGTTTTGGCATAACTTGATGTGTAAATGGTATACTTTACCTTATTGAGTTGAGGGTGGACCCCTAGTGTAGTATGAGATGCATCGAATCATCTTCCAAGTTTTTTGATGGTGCAAAAGACTGGAGAAAATGATGGGACCCATAGTGTAGTGTGCAATGTACCAAAATTCATTTTTCTATCTAGGATGCATTAAGGGAAAGTATGTGATAGCCAATGTGAATGTGTTTTTCAGTCATTGTGGTATATATGGTGTTTATGAGCTAGTCACTAGTGTACTTATGATGTACATATGAGCCTGTCACCAGTGTACTTATGATGTACATATGAGCCTGTCACCAATGTACTTGTGATGTATGTATGAGCTAGTCACGGTTGTGATGTGAAGTACATATGATCTCATCACTAAGGTACTTGTGATGTATGTATAAGATAGTCACGATTGTTATGTGGTGTACATATGAGCCCATCATTAATGTACCTGTTATGTGCATATGAATTAGTCACCTTGTGTATAAGTGACGTATGCTAGAGCTAGTCATTGTGTATATGAGACCTATGTTGGAACCAGTCACTATGTAGATATGTGATGTGTATGAGCTAGTCACCATATGTATATATGAGGTATGCTCGATTCAATCCATATGGGAATTGGGGAATCGTGGAATGATATGAACCTTGTGTATTATGTATATGTGCACCCTACTGATTGGTAAGGTTTGGGTGTGGAACCAACACTTGATGGTGAGTTGATATCATTATGTTGCAATGGGCTAAGTTGATAGCTTAATTGTAATGAATAACCTTGGTTTAAAGGTGTGATGAAATATCTTGAATACAAGAGGAGAGAATGAACTCTCTCTGACCTTGGTGGGTGAACTATGAAGCTTTGGATTCCTACGAATGGATACGTAGGCAAGGTCATCAGGAATGGATTTAACCTTGGTATCTTACTACTCCTATGTGTAAGTATATAAGTGGTGAAGTCAGGTTGATTCCACCATGATGAATGGTGAAGTATTGAATTTAACAACTCTAAATTTCATAGAAGATACTTAGTCGATTAAGTTGGATTTTTTTCTAAATTGATCTAGAAAAAAAATTGGTAGCAATTGAGGGGAAATTGTTACATGGGTATCAGAGAAACCAGGTTCACACACTAGACCTATGTATCTCACTTGACTTTCGATAAGGTAAATTGTCTTGCAGTACTAATTGGCCATAACTAATTTGGTCTCTTGGTATGAGAGTAGTTGCCTTCAACTTTTTAAATGGACTTTTAAGCTCAAGAGATGTATGGCTAGTCCTAATGAAGAAAACATAAATGCATGAAAATGGAAGTTGGATATATGAATTTCAAAAGGAAATCTAAATGCACAATAGAAGGTTATGTCATTTGATGATTTCTATTTCTCCTAACCCACCTATTGGATTTGATTTTTACTCCTTGTTATGTGGAGATTTTCATTGCATATTTGAAGATATTAAAGTACTTCTTATGGTAGGAAAAGAATTGATGGGAACATAAACTAAAAATAACTAAGGGTGTAGGGTGTATGTTTTAATGTGTTAGTACATGTTAAATACATAGCAATAGTACCCTCAATGGGAAATTTGTAACTACCTTAATACTCGATGACATAGTCACAAGTTGGGAATAAGCTTATACAATAATTGGCATGATATGAAGTGATGTAAATAATAACTTTCAATGAACACAAAGATCTTGTTTATATTAAGTATACTTGCTTGAATTAAAATTTTCTAATTTTAGTTTAGTTGGACATTCTGATATGTGTTATCAACCCACGAAGCAACTTAATTATATCCATAGAACTTACGTGAAAATGATTAAATCAATTAAAACATATATGGTGTACTTGACTACAAAGAATGGCCATTGATGCATGGTACCTTCATACCTAATAAGGATTAATTGGTAAATATGTGTACTTGATGGTAAAACATTGAACCCTTTTAAGAAAAATTAATCCACAAGTTCAAAATTTAGGGTTGGATTGAGCGAAAATGCTTACACAAGGGTATATTTTTTAGTGTCTTTGATCTTAAATACTACATAACTTTATTCCAAACTTATCAAATTAAGGGAAATGAAACCCTTGGGAGGCAATGATAATATGTTCAAAATCATATAGATTGGGTAATAACCCAAAATTTTAAAGAAAGTGACATATAAAAGATATAAATTGATGACCTAAGATATCTAGATAGGCTAAGTTGAGAGCACTAAATGATTGGAGTATATCTAAGGCAAGAAACAAACAAATGAAACTTCCTTGTAAGTCAAGTTGGCTTATTCCCAAGGGGGGAAGGATGCCACACTCACATAAAAGAAGACCCCTTCAATTGGTTATTGTGGGATGATAAAATAAATAAATAAATAAAACTTGTTAGTCAAAGGCATAGGGAGAAAAATTTGGATGGAGGTATGGGCATTTTAGGCAACCTAGTCAAAATGGACCACAAAATAAATGAGAGGAATGGGGCAGGCATGCAAAGGATGGTCACAAGGCATGGCACCCATGCTCACAAATAACCAAATTCTATGAATGGTGTGGAAAAATAGGCATCAACATCACCTTAAAAACTCTCACGACCCATCCAATGGGGTGTGTATAGTTTTAGAAAAAAATGCAAGGTTTTGAAGGAGAGTAGAGATGGAAAGGAGAGGGCATGTTCTAGAGGATTAGGATAGGTTGATAAGAGAAGAAGGAAGAGTATGGTATAAGGAACACAAGGATGTTCAAGAAAATGTGATTGAGAGCGCATGAGAAGAGAGGAAGCCAAAACAACATTTACAAAAAGGATTTGATAGAGATAATAGTCCCATGGAAAAATCTATGGTGAGGTAACTTATGATTGAAATGGTTGTGAAAGAGAACCCAAAAATGTTACTTCAGCTCTACGCCGACAATATCATGATTGCTCAGTTTATGAAGGTGATGGTTTAATGCTTCTAGAGGAGTCCTTTTACCTAGATGGAGAGAAGAATGCATTATCCCATATTAACTCATTGAGGGCATGTGAAGTATTGCTGTGACTTGTTCAACCAAAAAAACTCCATGAATCAGGTACCCATCATTACAAATGATTGGTATTACAGTTTAATGTGTTCTTTTGTTATTTAGATGAAATATTTTATACTTCCACTAATTGTAGTCATCACTCCAAGCTGAGTTTGACAAAAAAATATTAAGTGACAAAAAGATTAGTCTCTTCCCAAAAATTTACATGTTATCCATTGAAAGTAAATGGATTTTAAAAAGGTTGTTATAATAATGAAATAGGTGTCTCTCTCTACACCCATATGGTAAATTTGTAAATAAAATTAGAAGTTTAGACAAGGTACAATTTGATTAAAAAATGGCTCAAAGAAATGTGGCCTCAAGGAATAACTTAGTGGTGGGATGTGTTCAAAATGCCTATGTTAAAAGGTCATGCGTACACTCAAATTGGAACTTGGGAAGAAGGTCTAAAGGCCATCAAAACATAATTAAAATTGTGTTACTAACGAAATGATACACTTTCCAAGATCACTATCTATCATTATAGACTTCACGTCAACTCATGCAAAAGAATTTATGCACAAGCTCTCTCTTGAAAGATTCCAAACTATGACTAATTCTCTTTATAGCTAAAATTGTGTGAATAGGATTTGAAGTTTTGTATTCTATGGAGAAGAATGTTTCCTTATATTTGAATGAGGAACCATAGTTTTTACAAGTTTTTTATCTTGAAGAAGATATTTCATAGTCAATCTATATGCCTTCTACATACATTTTTGTTATGTATATTGGGTACAATTTTTATTGTATGAATTGTTGGATTAAGCTCATTTGCATGGCATGATGGTGCTTTCATTTAAAATAATGTTGTAAAGTGAGTTGAATGTGGAAATATAATCATGAAGGTTCTTTGGTGATTAGTTCAAGTATGAATACTACCTTTAAATGACTCTTAAAAAAAAATTAGAGATATAATAAAAGATTTAGTTTATGGCTACATAATAATGTAAGTGATATTAATTTTATTTAATTGCATTCCAATCACATCATATTGAAAAAAAAATTAAAGATAAAAATGGACACTTTTGGTAATCCACTTCAAACCTACATAGGGTATTTATATGCCTATAAAATATTTGTTTACCTCTTAAATATGAATCTTTATATTGGACCTATCAAGTGACTTTGAATAAGGGTTATTATAAGTTACATTAATGGTAGTATGATTTTGTAATACCCGATCTATACAATTTCCTATTAATATGATGGTTTTGTTGAGTTTGAATTAAGAGATAACCTATATGTAAACAAACTAGATAACATATTTTTTTGTTTCATTGCTTACCAATAAGCTCATATTTTGTTATAAGTGGCTAGAGTAAATCTTCCATATTTTGAGAATTGGACTATCTTAAAAGTGATGAAATTATTATGTGAACAAAAGAAGGATGTTATAGCTATAGTGAACTATAGTATGATTGTGTACTAAATGGCAAGTAACTACTTTTAATTTGATAATGTTGTCAAGAGTGAGTTATGAGATAGATCTTATATAACATTTCTTGATACCCTACTAATGACCATTAAGGTCAAGTTTAGTCTAAATGGAAAGTTTGAATAAATTATCTAATTTTTGAATGGGGTCCTATTATAATGAGATGGGGAATGGGACTATTATAAGGATATTGGGTGACACCACAAGGTAAACAAAATTGGAAGATTGAGTACTATTAGTATTATTATTGTATTTATATTTTTACGAGATGGTCTAATGGATATAGTGTTGTCAACCATCTAGATTCAACTTACGTATAGACCTTGTTTAGAGCAATTTAGAGCAAGTAAATAACTATTACGTTATGTTTTCCAAAGTTAACTAATGTTTGAATGGCCTTATTGAGGCAAGTAAATATTGAGAAGATATTATGTATATGTTAATTAACAGATTGGGCACCTTGAAGTTTTATGGCTCAAAATCACAATTTCATTTGTAACTTTCCTCTAAATTTTAGAGGTATAGCTCTCTCATATGATTTAATTGGTTTTTCTACGTATATTTTTAACCAAAAAGTAGAAAGGAAAGCAAACATCTGTGCATAACAATGACACAAATGTAATTTACAAGCATAGAATAAAGAGAGCACGAATAAATGACACACAGATCATCCACTTCACACTCAGAGTGATAACCGGGAGATGAATAACAACTCTTTTAATGAATTCATTAGAATTCACAGATTCAACAATAAACACATTCATAGTCTGATATATCAGAAAATACATTGAAGAATGACTAGAGAAGACACACAGAATGTTTGAAGTTTAAAAAAACATGAACGAATATAGAGATTCAAAACATCTCTTTATTCCTCCAATGTAAAAACATAAGTTCATAGATGCAATGCCCTATACAACAAACTGTGTTGAAAGAAAATAACTCTACTCCTTTCCCAGGCGAACAACATAAAAAGATTTGTTTATGTAGCCTTCACAGAAGCACCTTCCAAAATAATTTATCCCAAGATGACCTTTTGGTCTCCGTAACCACTTTTTGGAAATTTGTTACATATTCTCGAAAGAAATTAGCTGATAGGCTATTATATGTGGGGGAACCCCACTGGGATTTCCAACAGTCTGACGCTAGAAACACCGTTGGGAACCCCCATTTGGTTGACTTGTGACAAATTCATCTGCATGCTTGGGGTTGAAGGATGGATGACAAACAAACAATTTCCTCCCAATTTCTCATATTTAACAGCCCCCAATATCTTAGCAAGTCGACGACGCACAACCTACCTATAAAATTCCCCCCCATTTCAAACACTTCACAGTTCAAGCTTGCTTGAAGAATTTGATTAAAAGCTTTATGCTTTTACTCTAGCGCTTCAATTAAGAATCTTCAATGGCGGAGTTCTTGCCAACTATGGCAGATAAATTGGGGGAACATGATTTTATGGCAGAGTTGTGTAATGGGTTTCAGCTTCTGGCGGATCCCCAATTGGGGGTGAATACTTTGGAGAGCCTGAGGAAAAAATTTTCTATTTTGGGGTTGGATTCTTTGACAGATTTAGAACTCTAGGCGATTGTGCAGGAGGGGGATCTGGATTGCGATGGGGCCGTCAATCAACATGAATTTTGTGTGTTGATGATTAGATTAAGCCCTTCTTTCATGGACGAGGCCGAGAAATGGCTTGAGAGGGCTCTGGTTTAGGAATTTGAACAAACCATGAGGTACTATAACAAATAAAGATGGGTTTTTGGCTGCCTTGCCTATTGGCAGCTCATATTGTACTGGGTGATTGGAAGAAATTCCAAAATTGAAATAGCCATGAGGTTTTTGAATTTGTTTTCATACAAAAATCTAGGTTGTCTTCTTTTCTTGCAAATTTTTCTTGGAATTAATTTGGATGCAGATTTTTTTATAATTTTGTTTGATCATGGGTTTCATTTTTGTTTGCAAATAAGTTGGCATAAATTTCACAATGCTTTTACTTCTGAATCCATTGGGATAAGTTTTGTAGTCTACAATGGCCGGTTGTTTTTGTCTTGGTGTTGGGGTTGTGATGGTGGTCTTCACGATCTTTAATGGCGGCGTTGAATTTTTCTATGTATAACTTCCCATATCATTATCATCTCTATTACATCATCTGGCAATGATTGTGAGATCGATCCTTCACCATTCTCCTCTGTTGCCATTATTCGTCAGGGATTCTCTAATATATTCCTCACACAGTTTCCATTAACAATGGATCTTCTTACAAAACTACTTGTACAGAGTATTCCACCAAATGTTTATTTTTCATGGATTTGACAATACATATAATTTTATATATTTTTTTAATATATACATGAAAATATAAAAGTAGAAAAATAAGATACTAACAAATATTAATATAATTATGTTTTAAAATTAGAAATTATGGTTTTGGGAAATAAATTTAAGATAAAAAATTGTAAAAAATAAATCAAAAAATGATATAAAATAAAAATCAGAAATTGAGATTTTTAAAGATTTATAATAGAAACATATTGTTTAACCAAAAGATTTTTTAGAAAAAAAATGTAAAAATAAGAAGAAAATAAATTGAGTTTTTAAAGAATTTTTATAGAGAAAATATAAAAAGTAGAAAATAAATTGATTTTTAACGATTTTTTAGAGAAAATCTAAAATAAAAATAAAAAATAAAGTTTTACGAAAGAAAATTAAAAAATTAATTGAGTTTTTAAAGGATTTTTTACAAAGAAATTATTAAAAAAGAAGAGATTTTTAAAGGATTTTTTAATTTTTTGAGTTTTATATTTATAAATATTAGCAATCGCACCTTGGTGTGCAATAGGTACACTGAAGAGGTGTGGAATGTCAATTAGGGAAACTTTAAGCCTATTTTTTGCATAAATTTGTGTATTACATGAGTTCAATTGGAAAATGAGTGAAAGAAAATCTTTCAATCAAGAAGACAATGAAGGTCTATGAAGAGGGAGGAGGAGAGATAGGGAGAGAGATGGATGGGTAGAGAGAGGGGGACATTTCTAGAGATGGAGGGAAAGAGTTGAATATAGAGGTAGAGATGAATATAGAGTGAGAGAGGAAGAGAGACAAATAGATAGAGGTAGAGATGAACATAGAATGAGAGAGGACAAGAGAGATAAATAGATTAGATATAGAGAGAGATAGAGGGAGAAATAAAGATAGAGAGATAGGGAGATAAAGGGGAGAGATAGAGAGGGATGGATAGAAATGAAGAGATAATGAGATAAAAAAGAAAAGGAAGACAAAGAGATAGAGATATAGAGAGATATATGGCAAGATAGAGTCATATAAAGATAGAGCTCTAAGGAGATATAGAGAGAGGGGGAGAGGGAGAGAGAAAAAGAGAAAAAGAGAGAAAAATAGAGAGAAGAAGAGAAAGACAAATAGAGATGGAGAGGGAGATAGAAATAGAGGGAGATAGAAATAGGGGGAGATAGAGAGAGAGAGAGAGAGAGGGAGACGTAGATAAATGGGAAGAGAAAGAAATATATATAGAGATATATGGAAAGATAAATGGAGAGAGAGGTTGAGATATAAAGATGGATAGGGAGATAGGGAGCGAGCAAGAGAAGGAGAGATGGGAGAGAGAAGATGGGGAAGAGGGAGATATATGTAGAGAGGGAGAGAGAAGAAAAGGGGGAGAGAGGGAGAGGGAGAGCGAGAGATATAGATAGAGGGTGATATAGAGAGAGATAGAGAGGGATAGGAAAAGAGATAAAGAGATACGGAGATAGATAGATATGGAGATATACATAGAGAAGGATATGGATATAAAGAGATAGAGAGATGAGTGAGAAGGAGATCAAGTGAGCAATAAAGATGAAGATACAGAGTAGAAGAGATGGAGGGAGAGATGGAATTAATAAGATAGCGAGAGAAGAAAGGGGGAGAGGGAAAGGATATAGATGTATAGGGAGAAAGATATGGAGATAGATAAAGAGAGATATTGATAGAAAGATATAGAGAGATGAGTGAGAGAGAGAGAGAGGTAGACATAATGAGATATAGATAGAGAGGGGGGAAGAGATACAAAGATAGAGATAGAGGGGGAAAGAGTGTGAGAGAGAGAAGGTGATAGAGATAAGTAATAGAAAGAGGTATACATAGGTGAAAAGATAGAGAGATAGAGGTAGAGGTAGAGAAGGAGAAAGAGGGAGTGTGTGTATATGAGAGAGATATATATTTATAAATAAATAGAGAGGGAGGGAGAGGGGGAGATAAATAGAGAGAGGAGAGATAAACAAAGAGAAATAGAAAGAGGGAGTGATAAGGAGAGAGAGAGATATGGATAGAGATAGATATAACTTGGAAAATTTAGAAGCAGTTTGAGAAAGGTAGATAAAAATATAGAGAGGGAGCAATGGAAGGAGAGGGAAAGAGGGAGAGGGAGAAATAGAGATAGAAAGAGGGAGATGATGAGAGAGGGGGAGATGGAGATAGAAAGACAAAGATATAGGAAGTGATATAGATAGAGAGGTAGAGAGGAATATATAGAGGGGGAAAAAGTGAGATACATGAGGTGATAAAGAAAAGTAGTATAGAGAAGGTAGAGGCAGAGATAGGGTGGGAGGAAAAGGGAGTGTATGTATATAATATTTATATTTAATAATATGCATCATATTTCATATAATATGTAATGATAAATATAAATTGAATATCGGTCTGTGCCTATCGGCTATTCCGTTGCTCATTGAATATTGTGCAACTGCTAGTATTTACCCTTCTCAAACGCACATATTGTAACATATTAGAACTCTTGAGAGAGACACCTGGCAGATTATTTTATTCCCCCGACGATGGCTAAAGTATTTACTCACAGCAACTTCTTTTCCGTGTAACCGTTTTCTTTAAAGAAACATTAAAATAAAATTACTGTGGGAAGAGCCACGTGGCTGGATATTTCGGGATTGTAACTGATTTTCTGGAATTGTCTTCTCTTTCTCTCATTTCGCGTGACTTTTTATATTCTCAACGGTTTTCCAGAAATTCGTTTATCAGAAAAAGTGTCTTCTATTGTCCGTGATTCTTAAGAGAGAAATTCAATATACTCCCGCTATAATGTGAGAAAGGGAGCAAAAGAAACTACAAGTCGAATTAATACCAAATCCCTTTATTTTTACCCGTAGGTGGTCAGATGTTATAGCTTCATTAACGTTGATCTTCCCAGTGTTAAGAATCTCTCCTGCTCGCTGCCTTTAAAGAAATTATATCAAAACATTAGCCCTTTCCATGTAATGTTCCAAACTTCGGAGCTGAGAATCATATTATGCCAGCAACCTTTGCATTTGACCATGATTTACTAATCGTTCTTTTATGCATTCCATAACGATTCACAGTTATATTTGTTCATTAATCATGATCAGGTGTGTGTGCTTGCTGGAATAATGAACAAGGTGGGTATGAAGGAACAGACCTATCACGTATCGGAGAAACATTATAATTTCTTTCACCGCTTCTAAACACAGCTCAGTCTCTAAAAATCATTCGCTTAGGTGGCTGGTGTGTGCCCATTCCCTTCGCCTTCCATTCCCGTTTACAAAGCAATCGCCGTTAATTATTTGAAATTCAAAGAGTTCCCGCTTGAAAGTACGGTAGATACCCGTAAACATTTGATATTCACCTTTACTGTATTTTATCTTTATTTGAAAGCTAAGCTCTGCAATCTTTACCAGCATCCTACCTGCCTGTTCCAAAATCGAGCCTTTGGAACGGGGCGTCCACATCCATCACAGTATAAAGGAAAAGAGGAATTTTGTTAGATGTCTTATCTGCAACTGCCCTTGTAGACGTGTATGCAGAAGGAGTAAACTCAAAATTTTAAATGGAAAAACAAAAAAAATAAATAGATCATACCCTATTCGCCCTTCAGATGAAAGATTTTAATATACAATCACGTTTTCTTGTCAAAATAGGGATATTGCTAACCATTCATATTGGCAAAGATGCTCAGTTCATTCGATTGATGATGTATATAAATGTAGATTGATATTTATTCTAGTTTTATATTATTTTTGATTGATGATTTTCATTTGAATGTATTATTTTAGTATACGATTTGATTATTTTGATGCATTTATTAATCAAAAAATTAGTTTATTAAAATAATGTCTTATTTTCTTATTTAAAATCTTGTCGTTCTTAAATTGGATAATTTATTCAACTTCAATAAAATTGTAAATTTACAATTTGTCATTTTATTTTAAAATCTAAAGTTTCACATTTCAAAATTTGACAATCCTTAAATCTAATCATTACTCACTTAGAAAAGTACCAAAATTTTAATTTCATATATCTAGGATGTGTATTTAAAAATATCATCCTGAGACATTTGTACAGTATGGAGAGTATCACTATGAAAATAATGTTTAGACAAAGCATTGAAAACATTCTTCTTCTAATTTGCATGTGCATCATTCAATCACATCATAAATCAATGAAAAGTCAATTGTATTTTATCAATTGTCATCCATTATCAAGCTAACACTTCAAGGTACACTCTAACACAAAATAACAATTGGATTACATTAGCAATATTAACGATTGCTATAATGATATTCATTTTCCTATTAGTTGGAATGTGAAATCCTACAAGTCATCAAATTTGTGAGTAAACTTTAGCATGTGTGTGGAAGAAGGAAGATCAATATATGCACATGGACAAGGTTGATGAACACCCAATAGAGGGAAGACTCCTAAAAACCATCTTCTAGATTGATGATATCTCACATATCCCTTCCAAGCTACTAGAAAAATAGATCCATTTCTTTTGTTTATTTACTTAATCCCAATAAATTTATTTATAGTTAGGAAAGTTTATAACTTCTTTTAATAAGTCATTCTAAGCTTCTCATAAGTAACATTCTAGTCCTATTTAGTGAGAGTATTGTTGAGCTCAAGAACACATGGGTGGTTTAAGTGTTTGTTTAAAAATCATACTATTTATTAATCATCTATAGTAGTAGATGGTTATGATTAAGTGTTCATGATCGAGTTAGGGGAAAATGAATTTAATTACAAAACCATGGGGATTTTATGGGAGGTGAGATGAATGGTTGATATAATATTCATTTGACACAAAGAGAGCTTGCCCCTTAAGCATGTGATAGTCCTCAAACTATCTATCTCAATACTAGATATTGTTAGTCATAAATATAAGGAAAACACTTTTCCTTCAAGAAAATAATCTCATATGTTGCACCTTGAAAGGATTTTGACCAACACTCAAATAAATTTATGTAGGCTATATACAATTTAATGATCAAGGATCAATAATCAATTTTACTTTGTAACAATAACTAATAGCACAAGTTTTCTACTATCCTATATGGAAGGGTCCCCACCATAAAAATTAATGGCCATGAACTAGCCAATGGTGCATCTATAAGAGCTCAAAAGCTTTGATAACACCTATATCTAGTAAAAGAGGTTGTAATATTTATTTTCAATGTCATCATCCATTAGGCATGCTAACTCAATAGGGCATAGGATAGAGGACCAATTGTAGCTGATATGCAATACTATCAACCAATAAAACAAGGTTATTTTAACATTCTTTATGGAGCCTTATATGATTACACATAATAATAGATCCTTTCAAACAAATAATTCATCCATTGCTTGAAGGAAAAATCCCAAACAATCCTTGTGAGTTGCAAGAGTATGCAATGTGGTAATTAGATGTTATCATTGCTAACATCTACATAATTGAGAAAATAAAATTAGGGTTCATCTAATGGTGCATGAGGACACTGATAAATTTCATGGGGTTTCTTACTTGAGCAATGTGAACTATAGGATGAAGTGAATATTAGATGAATAATTTACTCTAGGGCTATTAATGTGTTTTTTTATAATGACTATATAAATATACAAGCCATTGGATCAAAACAAGATCAATGACCATATTCTCTTTGCTAAATTTACATTATACAATCATAGAAAACACCAAAAGAGAACTTAAAAAATATAAAATATCATCATCGGACCAATACCATCTTCCAATTTGAGGTCAAACAAGTAAACAAATAAATATTAATTTTTAGTAGTATTAGGGGCTCAACCAATATTTTTTGAAGGGAATAAATATACAAAGGGTCTAATTTATTCTAAAAAATAAGCTCATGAAGAAGCTCTTCAAACCTAAACATGACATAGGCTTTATTCCTTAACAATGAGGCTTTGATGGATTTCCAAAAAAAATAATTTATACATTAATGATTGATCTTATCTTAGTCCTAAATTAGGAAAAAATGTGAAGGATCTAAGTCAATCCTTTGACTATGTGACATTACACACTACACATACATGAACACAATGACATTACATTGGAATATTAGGAAACTAGTGATAAGGATTCCCTTCACAAATATAAAAATAGCCTTACAAAATCATAATTAAATAATTAAAAAAAAAAAATCCCTCCAAGGGATGACACAAATCTAATCAAATTTTAAATTTATAAAAATCTAAACATTAAAATAATCTAAATTCATTGGTTTGGGATCTAAAATTAAAGTTTGGTGTTTACTCGTCATTTTTTAATACTATTATCATGTGTGTCTTCTTGCATATGGGTTAGTCAAAATATAATCATTTAAATTTATACTAAGCAATTTTAGAATCAAAACCTTAATTAAAATCATGCCTACTCTAAACTACTTATGTTATAAGATATATAGTTATAATTAGGTGATATAGTTAATAAAACAATTTATCATAATCCATTTGCCTTAAAATTAAAATTATTTTAGTTTATGACATTTACAGTCATAATTCACAAGGCTCTAAGAACTATATCCTAATACTAGTTTAGATAAAGAAAAAATAAGAGAAATATTAGGGCATTATATTTGTCCCCCTCTCAAGGAGTTCCCTCTTAAAGTTGGAATTTAAAATTAACAATAGGTATAGAAATTGCATTTCTTGGGTTCCTTCAAGTGTATTTAAATTAGTCGTATAGTAGTCCCATAACACCC
>VDFB02058242.1:286661705-286683768 GCA_007258455.2 Sequoia sempervirens | reverse complement strand
GTGACACCACAAGGTAAACAAAATTGGAAGATTGAGTACTATTAGTATTATTATTGTATTTATATTTTTATGAGATGGTCTAATGGATATAGTGTTGTCAACCATCTAGATTCAACTTACGTATAGACCTTGTTTAGAGCAAGTAAATAACTATTACGTTATGTTTTTCAAAGTTAACTAATGTTTGAATGGCCTTATTGAGGCAAGTAAATATCGAGAAGATATTATGTATATGTTAGTTAACAGATTGGGCACCTTGAAGTTTTATGGCTCAAAATCACAATTTCATTTGTAATTTTCCTCTAAATTTTAGAGGTATAGCTCTCTCGTATGATTTAATTGGTTTTTTGGGTATATTTTTAACCAAAAAGTAGAAAGCAAAGCAAACATCTGTGCATAACAATGACACAAATGCAATTTACAAGCATAGAATAAAGAGAGCACAAATAAATGACACACAGATCATCCACTTCACACTCAGAGTGATAACCGGGAGATGAATAACAACTCTTTCAATGAATTCATTAGAATTCACAGATTCAACAATAAACACATTCATAGTCTGATATATCAGAAAATACATTGAAGAATGACTAGAGAAGACACACAGGACGTTTGAAGTTAAAAAAACATTAACGAATATAGAGATTCAAAACATATATTTATTCCTCCAATGTAAAAACATAAGTTCAGACTCAATGCCCTATGCAACAAACTGTGTTGAAAGAAAATAACTCTACTCCTTTCCCAAAGTAACAACAACATAAAAAAGATTTGTTTATGTAGCCTCTTCACAAGCACCTTCCAAAAATAATTTATCCTAAGATGACCTTTTAATTCCTGTGAACCACTTTTGGAAATTTGTTACATATTCTCAAAAGAAATTAGTCGATAGGCTATTATATGTGGGGAACCTGAATCGGGATTTCCAACAACCGACGCTTAGAACCGCTGGGAACCCCCATTTGGTCGACTTGTGACAAATTCATCCGCGATGCTTGGGGTTGAAGGATGGATGACAAACAAACAATTCTCCCAATTTCTCATATTTAACAGCCCCCAATATCTTAGCAAGCTGAATGACAACCTACCTATAAAATTCCCCCATTTCCCAAACACTTCACAGTTCAAGCTTGCTTGGAGAATTCAATTAAAAATTTTAAGCTTTTACTTTAGCACTTCAATTAGGAATTTTCAATGGTGGAGTTCCAGGATTTCTTGCCAACTATGGTAGAGAAATTGGGGGAACAGGATTTTATGGCAAAGTTGTGTAATGGGTTTCGGCTTCTAGATGATCCCCAATTGGGGGTGATTACTTTGGAGAGCCTGAGGAAAAAAATTGTTGTTTTGGGGTTGGATTCTTTGATGGATTCAGAACTCCAGGTGATGGTGCAAGAGGGGGATCTGGATTGTGGTGGGGCTCTCAATCAACATGAAATTTGTGTGTTGATGATCAGATTAAGCCCTTCTTTCATGGACGAGGCTGAGAAATGGCTTGAGAGGGCTCTAGTTCAGGAATTTGAACAGACCATGAGGTACTCTAACAAATAAAGATGGGTTTTTGTTTGCCCTACCTATTGGCAGCTTATTGTACTGGGTGATTGGAAGAAATTCCAAAATTGAAATAGCCATGAGGGTTTTGAATTTTTTTTCATACAAAAATCTGGGTTGTCTTCTTTTCTTGCAAATTTTGCTTGGAATTAATCTAGATGCATATTTTTTTATAATTTTGTTTGATCATGGGTTTCATTTTTATTTGCAAACAAGTTGGCATAAATTTCATAGTGTTTTTACTTTTGAATCCGTTGGGATGAGTTTTGCAGTCTATAATCGCCTGTTGTTTTTGTCTTGGTGTTGGGGTTGTGATGGTGGTATTCTCGATCTTTAATGGCGGTGTTGAAGTTTTCTATGTATAACTTCTCATATCACTATCATCTCTATTGCATCATTTGACAATGATTGTGAGATCGATCCTTCACCATTCTCCTCTGTTACCATTATTCGTCAGGGATTTTCTAATATATTCTTCACACAATTTCCATTAACAACAGATCTTCTTACAAAACTACCTTCAAATACAGAGTATTCCACCAAATGTTTATTTTTCACGGATTTCACAATACATATAATTTTATATAGATTTTTTTAATATATACATGAAAATTTAAAAGTAGAAAAATAAAATACTAACAAATATTAATAGAATTATGTTTTAAAATTAGAAAGTATGGTTTTGGGAAATAAATTTAAGATAAAAAATTGTAGAAAATAAAATAAAATAAAAATCAGAAATTGAGATTTTTAAAGATTTATAATAGAAACATATTGTTACAACCTAAAGATTTTTTAGAAAGAAAAAGTAAAAATAAGAAGAAAATAAATTGAGTTTTTTAAAGAATTTTTATAGAGAAAATATAAAAAGTAGAAAATAAATTGAGTTTTTTAACGCATTTTTAGGAGAAAATCTAAAAATAAAAAATAAAAAATAAAGTTTTTAAAGAATTTTTATAGAGAAAAATTAAAAAATTAATTGAGTTTTTAAAGGATTTTTTACAAAGAAATTATTAAAAAAGAAGAGATTTTTAAAGGATTTTTTAATTTTTTGAGTTTTATATTTATAAATATTAGCAATCGCACCTTGGTGTGCAATAGGTACACTGAAGAGGTGTGGAATGTCAATTAGGGAAACTTTAAGCCTATTTTTTGCATAAATTTGTGTATTACATGAGTTCAATTGGAAAATGAGTGAAAGAAAATCTTTCAATCAAGAAGACAATGAAGGTCTATGAAGAGGGAGGAGGAGAGATAGGGAGAGAGATGGATGGGTAGAGAGAGGGGGACATTTCTAGAGATGGAGGGAAAGAGTTGAATATAGAGGTAGAGATGAATATAGAGTGAGAGAGGAAGAGAGACAAATAGATAGAGGTAGAGATGAACATAGAATGAGAGAGGACAAGAGAGATAAATAGATTAGATATAGAGAGAGATAGAGGGAGAAATAAAGATAGAGAGATAGGGAGATAAAGGGGAGAGATAGAGAGGGATGGATAGAAATGAAGAGATAATGAGATAAAAAAGAAAAGGAAGACAAAGAGATAGAGATATAGAGAGATATATGGCAAGATAGAGTCATATAAAGATAGAGCTCTAAGGAGATATAGAGAGAGGGGGAGAGGGAGAGAGAAAAAGAGAAAAAGAGAGAAAAATAGAGAGAAGAAGAGAAAGACAAATAGAGATGGAGAGGGAGATAGAAATAGAGGGAGATAGAAATAGGGGGAGATAGAGAGAGAGAGAGAGAGAGGGAGACGTAGATAAATGGGAAGAGAAAGAAATATATATAGAGATATATGGAAAGATAAATGGAGAGAGAGGTTGAGATATAAAGATGGATAGGGAGATAGGGAGCGAGCAAGAGAAGGAGAGATGGGAGAGAGAAGATGGGGAAGAGGGAGATATATGTAGAGAGGGAGAGAGAAGAAAAGGGGGAGAGAGGGAGAGGGAGAGCGAGAGATATAGATAGAGGGTGATATAGAGAGAGATAGAGAGGGATAGGAAAAGAGATAAAGAGATACGGAGATAGATAGATATGGAGATATACATAGAGAAGGATATGGATATAAAGAGATAGAGAGATGAGTGAGAAGGAGATCAAGTGAGCAATAAAGATGAAGATACAGAGTAGAAGAGATGGAGGGAGAGATGGAATTAATAAGATAGCGAGAGAAGAAAGGGGGAGAGGGAAAGGATATAGATGTATAGGGAGAAAGATATGGAGATAGATAAAGAGAGATATTGATAGAAAGATATAGAGAGATGAGTGAGAGAGAGAGAGAGGTAGACATAATGAGATATAGATAGAGAGGGGGGAAGAGATACAAAGATAGAGATAGAGGGGGAAAGAGTGTGAGAGAGAGAAGGTGATAGAGATAAGTAATAGAAAGAGGTATACATAGGTGAAAAGATAGAGAGATAGAGGTAGAGGTAGAGAAGGAGAAAGAGGGAGTGTGTGTATATGAGAGAGATATATATTTATAAATAAATAGAGAGGGAGGGAGAGGGGGAGATAAATAGAGAGAGGAGAGATAAACAAAGAGAAATAGAAAGAGGGAGTGATAAGGAGAGAGAGAGATATGGATAGAGATAGATATAACTTGGAAAATTTAGAAGCAGTTTGAGAAAGGTAGATAAAAATATAGAGAGGGAGCAATGGAAGGAGAGGGAAAGAGGGAGAGGGAGAAATAGAGATAGAAAGAGGGAGATGATGAGAGAGGGGGAGATGGAGATAGAAAGACAAAGATATAGGAAGTGATATAGATAGAGAGGTAGAGAGGAATATATAGAGGGGGAAAAAGTGAGATACATGAGGTGATAAAGAAAAGTAGTATAGAGAAGGTAGAGGCAGAGATAGGGTGGGAGGAAAAGGGAGTGTATGTATATAATATTTATATTTAATAATATGCATCATATTTCATATAATATGTAATGATAAATATAAATTGAATATCGGTCTGTGCCTATCGGCTATTCCGTTGCTCATTGAATATTGTGCAACTGCTAGTATTTACCCTTCTCAAACGCACATATTGTAACATATTAGAACTCTTGAGAGAGACACCTGGCAGATTATTTTATTCCCCCGACGATGGCTAAAGTATTTACTCACAGCAACTTCTTTTCCGTGTAACCGTTTTCTTTAAAGAAACATTAAAATAAAATTACTGTGGGAAGAGCCACGTGGCTGGATATTTCGGGATTGTAACTGATTTTCTGGAATTGTCTTCTCTTTCTCTCATTTCGCGTGACTTTTTATATTCTCAACGGTTTTCCAGAAATTCGTTTATCAGAAAAAGTGTCTTCTATTGTCCGTGATTCTTAAGAGAGAAATTCAATATACTCCCGCTATAATGTGAGAAAGGGAGCAAAAGAAACTACAAGTCGAATTAATACCAAATCCCTTTATTTTTACCCGTAGGTGGTCAGATGTTATAGCTTCATTAACGTTGATCTTCCCAGTGTTAAGAATCTCTCCTGCTCGCTGCCTTTAAAGAAATTATATCAAAACATTAGCCCTTTCCATGTAATGTTCCAAACTTCGGAGCTGAGAATCATATTATGCCAGCAACCTTTGCATTTGACCATGATTTACTAATCGTTCTTTTATGCATTCCATAACGATTCACAGTTATATTTGTTCATTAATCATGATCAGGTGTGTGTGCTTGCTGGAATAATGAACAAGGTGGGTATGAAGGAACAGACCTATCACGTATCGGAGAAACATTATAATTTCTTTCACCGCTTCTAAACACAGCTCAGTCTCTAAAAATCATTCGCTTAGGTGGCTGGTGTGTGCCCATTCCCTTCGCCTTCCATTCCCGTTTACAAAGCAATCGCCGTTAATTATTTGAAATTCAAAGAGTTCCCGCTTGAAAGTACGGTAGATACCCGTAAACATTTGATATTCACCTTTACTGTATTTTATCTTTATTTGAAAGCTAAGCTCTGCAATCTTTACCAGCATCCTACCTGCCTGTTCCAAAATCGAGCCTTTGGAACGGGGCGTCCACATCCATCACAGTATAAAGGAAAAGAGGAATTTTGTTAGATGTCTTATCTGCAACTGCCCTTGTAGACGTGTATGCAGAAGGAGTAAACTCAAAATTTTAAATGGAAAAACAAAAAAAATAAATAGATCATACCCTATTCGCCCTTCAGATGAAAGATTTTAATATACAATCACGTTTTCTTGTCAAAATAGGGATATTGCTAACCATTCATATTGGCAAAGATGCTCAGTTCATTCGATTGATGATGTATATAAATGTAGATTGATATTTATTCTAGTTTTATATTATTTTTGATTGATGATTTTCATTTGAATGTATTATTTTAGTATACGATTTGATTATTTTGATGCATTTATTAATCAAAAAATTAGTTTATTAAAATAATGTCTTATTTTCTTATTTAAAATCTTGTCGTTCTTAAATTGGATAATTTATTCAACTTCAATAAAATTGTAAATTTACAATTTGTCATTTTATTTTAAAATCTAAAGTTTCACATTTCAAAATTTGACAATCCTTAAATCTAATCATTACTCACTTAGAAAAGTACCAAAATTTTAATTTCATATATCTAGGATGTGTATTTAAAAATATCATCCTGAGACATTTGTACAGTATGGAGAGTATCACTATGAAAATAATGTTTAGACAAAGCATTGAAAACATTCTTCTTCTAATTTGCATGTGCATCATTCAATCACATCATAAATCAATGAAAAGTCAATTGTATTTTATCAATTGTCATCCATTATCAAGCTAACACTTCAAGGTACACTCTAACACAAAATAACAATTGGATTACATTAGCAATATTAACGATTGCTATAATGATATTCATTTTCCTATTAGTTGGAATGTGAAATCCTACAAGTCATCAAATTTGTGAGTAAACTTTAGCATGTGTGTGGAAGAAGGAAGATCAATATATGCACATGGACAAGGTTGATGAACACCCAATAGAGGGAAGACTCCTAAAAACCATCTTCTAGATTGATGATATCTCACATATCCCTTCCAAGCTACTAGAAAAATAGATCCATTTCTTTTGTTTATTTACTTAATCCCAATAAATTTATTTATAGTTAGGAAAGTTTATAACTTCTTTTAATAAGTCATTCTAAGCTTCTCATAAGTAACATTCTAGTCCTATTTAGTGAGAGTATTGTTGAGCTCAAGAACACATGGGTGGTTTAAGTGTTTGTTTAAAAATCATACTATTTATTAATCATCTATAGTAGTAGATGGTTATGATTAAGTGTTCATGATCGAGTTAGGGGAAAATGAATTTAATTACAAAACCATGGGGATTTTATGGGAGGTGAGATGAATGGTTGATATAATATTCATTTGACACAAAGAGAGCTTGCCCCTTAAGCATGTGATAGTCCTCAAACTATCTATCTCAATACTAGATATTGTTAGTCATAAATATAAGGAAAACACTTTTCCTTCAAGAAAATAATCTCATATGTTGCACCTTGAAAGGATTTTGACCAACACTCAAATAAATTTATGTAGGCTATATACAATTTAATGATCAAGGATCAATAATCAATTTTACTTTGTAACAATAACTAATAGCACAAGTTTTCTACTATCCTATATGGAAGGGTCCCCACCATAAAAATTAATGGCCATGAACTAGCCAATGGTGCATCTATAAGAGCTCAAAAGCTTTGATAACACCTATATCTAGTAAAAGAGGTTGTAATATTTATTTTCAATGTCATCATCCATTAGGCATGCTAACTCAATAGGGCATAGGATAGAGGACCAATTGTAGCTGATATGCAATACTATCAACCAATAAAACAAGGTTATTTTAACATTCTTTATGGAGCCTTATATGATTACACATAATAATAGATCCTTTCAAACAAATAATTCATCCATTGCTTGAAGGAAAAATCCCAAACAATCCTTGTGAGTTGCAAGAGTATGCAATGTGGTAATTAGATGTTATCATTGCTAACATCTACATAATTGAGAAAATAAAATTAGGGTTCATCTAATGGTGCATGAGGACACTGATAAATTTCATGGGGTTTCTTACTTGAGCAATGTGAACTATAGGATGAAGTGAATATTAGATGAATAATTTACTCTAGGGCTATTAATGTGTTTTTTTATAATGACTATATAAATATACAAGCCATTGGATCAAAACAAGATCAATGACCATATTCTCTTTGCTAAATTTACATTATACAATCATAGAAAACACCAAAAGAGAACTTAAAAAATATAAAATATCATCATCGGACCAATACCATCTTCCAATTTGAGGTCAAACAAGTAAACAAATAAATATTAATTTTTAGTAGTATTAGGGGCTCAACCAATATTTTTTGAAGGGAATAAATATACAAAGGGTCTAATTTATTCTAAAAAATAAGCTCATGAAGAAGCTCTTCAAACCTAAACATGACATAGGCTTTATTCCTTAACAATGAGGCTTTGATGGATTTCCAAAAAAAATAATTTATACATTAATGATTGATCTTATCTTAGTCCTAAATTAGGAAAAAATGTGAAGGATCTAAGTCAATCCTTTGACTATGTGACATTACACACTACACATACATGAACACAATGACATTACATTGGAATATTAGGAAACTAGTGATAAGGATTCCCTTCACAAATATAAAAATAGCCTTACAAAATCATAATTAAATAATTAAAAAAAAAAAATCCCTCCAAGGGATGACACAAATCTAATCAAATTTTAAATTTATAAAAATCTAAACATTAAAATAATCTAAATTCATTGGTTTGGGATCTAAAATTAAAGTTTGGTGTTTACTCGTCATTTTTTAATACTATTATCATGTGTGTCTTCTTGCATATGGGTTAGTCAAAATATAATCATTTAAATTTATACTAAGCAATTTTAGAATCAAAACCTTAATTAAAATCATGCCTACTCTAAACTACTTATGTTATAAGATATATAGTTATAATTAGGTGATATAGTTAATAAAACAATTTATCATAATCCATTTGCCTTAAAATTAAAATTATTTTAGTTTATGACATTTACAGTCATAATTCACAAGGCTCTAAGAACTATATCCTAATACTAGTTTAGATAAAGAAAAAATAAGAGAAATATTAGGGCATTATATTTGTCCCCCTCTCAAGGAGTTCCCTCTTAAAGTTGGAATTTAAAATTAACAATAGGTATAGAAATTGCATTTCTTGGGTTCCTTCAAGTGTATTTAAATTAGTCGTATAGTAGTCCCATAACACCCTAACTTGAGTACAATGCTATAGACTTTTCAAATCCAAACTATGTGCCAATCCAATATTTTTGTTGGTTCTATATAAAGCTTGATATCTAGATCCATTTGTAAGAAACACTAGTTAATCACATGATTTAGGTTAGGAAGATACTTTTGCAACCGACACACATAGAAGACATCATATAGTCTACATAAGTGTGAGGGTACAATAAGTGTGTAGGTCACTAGTCAAGTATTTGTTCAAGAATTTCAAGGGGGCTATATATCTATTATTTTAATATTCCATTTTAAGTTTTTCTCTCATAAATACTTTATCTCTAATGTTAAAAGTGATGTGTATTTTATTTTATTTTATGCATAAATGAGAAAAAATATTCATATACAACAAATAAAAACCTTTATAACTTGGCTCTATATAGTTTTGTTTGAGCTTGATAAAGAGGATGAAGCACCCAAAAACTTGAGAAATTTTCAGTGATCTCCCAATGATTTTGTTGATGCACTTTTAGATATAAGTTGATGGTACATGGTTTCTCTTGAATTTGACAACTTAGGTCGACTTAGATAACCCTATATAAGCCCTAGGATGACCTAAATAACTAAATAGCAATATAAAAAAGATAATATGACTTAATTAAGAGTTAATGTAGCCATAAGCCAACTACTCATAGCTTGATATACACTATAGGGGTAAGGGAATAACAAGATCTCCTATGTTGTTTGCAGCCTATCATGGCTTGAAGGTGGATCAATCTAAAGGCTATAGAAAGGTGTGGCTTGAGGATGACTCTTTAAATATTATTAACAACTTGAAGAAGTCTTATGTCCCCTCATGAAGTGTTGAATCCTTATAATGGATGCCATTGAAATCTTAAATTCCTTTGATAAATTTTATATCTCTCATATTGTTAGGTAAAGGAATGGCCGAGCAGATGTATAAATGCTATCTTAGGTGTTAGCGGTTATAGGGTGTGGGATTTGGATGATCCCCTCCCCATTGAGGCTCTTTCTTGTTTAAATCATGATTATCAAAATTGCTAAATCAGATGGCAGCCTCATTATGCTTTGGGCTCACATGACCATAATCATGTGGCAATTAATTGTTTGGAGTGAAGGTGAGTTGGATCTTGCTTGGGCTGATGGTACCCTAATTAATCTCTATATGGGTTAGCATTCTAGGATCATTATATCTCTCTTCCAACATGTTGTTGTCACATGGATTGTGGGTATTTCTTGGCCTTCCTTCTTGGGGCTTCTCTTAATCATCTGCAAATTTCTCAAGCTCCTGAGTTCTGCTAAGTTTGTGACCATGGGAGGCGATAGAAATAAAATGGAGTCATTCTGCTATGATATTGTGAAAAAAAAGGAGGTTTGGCAAAGATTGCATAAAGGTGGGCTTGCACCATACTTGGAGAGGCAAGTCATGGAAATAACTTGCAAGCCATGACCTCATCTGTCAAAGGATGGAATAATAGGATTTTGAATTTGGGTGGCACTAAATTTGATGTTAATGAGGAATTCATTGTGAATATCACTGATCTCTCAATGGAGGGCAAGAAGGTTTATAGAGATAAGAAGAAATCTATTGTGGCTATGCAGATTTTCTTCAAAGGGGATGAAGAACAAAAGCTAAAGCAAGCCAAGAGTGGTGGGTATCAACGCAGTTCCATCAAATCCGTATGGGATGATGTTGTTGAGGAATTGATGAGGTACATTACTTTAGAAGGTCTGTTTTCTATTGTTAATGCTTATCATTTACTAATGCTATGATATTTCCACAATCCATAATGCTTATAGTTTTTTATTTCTGGATTTTGATTGTGTTTGAGTTTTTCCATCAACATTTCAGATCACACTTAATGATCCATCATCAAGATAAAAGAGAGCATAAGGAGATGAAAGATGGTCAAATGCAAACCCAATTTACTTAAAAACTCCTTCCCATTCTAACCCAATTTGCTTAGATGGTTAGATGTAGACCCAATTTGCTTATAAGAAAATTGGGTCTATATCTAACCATCTTTCATCTCCTTATGATCTCTTTCATCCCAATGATGGATCACTGAGTGTGATTCAAAACATTGATGAAAAAACTCAAACATAATCAAAATACAGAAATAACAAACTATAATTCTTATCATTTTGTTGTTTTGAATCATTTTCACCATAAGAAGAAAATCTCCTTCCCATTCTCTCTTTTGGCTTCTCTAGAGTATGGTCTGAAGGATCATAAAAGGAACCATAAGAACTAGGCTATGTTGCATGTTGGTCTTATTATTCTAATTACAGATTATCCAAAAAAAATTGTGTTTCCTAAGCCACCAGCAATGGCTCCTAAGGGTAAGCAATAGAAGTTGACCTTGGAATATGAGACTATTTCAAAAGAAGAGTTGGTGAGTTTGAAAGGGAAAAAGAAGAAAGTGGTTCTAGAGTCTAGGAGTCTAAGTCAGAAGAGGATTAGGATTATGTTCCAGATTCTCAGGCCTCTATGGAAGTGATATCGAAAGCTCCTGCTCTGGGGAAGACTTGTAAAGGGGACTCGGTTCCTAACCTGAAGGATTATGAGACCTATAATGAGGAAGAGGTTGCTGAAAAACCTTATAAAACTAGGCACATCACTCCTTCTACTATCTTGAAGGATAGGATTAATATTGTTGAAGATGTGTCTTCATCGGCCCCCTTTTTGGGGAGTAAGAGAAAGAAGGGTTAGAAGGAGGGTAGCAAAAATAAATTGTCTATTAGGTTTGCTAGCCTGATGTAGAAGGTGAAAGCTACTTCTCCTTTGAAGATGGGTGATGGGTAGGATGCTTTTGGATCTTCAGGTGTGGACTTGGAGATGCAGAATAGAAGGAGGTTGGCCACAGAGGACATTGTTAGCTCTCTTCATAAGATTCAAATGTCGATGGCTAGGGTTAAAGATAAGGAGGCTTGTGCTAGCCATAATAATAATGGTACTTCCCAGGAGGATGATGCAAAGAATAAGGATTTTTTAAAATTTGATTGAGAGGATTTTCCCAACATTTTGGGTATGGCTAAGGAGGACACTATTTCTTTGTTTAAACTGTTTAAATGGGTTTTTTTATGAGCTCAACATGACTAATGTTAGGGTTTGAGGTGCTATGAGCAAAGTGGGGGAATCTTCACAGTCTTTTGTTTAGACTCAAGTTGATGAGTTGTTTGATTCCTTGAAAATTGTTGCTAAGGAGATGTTGAAGATGAAGTAGATGTTTGAACAAAGAATTGTGACCTTGGAAGAACAAATGGAAAGGATTAGTGTGAAATTGGATAAGGTTGTGGAAGGGACTAAATCTGCTATGAGGTATGAGGCTAAGGGCCTATCTACTCTTAATGAGAAGGCCAAGAAATGAATGGAGGTTGCTCCTGGTGAGAAGGAAGGTGTTGGTGAAAGGCAAGTGGTGGAGGAAGCTTTAGTTGACAAGGTTTTTGGTTCGCAAAATGTTTTGGTTAGTGAGGTAAATGTGGTTGGGCCCGATGCTAGAACTCACAATAAGACCAAGATGCAAGCTGGGGTCCTTGCTAAAGAAATGTCTAAATTCATGGATAATCATCAGAAGACTATGAAGAGTGACATGGAACTATAAATATTCTAAAGAATATGTAGTTCTGTTGTGTTGTGTTTGTCGTTCCTTTTTGGCTATTGTCGTGCTGATGGTTTGTTGTGTTTTGGCTGTTGTTTTCTCTATTTAGTTATCTTTCACTTCAATTGTTGTTTTTTGTAAAGGGTTTTGGGGCCCCTTCAAAACTTGTTTACCTCTAATAAAAAACAAGATCTCCTATGCCTTTATTATTCAAATAGATTGAGGATGGTTTCAAATTTATAAAAGTTGAAGATGGAAGGTTAAGGTTAGGATTTGATTTGATGATCAAAGTATAGGAATGTTTGAGATGTTAGAGTGAATGGAAAGCTTCCAAATGGAACCATGTGATTGGAACATACTTATAGAGGAAGAGGATAAAAGATATTTGAATGGATAGTATTGGTTTTATTAGATCTAAGGGATGAGATTGAGTCATCTCGTACATGTTTGAGAATGACTACAAGAAATAGAGCTTATGAAAAATGTCCTCTCACACATGTGTGATGACACATAGGAAAGAGGTATTTTTGATAAGTGTACTCTTGCACATGCTTGATAACACATTGAGAATAGGGATTGTGACAAGTTTACTCTTAAACATATGTGAGAATACATAGGGGAGTGGAATAGAATATTTTACTCCTCTCAAATATGTTAGAGATCACATGGGGATAAGGAATGGAGACATGTGACTTCTCTCAAATGTGTGAGAGATCACATGGGGAAGAGAGACATGACAAGTGTTCGCTCACACATGTGAGAGATCACATGTTTAATGTGGAGGGTTGATATTTTCTAGAACAAATGAATCGATAAGATTTTAGGGATCAGTGGGATTCAATGTGACTAATTAAATTAAATGAATTCATAAAATATAGAATGATTAATTAGCTTTTCAATATTTTGATTTTTTTGGAACCCATGTGGAAGTGGTGTCTTCAAATAAGGTGCCATTACGATTTTTGAAATTTCATTTCTTATTCATCTTCGGAGCATAAAGATGAAATATTTTTTGTTTTAACATGTATGGAGGAATACAATTATCTCTCTTTCTTTATTAGTAGAGAAAAAGGATTATAAGTTGGTTTTTGTGCTTAGGAGCATTAGGAGGAAATGAAGAGGGCTTCATATTATCCTTATTTTTCCTTTTTTTATTTAATTTTTATTGGTTCTTTGTCGTAAATTCATTTGGTATAATCAATAAATTCTCTTTTTGTTCACAAGAAATAACTATTTAATGTTCCTTACTCTTATAGTCATAAAAAATATCATTGAGAATGTCCAACATCATTTTCAAATGTGAAGAAACTTGACTCTAAAATGTAATCGTAATCATTTAAATAATGTGGAATATATTAAAAAGATTGTAATCATCAAAAATATTATGTTAGTAACATGTGATAAAAATGCTAAACATAATCATTATAATTACAATCTTATATAAAATATTCAATATTTTTATCAATATAGTAGGGTAGTGAAAAAGGTCCAAAGACGTGCCTTCCAAATGGGGGACACCATCAAAGTAATATAAAGAACATATAGACATGTATGTGGAGTATAGAAGCTCCAAATATCAACCAATAATATTAGATGGAAATCCATCTAATAGATTGCTCTCATATTATTTATGTGGTTTGTAACCACCTTTAATGTTTGAATGTCGTTATGATATGATGTCATTGAATGTGCTTGATATATGTAGAATCTAGGAGAAATGCCCTTTGTAATATTACTATTGTACTTGTGGGGTTAAAGATTTAATTGTTCTTTTTGAATATTCTACTTTTTCTTTGGAACCCATATGAAAGTAGTACCTTTTAAAAGAGGTGGCATTGGGATTTTTAAAATTTTTATTATTCTTCTTTGAAGAATAAGGAGGAAATAATCCTTGCTTTGGCATATATGAAGGAACAAAATTATGTTATTATTTATTTATTGGTGGATGACAAGAGTTATAAGTTAGTTTTTTTGCTAGAGTATTGGGAACCAATGAAGAGGGCTTCATTTTCTCTTTATGTAAAAATGTCTCAAGATGATATTTTTAAATACATATACTAGATATATGAAAATAAAATTTTGGCACTTTTGTAAGTGAGTAATGGTTAGATTTAAGGATTGTCAAAATTTGAGATGTGAAACTTTAGATTTTAAAATAAAATGACAAATTGCAAGTTTACAATTTTATGTAAGTTGAATAAGTTATTCAATTTAGAAACAACAAGATTTTAAATAAAAAAATAAAGCATTATTTTTAATAAACTAAATTTTTGATTAATAAATGCATCAAAATAATCATATCATATATTGAAATAATACATTCAAAATCATCAATCCAAAGTAATATAAAACTAAAATAAATATCAATCTACATTTATATATTCTAAACATTAAAAAAAATACAAATCAAAATATACAAATATAATGTCGAATGAATTTGCATCTTTGCGAATACTAAACCACAAATTTATTATGAAGGGTTAACAATATCCTTATTTTGACAAGAAAATGTGATTGTATTGTAAAATCTTTCATTTGAGGGGCCAATAGGGTACTGATCTAATTGTGTTAATATTTTTTTATTTAAATTCCATTTAAATTCTGAGTTTACTCCTTTGCATACACATCTACAAGGGTAGTTGCAGCTACAACATCTGAAAAAATTCATCTTTCCTTTATACTGTGATGGATGCAGATTCCTTGTTCCAAAGCTCCAATTTTAGCATAGGTAGGATGTTGGTAAAGATTGTAAACCTTGGCTTTACACCTGCCAGTTCACAGGCCTTATCTATGCTTCCACATTTCACATACATGTTTAACAGAGCATTTACAATAGTAATATCTAGCAAAAATCCCCACTTCGTTACATTTTGATGGATGCCCATTACCCTGTTCCAAAGCTTCCATTATCCTTGTTATAACAACCATATAAACAGATGCCAATGAAGCACCCTTTCTGCAACAAAAATACCCATGCCTCAAAATCTCCATGAAAGCCTTGTTTCGAGTGGCTGGATTTTTCTACCATGGCTGAGAAGCATAAACATGAATGCAAAATAAAGATAAAATACAATAAAGGTGAATATCAAATGCTACTAGTATCCACCATACTTTCAAGTGGGAACTCTTTGAATTTCAAATAGTTAACAGTGATTGCTTTGTAAATAGAAGTGGATGAAAAAGGGAATGGGCCCACACCAACCACCTAAGCAGCCAATGCTTAGAGTGTGTTGGTTAAGCCCAACCTATATGGAAGGCTCTAAGTCGCACTCTTACATTGTTTGGTTGGATTCTCATATTTTGTTTCTCATTTTCTTCTCCACTATACTCCTCTAACTCTACAATCATGGTCACAGCAACTTCCACCCAATCCAGTTGTTTGAAACTAATAGTTAAGTTTGAATTGAAATTTTGAATCTACCTTTCCCGCTCAAGCAACAATAGGAGGATTTCTAGTGCAAGATAAGGGAGAGGGACCAATGGTGGGTAGGGTAACTTTGAGCAAGGGGTCCACATCATCAACATCTAAATCAGCTAATTTTTTTTGCTACATCCCTTCACTGTTGAGCTCGCGGTATGTAGCTTTTTTAGGGGGGAAATTCAAGCACATTTTCCAAAGTTTTGGGGGAGATTTTCAAAAACCCCCAAAAATGTCTAAAAATTTGGTGTATATTGATCATGGACATTTGTATGACCAATGGTTGTTTGGCGCCATGCCAGTACTTGCAACTATCAGTCCTAGTAAATGTGCATTAATTGTTGCACATTCCATTGTTATCGGTCTTAATGCCTACCACCTCGGTATGCACACCATTTGCTTAGTCTTGCTTTCAGTTCACAAAACATCCATTCGTGAAACTTTATTCATTTTGAGTGGTTGCATTCAAAACCAGCTTTGGTTAGGATGGAGGTTGACGGTGGTGAGCCGATGGGTGAGTCATGGTGATGCATTTTTTGAGCTTTCTATGTTTATCAACACGATATTCAATAAAAGGAAACTGTTTAACTTCTTGCTACACAAGTGAGGTTGTGTTCCAACCTCACTCAGGCAGTAACTATGCATTGCAAGATTTTTCTAGGTTTTTCTTGCGATTTGTTTTTGTTTAAATAGCTTTTGTGAATTTGTAATGATTTCCTCATGTAATGAAGCTTTGTTGTAGCTTATTCATGGTCACTTCTATGTACATATATCTATATACTAATATATATATGTATTTATACATATACATATCTATATATAGATATATACACACAGGAATGGCGAGCAAATTTAATTTTCCAGCAATAATGTACCTATATTATGGCCGACTGTGTGTATATGTGAGTATACAAATATATATATGCACATATATGGCTAACTATGTGTAAATGTGTGTATACATAGATATATATGCATATATATGTATGTATACACACATATACACAGAAGAACATTGAGAAAATGTAAAATTTCAGCAATAATGCACCTATATTATGATAGACTCTGTGTATATGTGAATATGTAGTTATATTTAAGCAAATATATGGCTGACTGTGTGTATATGTGTGTATACAGTTATACTTATCCATATATATGGCTAACTATGTGTATATGCATGTATATATGTATATATATTTGTGTATACAGACATATACACACACACTACCATAATATATTAGTTTGTTTTCATTTTATACCTTTGTAATTTGTATATGCATATATATCTGTGTATACACACATATACACACAGTTCACCATACATATAGACATTTGTTTTCATTTTATACCTCTATAATTTTCATATGTATAATGGTAGTATTGGAAGTTAATATACTCTTCAATATTAAGAGTTTCTTGTAGGTAAAATATGGCTGACTATGTATATATATAAAATTACACACACACACACATACACATATATATGTGTGTGTTTGTGGGTCTGTGTGTGTGTGTTTGTCTATATATATCTACACATAGCCAGTCATTTACATATACATACACATACTGTGTGTATACATATACATACCATTTATGGGTTTGTACAACTCGACTGTTAAGGGTTTCATGCACCTATGTTTTAGCTGACTATTTCCACCATTGTCATGAACCCCTCGCTCAAAAATTCCTAACCCCCATCATCCACTCTTCCCTGTCCGTCGTCTATGCCTAAATTGTGGAGTTTTTGGGAATACAATCATATCCATTTATAGGACTTTCCTAGTCAATTTACTAATCATTTTAGTTTTTTAATTGACTAATCATTTATAGGATTTTCCTAGTCAATTTACTAATCATTTTAGTTTTTTAATTGACTAAACATTTTACTTTTTTAATTGATATAATTGTTAGCTCTTATGATTTTGCACCCGAGATGAGATTAAACATAACCAATCATGAGCAACATGGGAACTTTTCTAGGGCTATGGGTGACCCTACGACAAAAAAGTACCTCTAGAGAAAGATGTCTCTTATTGATTTAACCTAAAACTACTTGTTTTTTGACGAAAAGGTAAGAAAATTGCAATACTAAAATGAAAACTAAAACTCTGATCCTATGGTAAAATACCCAAACTGACTAAAAGCATGCAAACTTGATTCTGTTAGACTTTCAGTTGATAGATTGTGGGAAAATTTACACAACTCATCTTTATATATCAATTACATAAGTGTTTTACGAGAAAGTTCTTAGACAAGACTCAATAAAGAAAAAGAACACATTTCATAACTTGAATCCTTGCATTGCTCACACAACTCATAACCTATAAACTGATACTTTCTTGCAAAGTAGATACTTTTGATGAAAGAAAAATATAGGAAAAAACACAAGTTTTCACAAGTATACTAATCAATCTCAATGACATGTACACAAGTAGAACAAGTGATGAGAAGGTAAAAGTGTATCAATGCTAATAAACTTCAAAGGTACTCATAGTTTGCATGATTGAAAAAGTTACAGAGGAAAAGCTGAGAAAATTTGTGATGAAAATTATCTCCCATAAAATCTACCAATCTGAACTGAACTGAAAAAATGAGTTATAAAGTGAATATATCTCACAACCCAAATGGTTGCACCAAAGTAGGAGCCAATAACAACTTTGGGTTGGATGATCTCAAAAAGCCTAAATAAGAGGCATTGGATTTTCACAAAACCACCTCCAACATGTGAGGAGGAATGGTTTTGACCATAACAAACAATTAAAACTACCAACAAGGTGCAATAATGGCTCTAGAAATGTGGGAAGATGTCTCCAAACTGAAAAAACTTCTCCAATATTCTCTCCATTTGTTTTCTCTCAACTAAAAATTGGAGGCCATAAATATTTTGCATTTTAAAAGAGAAATTTTAATTAAATGTTTGATAACAACACTTAATTAAAATGCTTTACATTTATAACTCATGCAAAAATAAAAAAAAGGCTCGACCCTTGTGAGAATTTAAAAGAAAAACCTAAGTCTAAAAGGACTTAGCCAACATTGTAGAACATAAGACTTAGAGTCTTATTCCCCACCAGATATTATTTGCTTGCAAATTTAATTAAAAGATGGAAAAAATGCCAATGTTCAATCGACATCATAAAGCTTTAGGGTTTCAACCCTAAGAACATAAGGCAAAATAAAATGAAACATTAAATCAATTTTACTGAAGCTTTTGGAGGAAGCTCGACTGCCTCCAAGGGTTCCCATTTGGAGCATTTATGGAGATTTTGTGGCATTTTTCCCATAGGAGATTGAAAATAAAGCCATGGGTAAGCTATCTGTTATGATTTTTCTCTCATTTCTTTTGATTTTCTATGGAAATCATGCCTATGCTTGCATAATAGATGTTTGTTGTGTACCGGTTTGGATAATCTAGAAATTTCTTTGCATTTTCTTATTGTTTTCAAGTATTTCCTGAGAAAGAAGAGAAATTTTCTTAAGAACACTCTAATATAGTTACCAAATCTGGTTGCGGCCTTCTAGCTTTTCTGGGTTTTCACAAAGCCTACTTAGAAACATAACAAACTAAAAATCAAGCCATTTTTTGTATTTGCACTGTTGTCCCTCACTCATGTGTTGGGTTTAGAAAACCGTGTTCTATTTCACTTCTTAATAGCTGCGTTTGTAATTTTTTGTTGATTTCATGGGTCGGCCTTGCATAAAGATGATGCTTTATGTATTTTACTTCTTGTTTGTAAAATGAAAAGTATACCTGCCATTACAAGTTGCAGCTATATCTTTTCCTATTGATTCCATATATTTGTTTGAAGAAAGTCTGACATCTTCCTAGAAGAAAAATATTTTTGTGTGTTTTTCCTTGTTTCTGTTTGTAAAAGAAAAAGGAAGTTTTCCGCAAAGAAGAAATTATTCTCAGCTGAATGATTAATATATATAATTTTTTTCATTTCTCTATAAAATCCATGAATTCTTGTTGTTTGTTTTTAACTGGCAATTCATAGTATAATAATAGAACTCAAATTTCCTTTGTATGCTATTATTATTTGCAAATTCCCAGTATTGCTTGCTTTAATTAGCTACAACCATACATACTACAGGTACTTGGAAATATCCATAAACGAGCATTAACACAGAAAGCTAAAGGTTTTCCTCCGTCTTTGTTTTGTTCACATGGCCATTCTCTAATTTTTGTACCCGGCCTCTGTTCTTCATGGCTGCGAGTTTCTCTTGTTTCTTAGTAAAATGATAAAGGGTTCAACCCTAACTCTGTTCAGGCACTTGACATGCTACATATATAAATATTTCTTGTCTTAACTCCTCATATTTTTAGTTTTCACATTTGTCCACCTGACATACCTGATGAGATCCCTTTTGCATTTCACAAGCATTGCCCAAACATACTAAAACCTGTCACCTTACCATTGCTTGATGACTTCATAATCAATTCTAGTCATACACTTACTCCTCCATGTAGGAGAAATTGAGTCCTCTAATTTTAAATTCACCTACTCTTTCTCAAAGCAACTAGAAGATTCTGAAGGTAAGCTTCCATATGACTGAAGTAGATATGGAAACATCACAGATTTCTTCACCAGTTTGTATTTATCTTTCATGGCTAAAAGCATTTTCTCCATAGAAAAGTGCACTTCTTTTAGACCTATGATGTACCTTGTTACCATCATGCTTGTTGTTACTTCTTTTGTTGTTTCTAAAATGTAATTTTCACTATTTATCCTCACTTTAACATCATTGAAATCTTATAAAGCATTGATGGCTATTACTTCAAAAGAAATTTCCTCCCTAAGACACTCTCCTTCATCAATGTGCTTGAAATATGAAATCCATTCCATTTGTTACCTACAACTACCCCCTTTTGACTCAAAAACTTCTTAATTCATGAAATCTGAATGTATTATGAATTTACTATACCTTTGAATTAAAATGCTCTCAATGCCTGAATATTTAAGCTACCAATGAGTATATTTTCTTTCATTTCCTCGTGATTATTTTGTGCCTCAATGAAAAAATGTAAAATTTGAATTTCTTTGTTTCTCATTCAACAAGCATTTTAAAATTAGAGTTTCATCCACTTTTATCATCATACCCCATATGCACTGTTGTTTTACTAACATACCATCTTGAGGCCATTTCTATATCTGAAAACTTGAATGAAGAGAGCTAAATGCACTTTGACATATAAATGTAGTGTCTAAGTTGAGTTATCACTTTGTCATTTTGTATATTTCTTGCATCAAATTCAGCATTTCTCAGTATATTCCTTTAACATTGGAATTTGATTTTCATACTATATGATCTTCATGAATAATTAAATATCACTTATGATAGTGACCATTTGTTCACTGCCATGAATGATAATTACTTATTTGTGTGGATCATTGAGGAATGATTCATCTAATGAATGATCTCAGCATACCATTAAAAGCAAATCAATATAGCACGCCAGGCTCAACCCTTGTGGGAACCATGTTTCACCCCACGTGTTGAAACTTGATAAAATAAGAAACAAAAACATTGATTTTCTTGTATTTGCACATGAAACAAACAGTTAGAAAAACATATGCATATTCCTAGAGGCTTGATGATTTCTTTCTCTTTTCTTTGGACATGAACAGTTGATTGCTTTTTTGATGCATGTAAAGGGAAAACTTTACACTGGTGGGTGGATGTATATGTAGTGTTAGAGACCATCATTGTTTAGAGCTCTACTCTAACCTCATTGAAACTCTTTCAGATGCAAGACATGGAAACTGGGAGCTACAAAGGTCACAAAACAACTTGGAGCTGAGGAACAAGAAGAACAACAGACTCTGACTAGTCATCAGGCAATGACTGGCCTCTTCCGCTATATATGCATTGTTTATTCTTTAAATCCATTTGTGTATATATTGTACTTTATTTCTATTGGACAAGCTATATCTCATGGCTTGTGTGAGATAGATTTGAATTCTTGAATCAATAAAGATTTTCTTTCAGCAATATTTGTGTAAATATTTTCAATATTGTATGCATTTGTATAAATGCAACAATCTATTACTTGAAATAAAAGATTTTTTTTATTCTTATGTTTATACACTTGGATGCAATATAGGGAAGATTGATATGAAATGCACTTAATTTTTAGTTTGTAAACACCTTTAACTCACTCACTTTGACAAAAGACAAAAATGAGTAACAATAATATTGAACATCCTTATATTATAATAAACATTAAAATAT
>VDFB02058242.1:286564033-286661605 GCA_007258455.2 Sequoia sempervirens | reverse complement strand
TCATTACACTCACCCTCATTGACTGCCAAACCATTGTTCGATAGGATTAGAATATTTGCAGTAGTTGATGCTTCCTCGGGGATAGAAAACTAGAAAGTCTCGCTAACCCTCATGTCATTACGATCAAAGGGCCAAATACCTATCCTCTTGAAGCAAAGTATTATGTTTGAAATAGTCAATGACTTTTCAAAAGCTAGGCTGCCAAGTGTAGCCAATTCTACCCTTCTTATCTTTCCTTTTTGAAGTTAGACTTGAAAGATGAGAAAATGGTCACATCAAGAGGTTGTAGCTTGTGTGATGTGTGGGCCGGTAGGGTTAGCAATTCAATACCAAGCATCCTTGCTTTGGTAATGGTAGAGAATGCTACGTGGCTGCCATGGCCATCAAATATCAAGAGGTGTTTATGGGTGGGTGAGCAACCCCCAGGTACTTGCATAGCAAAGAACTTGATCCATTTGATAAAAATATCTTTGGTCATCCATGCGTAGGTTGAATAGCCATCAATGCTCCTACCTCACAGTTGGCTATGTAGTTTTGCACATGATTTTTTCTCTTGAACAAATAAAAACCTGGAAGTTTTTAATCTGTAGCTTTTACACATGCTAGAATAGTGATCCACTCCTAGCTCTTGGGGATAATGTAAGCAACACTTATGGTTCCTTTGTTGGAAAGCACCTTCATGTTATCATTTCAGCCATATTGTAGCTCTGTCTCATCGCAGTTCCAAATTCTATGTGATCTATAATTCACACCTACATATTCCTTCTCCAAAGTGTCGTACAAAGCACTTACAATTATAGGCCTTGGATTTATAGCATGTTCTATATCTTTCCCTTGGGTTATTCTCAAGCACAAATTGGGATGCCTTCTTTTGAATCCTATCTACCAAAACTTGCCGGGAATCCCATTCTTGAAGGGATTATTCCTTGTTTCACGTATTTGGGCCACTTCTATTTTCAGATTGACAATCTCCAAACCTTGTCCAACAACAATCATCTCCTTGCACCAATCAATGATCAATGACTCTTCCTCCTCAGTTACGACTATTGGGGGCCCTTTCCTTTTACTAGTGGTCACACCACCCAACCAATTTGACAATGTTGAGGTAGGACTACCCCACTTTTTGGTTGCACCTCTAGTTTACCATCCATTGTCTTCGACATCTTCAAGGGCATGGTCCATGTTAGCCTATGCTCATTCTCACCTCGGTGCAACCTTTTTTGGTTGATACAATTGGGTTAGCTTAGACTACAGATTTGGTTGGCTGCTCTAGAACAATTTCTACCTCCTCCTCACTACTTGGCTCTTTAGTTGGCTGGTGAATAGGAGTCAGAATATCCTCCTCACCGCTATGTGGTGGATGCACACCTCTCTTGTGTGCAGCCATAAATTTCCACCTTCGCTTTTGTACAGGTCTCCTTGCTAAAGGTTTCCTAGTATTTGTTGTTGCTTTTTTCTTACTCTGCATTAAACTAACATAGTGATTAGTAAACAACATACACTTATTACTGGTACAATGAAAATAATGATACCAACCAAAACAACAAATTCATACATGTAATATTGACTATAATTGGAGAAAAAACTAACCATGCATCTAATTGGGTTGATTTCAAATGATGAAGGGTATGTGTGCAATGAAACAAGCAATGCATGCTATACTATTGTAGACATCCAAATTTGGACACTTAATTTATCCAAATTTATCACTTTTCGTCTAAACATCCTCCTATCTGAGTTAATTAAGTAATATTACTATTATTTAATTAATATCTTTAATTCTACCAAATCCCTAAGGTATTTAATTAATTATTAAATACCTTACCCTCTTTTAATCAAATAAATTAAATAAATATTACATTTATTTAATTCCTCACATGTCATTTCCATCTAATCCATTTCCTAATCCCTTCATTAAGAATGTGCACATGCCTAATCCTTGATTAGGATGTGTCACATCCTCCAACTTTTGCAAGTTGTCTTTTAATCCTAATTAGCCCCTAATTATCCTTTAATTACTGATTAATTGAGCCTGATCATTCTCTAAGGAATTTTTAATTCCTTTTTATTCTTCCTAGATTCCCCTCTTTTATATGTGAATTTTTAATTTACATTCCATCCTTCCAAGACTTCTAGAACCTTGGACTTGTCACAATCCCCACATGTGACCAACCTTGGACTTGTCACAATCTCCACATGTGACCAAGTCCCACCTTTTTGGAGCCCATCTTTTATCTTTTAGACTTTCCTAAGAATGTGAATTTTTAATTCACACTTATTTCCCCAACCACCTTTCCTTTTCCCATGTAGATTTTTGAGGAATTCCAAAATTCCTCAAATGTCTCTTCACTCCACTTGGGGACAAGAAATCCCTTTTTGTGGAAATCTCCTCACTCCCCAAGGTGCATGTCCTTTTCCACCTCATGTACCTTCTTGACAGCTCATCTCCACCTCATATCCCCTTGTCCACTTCACCCTCCACATGTCAAGATGTGAGGGCTTGTGGGTTCTCAACCCACCATAGCCCTTCATCTTGGCCTTGATGGAGCAAACTTGACCGTTGAATTCTCTAGAGAATTCAAATTCTTCTATAAATACCCCCTCCTCAAGGAAATTTACAACACTTTAGATTTGAGCAACTACATGCTACCCATTTGCTTTCCCAAACACTTTGCATTTTGATAACTACATGTTGTCCATTTGAATCTTCAAGCCTTTTCAATCAATTAATCATCTTTGTTAATCACCTTGCATATTGAATCTTGCATTCTAGTTACTCAATCCACCATCTAAGGAGCACACAAACAATCCAAACAAGGGCCAATCAAAGAGGTATCAACAACAAGGGAGGTAAAAGTGTTTGTGTATCATTTTATTTGCATTCCTTTTCATTGTATCACTCTTTTGGCTAATCTTGAGGTGTCGTTGGTATTTTGTCATTCACGTTTCTTAGTTGTTTTTGCATGTTTAGAGCAGTAGACATTCCTAGGTATACAAATATCATATCTAGAACTCCTCATACATCATTGTGATACCATTATATATAAACTTGAAATAGCAGTATGATACAAATGACACAGCATAATGATACAAATATATTGGAACTTGAAACAATAGTATGATACAAATTATATGTATATCTTCAAACCAAATTATGACATAGGAAAGGGTTTCAAATATTTATATCATACTGTTGTTTTAATTTGTGTAAATTTTTCATAATGATGTTTGAGAAATTGTTACCATACAATCACTTTAATTAAAGAACAAACAAAGCACACATCTAATTAAGTTGAATGTAAATGAAGAAGGGTAGGGTAACTTTGAGCAAGGGGTCCACTTCATTAGTGACTGAGTCGACTTATTATTTTATGCCACATCCCTTGACCATTGAGCTAGCCGTATGTAACTTTTATTTTATCTAGAGGAAACTTATGTATTTATCTCTCTGCAATATGTGTGTGTGTGTGTATGTATATATGTGTATATATATATGTATATGTATATGTATATGTATATGTATATGTATATGTAAGTATATGTATATATATGTATATGTATATGTATGTATTTATATAGTATATGATCCCACAATAGTGGTTTACAATTTTTGGCCAAGCTAGACACTGAAATAATTTTTTGTAACTAAATCTTCACTTTCGGGCACCTATAGCAGCTAAACCGTGAGGAATTTGAAGATGATGCAAACTAGAGTTTCATGAATTTTTTTCTATATATTCTAAATATATTTTTTTCAAATTTTTTGGAATTAGATTATACTTCTTTTTCCATCTCCCTCAAAAACTATTTTTTTTTCAAAAAACAACATTTTTAAAAAGTGACTCTCACCATATAACATATAAATTTTTTTCAATTAAGGATAAAATTCTAATTCTTTCAAATTTAGATTTGTAACTCTGATATCTAGTGCTTCCACTTGGTTAGATAGTTTTTTATTTAATATTTTTTCTTTAATCAAGTTTCAAAGTCAAACCAATTATAATTCAGACATAGCGAGACTGTATAATGCGTAATTTTTTTGTATGTATCAAAATTCAATTTTTTTCTCTTTGTTGGATCAAGGAGTTCAATATTTGGTGCATTCATATTTTTCAGATTTTTGTTTTGATAATCTGCTATTTTTCCACATGTGAAGAACAAAGAACTTGATTTTTGCTGAAAAACCTACATTCATGAGAAATAAAAAATAAATATAATAATAAAATAAAATTTATTTAAAATTATACTTTTTGGGAAGCTTATAATAAGGACTACATACTTACAAAAATTAAATTTTAAATGAATTCATTTGATCCCCCAAAAGGTAAATCAAAAGTGGGTTTTTATCAACATTTTGATAGGTATAAAGGAGACTCTGTTATAGGTATGGTTTAAAACTAGCGGGGTTCTATCCAAGGGGGTTTGATTTAAGGTAGTTTGATCAAACCCTCTTCAATTGGAATGCTTTAAATGGAATATTTTAAGGCTTAAATCATTATATTTTCTAAAAATATGTGATTTCAACAAAAATCAGATCCTCCCAGCAATTGTAAACCAGCTTTATGGGATATATAGTGTATATATATAATGTATATATATGTATATCTATCTATTTTACTATTGTTTCAAGTTATTTATTCTCTTTCTTAAATGGTTATTACATAATTAGGAGTCATATGCTATCATAGTTGGATGTAAGGGAGAGGGGTCATCATTAACAGTCAGTTAAATTGAAGAACAAACAAAACATACACATAAGGGAGAGGAGCTATGAGTGGGCATAGGAGCCGATTGTGGGTATAGATTTGGACATATGACATATGGTGGGTATGGAATGTGACAACCTGCTATAGGAAACATGTATATGGTGTCAATTTAATTGAAGAACACACAAAGAAATGGAGGAGCATTTATTCCCTACAAGGAATGTAGTGAAGTATAAAGTTCATGGCATTTTCCATGAAATTAAAATTCATGCCATTTGCCAAGAATTTATAAGTCATGGTATTTTCCATGGATTTTATACTAGTTATGACTGCATGCACTGTAGGGAAAGAGTGTTGTGATGCGACATATATGTCGACACATGCATATACATATATGCATATGTACATTGAACCTAATTAGATGTATGCTTTGTTTTTTGTTCAATTAAAACTATAAATATTGGCCCCTCTCCCTTACAAGTAATTGTGATGATGGATGACTCCTAGTTATGTTATAACCATTTCTCAAACAACATACTGAAATATAACTTCATACATCATATAAATGTGTGTGTGTGATTCCTTTAATTTATTTCTGTAGCATAAGTAGGAGTTACCCATTATCACAATGTTGTATCAAAAAGGGTTGGATAAATTTGAACCATACTGCTCATGAACTGTACAGATATAAATTTCATTTCAGTATGCAGTATATATATATTGCATAGATAGATAAATGTGTAAGTTTCTTTATTTTATATATTTAAACCTATATATATTGCATATATAGACAAATGCGTAAGTTTCTTCATTTTATATATAAACCTATATATATTGTAGATATAGATAAAAAATGTGTAAGTTTATTCATGAAAATGGACAGGGCTATAGGAAACATACGTAGGAAAAATAAAGTGCAATATATATATATATATATATATATATATATATATATATATATATATATATATATATATATATATATATATCATGTATCGTAATGTTGTATTTTGACAGGGTTGCAAATATTTCAACCATAACAGAGCTTAAAGGGAGTATGACCGATGACAACAAAAAGGATGGCTATGAAAATTAACAAGGTGTCGATTCATTTATATGTAAATGGAGTAGGCAATTTCAAACAATATAAAATGGAATGAAATTTGTATTATTGCAAAGGAAAGTATGGAGACTTATCGTAGAAGTTGAAGGAGGAGATTGCATCAATTTGGAGGAGGTCATCATTGCTCAGGAGTATGCAGCAGAAAGAGATAAATTTGAATTAATTCAATTGTAACTTGCATCACACAACTGAGGATTGGATGCATAAATAGGTTTGTAGAATTTGCATTTAGCAAGTGGATTAATTTGAATTATGGGAGGGAATTTGATCTGCGTTGAATGGATTAATGGTAGAAGTGATAGCTTCATGGGTACGTAGGATTTTTGGTTGGTGATTTCAAGTGATTTTTTTTTTTTGGATTCTAACCAATTTTAATTTTTTTTAATGATTATTATTTTTTATGTGGATTTGTAAATAATAGACTAATAATTAAGTGTTTTAATGAAAAATTACAATGCATAGTGAGCCTGAGAGTTCATTTTTTTCAATTTTGCAAGCAAATTCAAAAAAAGTTTGGTTATTATGGACACTCAGGAACGAGTAGTTTGTAAAAAGAAGATGAGAAATGGAACATGTTGAAATGTATTTTGTTCAAATATATTTGGAATTAAACCACTTATTATGTATTATGTACATGTCAACTCACTTTGAGTGCATGCCACCTCACTTTTAATGCAATAAGACTTATATTTTGGATAATAAAATATCCCTTTACAACAACCTTTCATTGGGAAGGTGGAAAATATTATTTATATTGTGGAAATAAGATTATCATGATACATTCACTTGATATTGTGAAGGTGGAAACTAAATTTCAACTTGCATTCACCTACTATTGAGAAGGTGGCAATAAAAAAGTCTACCTATGATAGGACATATTTTGAATTTAATATGAATCTGTCATATCATATTTAAAAGCATTTTTTAAACTTAAATTGGCATAAAAATTGCCCAATAGTGGGCCCCAGACTATCCAAATCTATACCCACGATCGGTGCTTGTCCCATGATTAGCTCCTCTCCCTTATTCCTTTAGAAAGAAAGCTACTTTGATGTCTTTTTTCTCTGCTGCTACTTCTTACAGAAGCATAGTTTCTTGTTGTTGATTCTTTTTTTCCCTTTGAATAGCAAGAGAAAATCCAATCTTCTAAGCATGTAGATGGTTAAGTTGGAAATCCTCTGGTAGACATGTATGAAAAATACGGAAGCACAGATAGGATACATGAACTGTTTGAGTCAGATGCCTCAAATAAATGCAGTCTCATGGAATGCTATGGTTGCAAGATATACACAAAATGCGTTTTTTGAAAAGGATTTATAAAATTTCAACTAAATGTAATTGGCAGCTATAAATCTAGAATTTGGCACCTTTACCAGCATTCCTTGCACCTCTGCCAAAATGGGAGCTTTGGAACAGGGCACATCATAAGATAATGGATAGCAGAATTTTGTCAGATGTTGTAGTCACAACTGCCCTGGTACACAATTTTGGAATCATACACAAGGCATGAGAACTATATGACAGAATGCCTCAAATAAATGTTTCTCATGGAATGCCCTGGTTGTAGGATATTAACAAAATGTATTTTTTGAAAAGGCTTTAGAAACTTTCAACCAAATACAATTAGCTGGTGTAAAGCTGAACTCTACAACCTTTTCCAACATCCTCCCAGCTTGTACCGAATGGGAGCTTTGGAACTGTTTTGGTAGATGTGTATGCAAAATGTAGCGATATATTCATAAAACCTACATATTCAACTTTTGGAGTAATTTTGATACCATAACTATAGTTACAATTCATCATACAAATTAGTGAAGAGTATATGAGATTGGGAGAGTTGAGGAAGGTTTAGATAAGGTATATGTTTAAATTGAAATTGGGGAAATAATATTGTAGATGTGCTTTATGTGTGTTATTAGTGATGTTATTAAATCGTGACAATATATGTTCAAGCTAGAGTTCTCAATATTGTTGTTGTGTGAATATGTTATTCTAATTTTGTGAATTCATGGGTTTAAATTCCATGTTGGGATCATTGTGTATGAGTTTGATACATTGTAGCGCAATATGTATTTGATCTAACCACAAGGAGGAATCTATATTTTGATTCTGAGTAAATACAACAAGAATGACACAACTAAATACCTTTGTGTTACTACAATAATATTCCTCAACCTTCAAAAACATATTGATAGAACCACACATACTAACTTTATATAGAGACAAAGAAACTACAATTAGAAACAACTATTTTAGTAGTTGATGTGGGGTTGCTAATTGATCTAAGATGTTCGTGTGTCACCTTATTATCTAGATTAAATTATAGATAGAAATATCATCCACCAAAACCCCAACAAACATGATGTTTTCACCTCCTAGGGAAAAAGAATGATGTCATCCTTTGGCTAGTGGCCTAGGCCTACCTTTGATTACCCTAATAAATTTTTATTTTTATTTTATCAAAGTTTTCTTTCCAAGAAAGTGCATATTAAAAATAGTTAGTAGTAAGCCTATTTCCATAATTTCAATCAAAGTAACAACAAAAATAACCATAGAATTTACATAATCTTAATTACTTCAAACCTTGAAAACTTCAAAAACCTCAATGTGCTCTTAATTTTGACATAGTTCCACTTATTTTCATATATGTTTTTGTGTACATACACCTTTTTATATACTTATTTAATTACAAGATCTAGCTAGATATGACAACATGCATTTTTGATAGATATTCTTTGCACCTCTCCAGCTCTAGTATTCTCTAACATAAAATTAACCATGATCTTTGAAAAATGTTAGTGCATTACCATGCTTCTTTTCCCTACCAAACTAGTACATTGTTCATTGCTCCAGGGATCATCTCAAATGACTTGTCGAATAAAAAAAAGTTATCTTTTAGCACTTGAAGCCACTTTAAAAACCCTTATTTTTAGTCAGCGTTCATTGAAAGAAACTTAAAATATACATATGATTTCAAATTCCATGTTCAATAAGCACACGTTTATTTAGAGTCACATAACAAGGATATGATATTATGAGACGTAGAGCAATAGTGTCATCATCTATGGCAAGCTTTACATTACAAATTATATTCCTAGTGTCATTTATCATATTACCACAAAAAAGGAGCCATAGAATGTGATTAGACCCTTTCACAAGTTCAATTATCTACCTTACAAAAAAAATGGCTAAAATACTACTTATTTTCTAGTGATTGGAACAAATCCATACTAATTCCACTACTACATTTTAAAGATAGTTGGAAACATTCACTATATTACTGGACCTTTTCTTGTCCCTTCATTTTCTTAAATGTAGTATGAACCATCTCTTTTTCATGGATTGTTATTTTTTTGGTTGTACCATTTTTAAATAACAAAAAATAATGATTTTATTAAGTCAAATCATCTTCTTGTTTTTAGTAAAACTATATACCTTACCAATCCTTACCAATTATTTGTGATTATTTAATCTATGAATATTTTGTATAGTCTTGATATAAATACTATAAATTGAAGAGGTTACATTAATAATACATTTGGCTTATGTAGATTACACTTTCACTATGTTGTTCATCACAATTGAGGCTCCACAAATCCTAAAGACAACACCAAAACGTAATTCTAGTGAATGTCAAGATTGGTTTGTGGGATAAAGTTATGATTAGATAGTAGAAAAACATAAAACTATATGTAAGAATTAGAAATATCTCATTCGTCATTAGGATCTTTTGTATCAAGGTAGGTTTTCCTTGATGTATGTTTTTGATTATTGGAAAAGTAGGTTTTGAAGGGGCCCTAAAACCCTTTACAACAAAAATAGGCTACTAGAAATAAAAGATAATTAAAATAAGAAGCTCCAGTTCAAAAATGATGTTACAAAATAAGCATTACCACACCAACAACATACGATCAGCCAAAAATCAACAAAAAATTAAATGACAAATTACTACAAATTTTTTAAGATCCTGGTTGCTTCTAAATCCCTAGAGATGACCTCATGCATCTCCATAACATCTTCTAGTTCTTGAGCTAGAATGACAACGCTTTTCTTCATCTTGCTTCTAGTTCTGATACAAGGCCCTGCATCCATACCCTTTTCCATATCACCTTTCAAGCCATCATCCTCCACTTCATGCACTTCTTTCCATTTAATAAGTGGTTCCCCAATCCATTTACAGGCCTTCTCATTCAAGATAGAAAACCTTTGCACATAGTCTGAATAGAGTAGATTTACTAACCTACATGAGAGTGCTTAGGTCCTCATGAATTTTGTTAACCTTCTCCTCAAGATAAGATAATCTAGATTCATGATTTTGCCCCAATTTTTCAACATCATCCTTAACCTTATTCAAAACTACATTTGAATATTCTTAACCCTATTGAAAATAGATATCTCCAATTTTCTATTGTTAATAATGTTATCATTTATATTAGCCATCAAATTCAACTTGAGATTAATTGTTTTTACTTCAAGTAGAAGCCATTTAAAGATTTTGAAGAGGTTCCCAGTGTTGGAGCACCCAGGAGCAACTGCAAGCCATAACAAACCTTCACAAATGAATGAGAGAAGTATAAGAAGCTATTTCACTAGGAGTGAAAATAAATGCACTGAGATGTGATTATACATAATGTAAAAAAGTGTCTTATAAAGGTGTGAAAATGTGTGATGGGTGAGAAAACTACCCAGCACGGGAAAAAACTACCCAAATAATCAAATGTATTATTAAGCCTGAGTAAACTTGAGAAGGTGCAAAACATTCACACTAACACCCCCCTTAAGTGCAACTTAGGGAAACTAAAAAATGAAAAATGAAGATGCAATATGGGCCTTGACTACACAACCATGTTAGGTACCCATTTACAATGTAATCTCTCACAACCAAAGGAAAGGAGAAAAACTTTGTGGGAAAAAACCTCTCTCCAAAAGAGAGAAAAGAAAACAAAAAATGATGCATGGATGAAGGACTCAATCACACACCCCAAGGACTACATACATCATGTATATACAATCAATAGCCCCACCATATGAGGGAAAGAGAGAGACTATATAGCCCTTCCACAATGTATAATCACCTACAAAAATGGTAAGTGCTTGAAGACAAAGCATGATCCAATGTCGACAAATAATTTGTCTCCCTTTTGGAAGAAACAAAACCAAGTACAAATGCATATATTCTTCCCATTCTGGATAGGAATTGAAACAAAGAAGCATGAAAATGTATGATGATTGTTGGGAATAGAATTCCATTTAATTGCAATCTTAAACATTATTTCATGTATCTCTTAAAGACCTTGGAAAGTGTTCCCCAACACTAGGATTGGAAAGAGATTAAATTTGAATGAAATGAACATGTAAATTGACATTTGTGATTATTATTAAATGATAGCAACATATGGGGGTGACCAAGAAAAGCTCCTACAAAATAGGAGCACATGGGGCACCCACATGGAAGGTGGAACCCACCTTGAGTTAAGTTAATTGTTTGGAGAAATATAACACTTCAGTAATGCATGTAAAAATCCGAGAAGTTAGGAATTGATGTTTACATGCACGGAGTTCAGTTCAGTTCAATTTAGTTTAGTTTAGTTTAGTATCAATTTAGTTTAGGACAATTATCTTCAATTGGCATGTAGTTAGTTTGAGTTGCATGTTAATTGACTTCAGTTGACTTGAATTGCATGCTAATGACTTGAGTTTCATGACAGATAGTAGGTGACTACATTCAGTTAAGTGGGGATGATCAATCATGCATGATATTTGCATGAATGGTGGAGAGATATGTTTCAGTTAACAGAGATTTACTTGGACCCACTTTGGGCACCCAAGTTGACATCTTGGAGTTAACACTTTTGCATGATAAGATATTTTATAAGGCTGATCTAAGTGGGCCCATTCTTGGGCACCAACTTTGAGAAGAAGCCTACAAGATATCTTTGTAATCAACATTGAGTTATGACTTTACTTTGGGACACCCAAATTGATGAAGGATTTGGTTTGACATTGTTTTTCATGGAAGAACCCTACTTGGAAAGAATAGGCATAGGTTTTGTGAGATAAGCTTTGTGCTTTGTAATTGTCTATAAATTGCAGCAAGTTGAAGAGAGTTTTAATAAGATTTTATTGCAGGTTGTGAAGAAGAATTATTGAAGGAAAAAGAAGCATCTCAAGCAAGAATTGATAAAGAATTATTGTAATCTTGTTATAAGGTTAAATAATACAAGCACTATTGATTCTGGTGGTGGAATTTTTTCCTAAAAGGGTTTCTCCATGGTATATGTTGTGTCACTTCTATCTTTTGTTCATATTCTTCTACAATCTTCTGTCTACTTCTACAAATGGTAAAATGAATCTAAATAGATAATCATCCATAAAGATATTGTAACAAAGAACACTTAATTAGATTTATAGTATAATAGTTTTACAAGTTCTAAAGCTACATAATTACCTCCATTTTCAACATTTGGTATTAGAGCTAATGGTTGGGCTAGAGTTTGGGACACATTTCTCTTAAAAGTTTGAAGGTTTTTTGGCTATAGTGGGAGCTTTTAATATTGTGTTATTGTTGATTTTGGAAAATAAGTTTGTTACAATGAGTTTGAATTCTCATTTAGATATTGAAAGATACAATAGATCTAATTATTAGATGTGGAAACTAAAAATGGAGGATCTCCTTGAAGAGAGAGATTAGTGGTTAGTTGTTGGTAATAAGATAGTCACCTACAATGATGTCATATGAGGATTGGGCTAAGCTTGATAAGAATGCAAGGGGGACCATAAGATTATGTCTTGCCGATGTTGTTCTCTTAAATGTTTTAGAAGAAACTATTGCATATAAGTTGTGGAAGAGAACATGTGATATTTATCAAACCAAAAGTCTTACTAATAAGTTGTATTTGAAAAGACAGATGTATTCTTTAAAGATGAAAGATGGTGATTCTGTTGCAAACCATTTGAATTATTTTAATTTACTTCTAAGTTAGTTAGCATTTGTAGATGTAAAGCTAGAAAATGAAGATAAATGCATTTTGTTACTTTGTTCTTTACCAGAATCTTGGGAAAATCTAATTATTTCTATCAGTGGTAGTGGTGCAAATCTGAAGATGGGCTATATAATTCCTACTCTCCTACTAGAGGAGATGAGGAAGTCTAAAATGGAAATCCAAGATAGCTTGTTTGTAAAAGGTAAGCCTGAGAAAAAGGAACCTAAGGGAGACAAGGAAGCAAAGGGTAAGTTTGAAGGATGGAGTAAGGTAAAGTGTTAGAATTGTGGGAAACTGAGACATGCGAAGAGGGATTGTAAGAACAAGAAAAATAGTTCTAATTCTTCTAGAGAGGAATCCTCGGATGACGATAATCATGCATTGATCATTTCATGTAAAAATGTTCGTGATGACTCTTTGCTTGATGTTAAAGAGTGATTTTCATGAAGAGGATGGTATTCATGATGCCATGTGTAGCTCATACCATGGTTCAGTGGGAGTTGTTGGAAGTGACGTGGATGCATCATAGGTAAGGTTATCTTCATGTGATTTGTGATATGTTTTTTCTTGGTTTAGAGTGATTAATATTATGTCATGGTTTACTCTTGATACACGTTTATAGTTTGGCATGTTACTTGCTCTCGTAAGACTAGGATGTCTATGTATGTTATGATGCATGTGATCTCCTTGGAGGAGATGGTTAGATCATGTTATCATGTTTATCTCCTTATTCATGATTGGAGCTTTGACATTGATATTGTGTAGTTCTCTTATGTATTGGGTACATTAATCATTTTCTTGATTACTTCATGATAGTGCTATGTTGCATTCAGAGTTTCACATGGATTGGTTGGTTACAGGTCCTCATGGATACTTGGATAAATAGGTGAGGCTTGATTTCTCTTATGGTAAGAGATATATGTTGGAATGGTTACTTGTAAGAAAATATTTTTCAACAGTAAAGACCGAGAAGCCTACACCTTGGTCGGATGTGAGTTCAACACACTCAATGGTTTCACATGCCTCCACAGAGGAAGTTTGGTTATAGAGCGTTGGGAAAGGTATTGGTTTTAATTGCAAGCAAATTAAACTTGAATGTGATAGTCAGAGTGCTATTTGTTTATCCAAAAATCCTATGTATCATGCTCGTACTAAGTATGTTGATGTTCATTATCACTTTGTGCAAGAAATGGTTGAGAGTGGGAAGGTATTAATTGAGAAAGTTGACACTTTGATTAATGTTGCAGATTATCTTACAAAACCAGCTCCTACAGATAAGTTCTTTTGGTTTTGAGTATTAATCATATGCTTGGAGCTTTATGATTATGCAGGCTGCATTTGAAGTTGGCATGGATTGATTAGTTAGTGCAAGAAGGCCATTGGCCTTGAGTCCTATACTTGATTTATAATAATGATTCCTTGTTTAGAATAATTGCAATGTATAAATCAAGTGGGAGAATGTTGGGAATAGAATTCCATTTAATTGAAATCCTAAACATTATTTCATGCATCTCCTAAGTCCTTGGAAAGTGTTCCCCAACACTAGGATTAGAAAGAGATTAAATTTGAATGAAGTGAACATCTAAATTGTCATTTGTGATTATTCCTAAATGATAGGAACATGTGGGGGCACCCAAGAAGAGCTCCTACAAAATAGGAGCACATGGGGCACCTACATGGAAGGTGGAACCCACCTTGAGTTAAGTTAACTATTTGGAGAAAGATAACACTTCAGTAATGCATGTAAAGATCCTAGAAGTTAGGAATTGATGTTTACATGCATCGAGTTCAGTTTAGTATCAGTTCAGTTCAATTTAGTTCAGTTCAATTCAGTTATGGTTCAATTATCTTCAGTTGCATGTAGTTAGTTTGAGCTGCATGTTATTTGACTTCAGTTGAATTGAATTGCATGCTAATGACTTGAGTTGCATGACAGATATAAAGTGACTACATTCAGTTAAGTGGGGATGATCAATCATGCATGATATTTGCATGAATGATGGAGAAATGTGTTTCAGTTAATAGAGATTGACTTGGACCCACCTTGGGTGCCCAAGTTGGAATCTTTGAGTAAACACTTTTGCATGATAAGATATTTTACAAGGCCGAGTTAAGTGGGCCCATTCTTGGGCACCAAATTTGAGGAGAATCCTACAAGATATCTTTGTAATCAATGTTGAGTTATGACTTCAGTTTGGGATGCCCAAATTGATGAAGGATTTGGTTTGACATTATTTTTCACGGAAGAACTCTACTTGCAAAGAATAGGCGTAGGTTTTGTGAGATAAGTTTTGTGCTTTGTAATTGTAAACTCTTTGGAGTTTATAGGGCTCATTATTTTCTATAAATTGTAGCAAGTTGAAGAGAGTTTCAATTAGATTTTATTGCAGGTTGTGAAGAAGAATTGTTGAAGTCAAAAGAAGCATCTGAAGCAAGGATTGATAAAGAATTATTGTAATTTTGTTCTAAGGTTAAATAATACAAGCACTATTGATTCTAGTGGTGGATTTTTTCTCCGAAAGGGTTTCTCCATGGTATATGATGTGTCACTTCTATCTTTTAGTCTTATTCTTCTACAATCTTCTATCTACTTCTACAAATGGTAAAATAAATCTAAACAAATAATCATCCACAAAGAAATTATAACAAAGAACACTTAATTAGTTCTAAAATATAATAGTTTTACAAGTTCTAAAGCTACATAATTACCGGGTGCTGTCATAATAGTGGTTTACAATTCCTGAGAGGAACGAATTTTAGCTGAAATCACATATTTTTAGAAAATATAATGATTTAAGCCTTAAAAGTTCCATTTTAAGGATTCCAATTGAAGAGGGTTTTATCAAATCACCTTAGATCAAACCCTCTTGGATAGAACCTCGCTAGTTTTAAACCATACCTATAAATGCATCTCCTTTACACCTATCAAAATGCTGATAAAAAATCACTTTTGATTTAAATTTTGGGGGATCAAATGAATTCATTTAAAATTTATTTCAAATGATTATGGTATTCCTTAGAACAAGCTATCCAATGAATATAATTTTAATATGTTTTGGTTTTGTTATGTATTTATTTTTTAAGTTTTATTAAACATAGGTTTTCATCGAAAATGAATTTCTTTGTTCTTCACATGTGGAAAAATAGAAGATTATCAAAAAAAATTGAAAAATATGAGTGCACCAGATATTGAAGTCCTTGATCCAACAAAAAATTTAAATTAAATTTTGACATATACAAAAAAGTTACACGTTATCTGACATGTTTGAATTGTAATTCGTTTAACTTTGAAACTTGATTAAGGAAAAATATTCAATAAAAACTATCTAACCAAGTGGAAGCACTAGATATTAGAGTTAAAAATCTAAATTTGAAAGAATTAGAATTTTATCCTTCATGGAAAAAAAGTTATCGCTATACTGTGTCACTTTTTTAAAAATGTTGTTTTCTGAAAAAATCTATTTTCGTGGGAGATGGAAAAAGTGCAATTTGATTCCAAAAATTTTGAAAAAATATTTTTAGAATCTACAGACAAAATTTGATGAGACTCTAGTTTTCACCATATTCAAATTCCTCACAGTTTAGCCGCTATAGGTGCCTGAATGTGAAGATTTAGTTAAAAATAATAATTTCAGTGTCCAGTTTGGCCAAAAATTGTAAACCACTATTATGGGATCACCCTAGTACCTCCATTTTCAACAATGATGTCTCTGAAATCCACTCATGTGTCACCAAGACCTCGAAAGATGATGCCACGAACCAATCAAGAACATGCCCAATCACAATAGAAGGTGATAAACAAGGTACCACTAGAAACTAATTCTGAACATTCTCTAGAGATTGGTATGGAATGACAATATTTGTACTACAACTATCATCAAATAGAAGGGATACACCCCCAAATGTGTCTTACAAGTCAAAAATGTGAGATTCTACAAATAATGAACCAATGTTTGGAAAATAAGAATCCTAATTAGGAAGAAAATCATAATATTTTTGTTTAGGAACGATGCAAGTACTTAATGAAGGTGCATCAACTATCTCTAACAAAGAATTGAGAACCTCTGAAGCAACCACAACCTCATCTGAAGTCTCAACAACCTCCAAAGGATCACAAGCATGGTCTATCTTCTTTGAAGAACAGAGAGACACACTGGTATTGGAAGGAGGGTCATTGAGAGATGGAGAAGTATCAAGATCCCCATATGATTCTCGAAGGTAAGTCCAAAGAGCATAAGGGCTCTAAAAATGACAAAGTGAATCCAAAAAATCCTCATCATTTATATGATAAAAAATAACTCCATAGAATATATCCCTAAATCCTTTCCAAATCGTATACCTACTGTGAACCTAGATCCTATATTTGCAAGAACACAACAAATGAACACATTAATAAGGTCAAATGCAAGTTAGAATATAGATTCCTCAAGAAATCCATTTGAGGGTGATCCCACAATAGTGGTTTACAATTTTTTGCCAAACTGGACACTGAAATTATTATTTTTAACTAAATCTTCACATTTAGGCACCTATAGCGGCTAAACTATGAGGAATTTGAAGATGATGCAAACAGAGTCTCGACACATTTTTTCTGTACAATCTAATTTTTTTTTTCAAAATTTTTGGAATCAAATTTCACTTCTTTTTCCATCTCCCACAAAAGCTAGTTTTTTTCAAAAAACAACATTTTTAAAAAGTGATGCACACCATATAACGTATAGCATTTTTTCCATGAAGGATAAAATTCTAATTCTTTCGAATTTAGATTTGTAACTACAATATCTAGTGCTTCCACTTGGTTAGATAGTGTTTTATTGAATATTTTTTCTTTAATCAAGTTTCAAAGTCAAACCAATTACAATTCAGACATAGCATGACTGTATAACACTTCACTTTTCTTGTATATATCAAAATTCTTTTTTTTTTTTTGGATCAAGGACTTCAATATCTAGTGCAGTCATATTTTTTTAAAAAATTATTTGATACTCTGCTATTTTTCCACATGTGCAGAATAGAGACCTTCATTTTTGGTGAAGAACCTATGTTTAATAAAACTAAAAAAAACAAATACATAATAAAACCAAAACATATTAAAATTATATTCATTGGATAGCTCGTTCTGAGGACTATCTGATTCCATAAGGGTTTTTGAAGACTTCTCAATTTTCATCCTCAACCCGAGCTCCAAAGCATAAAAAAATAGACTTCTTTTTTGTCTCAAGAGGGGGATGAGGAGCAAGGGGGGTTCGAGTGAACCCCTAGAGGTTTGTTTGAACCAGGGTTCGGTCAAACCCAGGTTCAAGTGAACCCCTTCAAGTGGGTTCACTCGAACCCCCTTTGCTATGCATTTTTTTTGTTTTTGGCAGCTAAAATTTAAAGGGGTTCACTCGAACTAGGGTTTGAGCAAACCCCTAATGGGTTCATTCAAACTAGTAGGTTCATACGAACCCCCAAAATAAATTTTTTTGCTTTGGGGTTGTTTTTGTGAGTTTTCCTTCCTCACTTTAATTGTAAACCACTATTGTGGATTCACCCTTGAATGTGAGGGAAAAGGAATAACATGAAGAACACAACAAACTTAAAGCTAAAATATCAAATCCTATTCTAAAATAAAGGAAACTCTTGATCTCTTGAGGGATTTGGTGTTAATTTGATATGAGAATTGACCCTTTCCCAATTCCAATGCTAGCTTTGATGATTTATGAAGATTGTGATCCACTTTGTTGAATATTGATGAGTGCTCCAAAACAAAATCTGCATAACCTAGCTATAAAACTCAATAAGATGGATGACGGTTGCTATGAATTTGAGTATAGTAAGTTTACTCAGGTTGTGGATGGATCAAATGAGGAATGAGGCCTCTTATTTATAGTATTTAAAGTTGAAGAGATGTCCAAAATAGAGCAATATGGGACTAAGAATCAACAAATGGCAAGATGCCACTTTTCAACATGTGATAGGATGAAGGTTGTGCAAGTTTTGAAGAATGTGTCAATAAATGCATATATTTGAATTTTGAAATTGTTAAAATGACATGTAAGAGGGAAAGAAGGTGCATTGAATGCCACTTGGCTCAAGGAAAAAGGACTTTCTAGGTGGAGTAAATTCCTTGTTGCAAGGACAAAGTCCACTTGGATTTTGAATTCAAATTTGAGGAATATTCCTTTGTTATGCCTTTTGAGAGAAAATAGAGTTTTAATAAATGAATTAAATCTATTTTCTTATGCAAGTTGCAAAAGCTAGAGAATGGGACATGGAATGAGATTAAATTAATGAAGGTTAATTAATTTAATGAGAGATTAGAATGATGTGACATATTGATTTAGATTTATGGATTGATTTAAATCAAAATATGAGAAGAATATGATTTTGAGGGTTAAATATTTTTTTTTGTTTTATTTAACCAAGGAGATGAAGTTAGATTAAATCAAATAAGACTTTAATTTATTTAATTTAATAGGATGACTTTAGGGATTTAATCAAATTAAATTGATTATTTAATTAAATAGGGATAATTAGATGAGATTGATTGATTTAATTAACAAGAAAGGATGACTTAATTAGATAAATGATTTATTTAATTAATAGACAAAAAATGATGAATTTAATCAAATAAAGGTATTTGATTAAATGGTTAGACTGAGGGATGAATCAGGATGAAGCAATGTTAGCATTCGGGATCAAATGTGTAGTGTTAATTAGTAAATTTTACGTGTCTACATTTTTCCCCTCTTTGAAGCAGTGCACTTGTTGCGTTGGTTCAAAGAATAAGCGGTCTCAATCAAAAGCCAAATTTTTTCTGATTTTAAAAATTGTCTCACATATGCCTTGGTGAAGGAAATAATGGTAGCATACTTCCCCCTCGAGAGATCAGATGAAAATTCTAATTTTTTGGTTGATCTTGCGAAAAAGAGGAAAATGTACCTTACAAGTCCAAAAAGACTTCAAGAGGTCAAAAAATGAGGTAAAACACCAAAAAATAGTGTGAAATGAGCTTCAAATGGAGAAAAATGGAACCAAGGGTCCAAAACCCTAGCAGGATGGCCGAACAGGGTCAAAAAACCCTAACTTTCAGTCTTAAATAGGCCTTGAGGGGCCACTTCTAGTTCATTTGAACACATTCAACCTTAAGAGATTTCATGATTTGAGCTCTGATACCCTGACGAGATGGCGCAACAACAACTCCCATTGCATATCTTTGACCGAGTACAAACATACTAGTGACCTCTTGGCATCGGCGCACCGGTATGTGATCCTTACCTAAGCTTCGTTTTTCATTTTACATTCTTATTTATTGCTTTTAGAACTAGGTTATTTGTAGTGGTGCTATATAGTGCCATTCAAATTTCAAACTAGACTGCTCGGTCCTCCAAATTGAACTATCATCTCAAGATGGACCCCTACAGTGGAGTTTGGAGTTTGAAAAGATTCCTCAAACTCGGATGCCTTCACGAAATGGAGCATTGGACTTTCAAACTTTGACACTGTGGTGGACTTTAGAATTAGGGTTTAGGGTGTTTAAACAAAGTGCACCACCGCGGTGCAGTTTGGGATTTTGAGACCCCAGCATCACTGTTTGCAAATTTTAAACTGCAACGCCTTCATAATTTGCAACACTGGGCTAGTGTTTTGAACACTCAGGATAAAATTTCTTGATGATTTTAATACGGTGATCTTTCCTGATGTAGGAGGGGGCAAGGGAGCTCTATTCTCGTGAGCACAAATTGTGGGAGATATTTGGTTATTTGTGAGATCTGACTGATAGGGAGCAAGATCGATTGTGAGAGATGAGGCTATGGTATATTGCCTATGCAGCCCCTGTGTAGACACACCTTGGCATGATGTTTGCACTTGCTGAGAGATGGCGCAATGATACATCGTCCTTTCATCTTCCTATTGGCGAGGCCACTATTACCTTGGAGGATGTGTGGCACATCCTTTGATTGTCGATTCATGGTTGGCGAGTTATTTATGATATGGATGTCGGATGAGATGCCTGCCATGTAGTCCTAGCCACATATGAGGTCATGTTTTTTGAGGGCCAAATAAAGCTAGAGCATCATTAGTTGCTCACATCACCATTTCATCTAGTGATAGCTACTATCATTTTAGGTCTTGTTGCTCTGGATCGACGAGGTCAGTACTTTAGTCCTGGCTGGGGGCTTTGCTAGGAGCGGATGGTTCGCGATAGGCCAATCCATTTTTCTTGGTGTCTAGTTCTTCTTGTCTCCCTTTACAGGGATTTACACAAGTATGAATACTTGGATAGTAGGGAACTTGGTGCAGGTGTCACGCTTCTTCACATGTGGGCATGGGAGCACATCTTTGTTCTTCAGCCACAAATTGTTCTAGTGCTAGTCGAACCAAATGATCTAGTGCTTTGGTACTACAAGGGTGGCATGTCCTTCACACACACAGGTGAGCATGGGATCCCTCACTAGAGGAGGGTTATTGATGAGATGACAGTGTTTACATGGCATCCCTACCTTGGTTGGCCTAGATGGATCAATGATGTACAATAGTTATTCTTTTCCTGTCAGGATTAGTTTATGTAGGGGTGGGAGCATACCATGATTGAGTGATATCTTCCTAGACGAGTTTAGCATCAATTCGGGGAGGTACAAGATAGGCCAAATGATGATTATGTGGCCATTTTTGCTCATATAGTGTCACGGGGTGCCTCAAGGCAATGCATTCCTACCATTGAGGTAGTTGACAGTTTTAGGCAATTGGTGGCCCAGCCATGGGCATATGATTAGGGGGTTGTAGATCTAGGAATTACTTAGGCATACAGAGATTAGTTATGACCGCCTCTGCATTTGAAAATTCTAGGTGTGCCCTCTGTTCGACGGAGAGCCAAGGGTATGGGAACAGGAGGAGGACAAGGAGGTGATGATCCTCCAGCAGGACAACTAGCATAAGATCAACCCGCACAGGTCCAGCCGACATAGGTCCAGATGGCATAGGTTCAGATGGATCAGCCTCGTGTTGATGTATAAATGCAGGACCAAGACTAGGGGTCAAAGGGTGGATATGATGGGTACCAAGATCGGGTGAGGACCAACCTCACATGCAGTCTCCACTAGGATAGCCAACAGGTCAGTCGAATCTAAGGGACGGGATGATAGCACAGTTGTAGGCCCAAGTTCAAGCCTTGACAGCAGAGAGAGACCAGGCCCATGCAGAGAGGGATTAGGTGATTCTTCAAAGGTAGTCCGTAGAGTTGCAAGTAGTTGTAGAGATGGGTTGTAGATAGTAGCTAGAGAGTATGGTATCCTCCTCTTGTAGCACAATGCCTCTTCGTTCATATAGGGAGGCCATCCATGAGGCAGATTATTATCGGTTGCTTTACCATCAAGTTGGACCTAGACCAACCTAGGGCCTAGATTATTCACAGTGGACTAGCCATAGACTGGCAGAGGGTCACGATGACAGAGGCAAGGGCTGTAGATAGGAGGGTTAGACCTTATTTTGATCAAGATATTATTCGTTCATGTCATATGGGATCATTTTTTATAGCTCGTTGGGCCTTTTTGTACTTATTGACATATACATGTACAGTGATCTGATTATTTTGTACTATGATAGTTACCTATTGATATATATGAGATGATGATGTTGATATGATGTGTTGTGTAGCATTTATTTATTATGCATTTATGGATGGTTCTATTTCTATATGCTATGCATTAATGTTATGGTGTTATGCGATGGACGTATGGGTGTATTTCTTTTTGATGTTGTATGCATTTATATGATGGTTATGCAACTAACAGATCTATATTATGCTTCTAATGAATGATGGCATATGATATACAAATGGATTTATATGATATGCAATATGGATAGATGATCTAGATGATATGTATATTTATGAAGATGCAATCTATTGATGATCTATGTATGTTGATGCAAATGTGATGATTTATGCAATGATTTATTTTTCAATTTCTTTTTTTGTTATGATGGTGATGATGATGTGAATGCAGTGATCATGATATGCAGCCATGAATGTATGAATGTATGTGATTTGATATGTATGATATGCACTTGTGATGATGTTATGATGTTTATATATGATGTGATATGTTATAAAAAGTGGTATGGAGATGATGATTTATGGCACTGTATATGCAAAATGATATGTGAATAACAACATAATGAATTTTTTTTATGAGATGTTCTATATAATTATGGATGGATGTATGCACTTAATGTAATGGATTTTTTTGTAATGTTTATGTACTTATTATGATTCGTTTTAATTATGCACTAGATGCTTATAATGATATGGAATGATTTGTAAAATGATTTATGAGATGTGGTTATTTAGGAGATTTTTCTATATGATATGGATGGATGATGGATGATATGTAAGTTTATGATGATGTATGCTTTATGCAAATGGATGTAAATGCTTGACCTATTGATGTGATGCGATGGTGGTTATATGATTATGCAATGGAGGATTATTTATTTTTCATGTGATTATGTAAGAGATGTTTATATGCAAATGTGTATGTGATGTTATGATTATGAGATGCTTATAATAACAAATCTATATTATATGCATATGATATGATCATTGTTTCTATATGATATGCATTGTGCTGATGAATTATGGATGTAGGATTAATGATGGTGGTGATTAACTGTCATAGTACCCCGTTAACATGAAAAGAAAGAAGAAATGGAAGAAAGAAGAAATTTCAACAAGACAAAATATGATGATGAAGATGAATATCTTCCATGGAGTTGGGATTTTAAAAGGGCCAATTATCTTATGTTTGATAACACACATAAATATGATGCATCAAAGTATTAAGAACCAGGATGACATTGTATCTAATGTGATGGACTTTGACTCAACAAACATATAGGAGTATTCTTGTTCACACCTAACATACAAAAACCTTACTAGGATGCACTTTAGATATTCCAAACATCTCAGACCAAAACATAGGAAGAAAAGCCTTCCTATGTGGTCAACAAAATATGCAAAATATCATCTATACACACCTAATAAAGCAAGTATTCGCCAAGTTATATTACAAGAACATCCACAAGGGCAACAGATAAAAATATCATGATCATTGACCCATTCCTATCTCTCAAAATCCCTTCGTTGGGGACATCATTGAGAGGTCCTTGGCATGGGAACAATAAGATAAATCAAAAGATATAGATACAATAAACAAACAAGCCGATGTTTCTTCAATATCGCTAGCCAAGACTAAACTACGGTGATGCCTGATGTTGATGTCCATTGTAGGAAGGATGTATCCTAGGACATGACGATATCGGATGATTTGATATGGGACTAATTGGATGATAGGCTATTGACACAAAGAGTTGACCAACTTGCTTATGTACTAACCTAGATTTTGAGATTTTTTGACGTTTTGAGTTTTCACTTTTCACCTGTTAGACTTCTTTTTGATTGTTTTACCAAAAGTTGAGGATGAAAATCATTTGTTATGAGTAATGTTTATTGCGAGTGTAAGAGAAATGGGATGGATGGATTTTTTTTCAAATATTTGGATGTTTTTGGAGTTTCAAAATGTTTTGAGGCTGTTTTTGGTATTTTTTGAGAATTTATAAATGTTTTAATTTTTTATTTTCAAATGTTTTGGGGTTTTCTGAGATTTTGACTAAGAGACTAACCTAAGGACCTATCCTAGGGGCCTCAGGGGCTGATCAATAGATTAGCCTTGCCTACATTATACATGCAGAGACCACATAGTTCAACTGACAACTTGACTGATTTATAGATGAAGATATATATGATGAAATGTCAGTTTATTATGACAGAATCCTAAAGGACTGACCTAAGTGTCTTGGGGGATGATCAAAGATCAGCATTGCCTACCTTCAAGGCTCAAAGACCTGTAGTTCAACAAGATGACTTAGTATTTTGAATTTTTGATTGATTTTTTGACCTTTTTTTGAATTTTGATATGTTTCAAATGTTTTTGGATTTTTTTGGTTTTATGAATGTTTTTTGGACCTTTTGGATTTTCTGATTTTAGGACTTCAAGAATATACATGAATCTGATTTGATGAGAACATGCCCCTAGCGTGATGCAATAGACTACTTTGATAAAGGCGGGACAAACTGACCTTGAGAATGGGTGGAGTAGTACTAGGAGGGATCGTGATACGAACACAGGACCAAGCTATGATGCGAATGCAAATGGATGGGTGATGGATGGAGATCTGAATGCGATGGATGATGGAAACGTAATGGATGGATGATGCAGAACAATCCATAAAGATCCTGGTGGATGGAAAGTGCTTATTTACACAAGGTGCTTGTTTTCTAGGTTTTCACCAAGGTACTTGTTTGAAGTGCCACCGAAGTGGTTTTCACCAGAGGACGATTTTTTCTCTTTATTGTTTTTAATCCTTTTTCTTATTTTTTTTGGATTTTTTTTTTGTTTTTTGGATTTTTTTGTTGTCACCAAGACACTTGTTTTCCAAGTTTTCACTAAGGTAAACCTTTTTTCATGAAATTTTCTAATTTTTTGGATTTTTGGTTCTATACCTTGAAAGATTAGCCATAAAAAATTTTGAGATGAGAATTGTTCATGGGCTCTTACAAAGGTTCCCCTTCAGGTGTTGATAGTTACTATGCCCCTGACTTATAGCTTGTTGTGATAATAAATGATCCCAACCAGTTGGGTTCAAATTTTCCTTTGTTGTTTGGATTTGGGACGTTCTTCTAATTTTCCTTTAGTACCAAGTCTCCAACTTGGAAAGTCTTGCTTCTGATTTTCTTGTTATAGCTCCTCTTGAATCTGTTCTAATAGACTTGAAAATGATTTAAAGTGTCTATACACTACTCATCCAATAGGTCCAGCTCATTCAGTCTTGATACTCGGTACTCTTCATCTATGATGAGGTTTTGCAATGATATTCTTAGTGATGGGAGCTTGATCTCAATGGGGAGTACTACTTCTGATCCATAGACCAGGGAGAAAGGGGTGGCGCCAGTGGGTGTGTGGATACTATTTCGGTAGGCCCAAAGGGATGGATTGAGCTATAGATGCCAGTCATGAACTACATCATTGACTATTTTCTTGAGGATCTTTAAAATGGTTTTATTCATGGCTTTTGCTTGGCCATTTCCTTGGGGTTAGTATGTTGTGGAGAAGCAATGTTGGTTTGAATTTTTCACACAAATCGCAGACATCCTGATTCTTAAATGGTGTCCCATTATCTAAGATAATAACTTGGGGAACACTGTATCGACATATTAAGTAGTTTAGGATGAAATTTGATATCTGTTTTCTAGTGATATATGTCATGGGGATGGCTTCCACCCACTTGGTAAAGTACTTAGAGGGGGTTATAATGAACTTATGGCCATTAGATAAGGTGGGAGTGATTTTTCCAATGAGATCAAGTCCCCATTGCAAAAAGGGTCATGGTGTGATGATGGGATGAAGTTCTTCAGCTAGAGCATGGATGAGGTCCCCATGTTGTTGACATTGTAGACACCTTTTGATGTAGTTGTGTGCCTCTTTCTCCATAGTGGGCCAATAATACCCCATCCTCAACAATTTCTTAGCTAGGGTCATTCCACTTGAGGGTGAACCACAGATGTCGTTATGCACCTCAATTAAAGCGGTCAATGCCTCCTTATCATTTAAACAACATAATAAGGTTCCTTCTATTCTCCTACGATACAGGGTATCTCCTAGGATGAAAAATTGGGATGCCTTTTTGACAAAGGTTCATTTTAAGGTTGAGGGTAAGTCAGCAAGTAAGACAACTATTCGTAGGTAGGTATAAATGTCATGGTACCAAGGATCTCCAGGACCAACAATTTCGCACACACATTTTGACCCTGGTACCTCAAATGTGGGCACGATAGCTGCTCTACCAAGAATTCATGTGTTTAGGATGTTGGAGGGATTTCCAGTAAGGATCCTATTGTTGCCATGGAATTTGCAGCTCTATTCTTTTTTTAGGAATCTGCTCAAATGTGATCTCAATAACGGATTCTTTGAGAGTCTCCACCAGTTTCTTGTATGGAGTGAGCTTATCATCCTTAGTCTGGTACTGACAGTTCACTTGGTTTATTATCCGCTAGGAGTCTCCATATACTCTAAGGGCCATGATGTGCCACTACACTGCTATTCTGAGACCTATGGTTAAAGCCTCGTATTATGCAATGTTGTTGGTGCAAGGGAACACCAATTTATAGGACCTTGGTATGCAATTCTCTTATGGGGTGATAAAGAAGACATCGGCTCCTCATGTCGCATGTATGAGCCATCAAATTAAAGTTTCTAGTGGTCGGCTATGTTGATATTGAAGATGGATTCGTTTGGAAACTCTGAGATGAGAGGATTCTCTAAATAGATTAGTGCTTTTGCAAGCTTATCTGTGATGACTTTGCCTTTAATTTATTTCCACTCCACATATTCAATGTCATACTCTGATAGTATCATGACCCATTTAGCCATTCTTCTAGTGAGCATTGCCTTTGATAGTAAGTACTTGAGGGGATCAATTTTGGCAATGAGTTTGACTTTGTGCGCCAACATGTAGTGTCTAAATTTTTGTGATGCAAACACTACTACTAGACATGATTTTTCAATGAATGAGTAATTTAACTCATGCCCAACCATTGTGTGGCTGATGTAATATATGGCCCTTTTGTCCCATTTTCATTGTGTTCAGCTAGAAGAGCACCAAGGGCTGCTGCTATTACTGACACATAGAGAATCAATGGATTTCATGGGATCGGTGGCATGAGGACCAGTGGTGTAAGCAAATATTCTTTGATCTTATTGAAGGCTTCTTCACACTTGTTATCCCACTTGTATGCTACTCCCTTGTGAAGTAGGTGAGAGTATGGATTTTTTTTATCTGTCAGCTATGCTATGAATCTTCAGATGGACTAAAGCCTGCCTTGGAGACCTCTCAATTGTTCCAATGTTCTGGGTGCCTCCATCTCAAGGATTGCTTTTACCTTGGTAGGGTCTACCTCAATACCTCTCATTGACACAATGTATCCTAGCAACTTTCCTGATTGTATGTGGAAGACACACTTATTTGGATTTAATTGGACCTTGTATTCCTCTAGCCTGTCAAAAATAGTGCTCAAAGTTTCTACATGATCCTTCCTCTTTCTGTATTTTTCTAGTATGTCATCAACATAATCTTTGCAAGTTTTATGAATCATGTCATGGAAGATTAACATCATTGATCTTTGGTATGTTGCTCCCACATTCTTCAAGTTGAATGACATCATATTCCAACAGTAAGTCCCCATGGACAAGTGAAGGTTGTTTTGTGTTGGTCTTCTTTAGCAATCATTATCTGGTTGTATCCTGAGAAATTGTCCATTAAGGAAAGAATTTTGTGTCTTACCATCATGTCTACAATCATGTCAATGTTGGGTAATGGGAAATCATCTTTTGGACATGCTTTGTTTAATCCCTAAAATTTGTGCAGATTTTCATGCCCCCATCAGGTTTTGAGACATGAACTAGTTTTGACACCCATTTTGGATAGTCTATTGGTTGAATGAATCCTGCATCCAATAGATTCTTTAGTTCAATTTTGACTAGCGGGGCAATCTAAGGGTGCATTTTCCTGAGCTTTTGTCTAACAGGATTTTCTTAAGAGTATATTGCTAGGTGATGAACCACGATTTATGGGTCAAGGGCAGACATGTCTACAGAGCTCCATGCAAAGTTTACCTGTCTCTCTCTCAAGAAGGATGTTAGGAGTTCTTTTTCTTCTGACAGTAATGACTCCGCATAGAATGTGATGTGCAGGGTCTCCTCTATTCCTAGATTAATTGGATTGCATTTTTCTGCTAGGACCACTAATTTTTCTTGATGAAAAGCTCTGAAAGGAATATTGAATCCCCCATCCTCGGGTGCCTTGGAGAGTTTTTCACTGTTGGATGCATCCTTTCTTTTTACTTTTTTTGGGTTGGAGAGTGCCGTAGTGTGGTTTTCACTCAAGGACCTAGAGATTATTCTAAATTTTTCACTTTTACAATTGAGGGATTCAATTGTTTCCCCATAGTATTCATGTGTATTTAGCTCAATGATGAATCCTACTTTGTGATCCCCACATGGAATATTATCCTGTAGCCCCATGAATTTTGAGAGTGCCTCATCATTTTTGAATGTGTCAAGAATTGGTGGTCGTCATTGGTCATAATCGATGAGTTGGGGATAGACTAGGTGGATTTCATGATTTTGATGATCTGGCTCAACAGATAAAGTGATAATCATGAGAAGCTTGGTATCATCGAAGAGCATGGGTAGATTGGTTATGGGATCCTCATCATCACTACTAATATAGACGTTAGTTATGTCAAATATGAAGTTTTCCATGACTCAACCTATAGATATGGGTAAGCAAAGTTCTACTATAGATTGTTGAGGAGGATTATTGACCTTTCTAACTAGAGGACTTTGGCCATGTATGGTTATACTCAGAGGGGTACATCCAAGGCCAATATTTGTGAGAATCATTTGCAAACCTTTTCTTCTATCATGCATTGGTAGATTGGTTATCTCTGGTTTTTGTCATAGCCCATTGCGAGCATCATTTGCAAACCTTTGCTTCTGTCATCCATTGGTAGATTGGTTGTTGGTCTTTTATTTTGGTATAGGAGATGAGATGGGTCCTCCTCTATGACTTCTCAGCTGAGATCTCCCCAAATTCTAAAGTTGGGATATTCTTTAGGGGATGTTTGAGATGTGGAGGCTTCATTTGATTGCAGATGTCCTCGTGATCTAGGAGATTGTGGTAACTCTCCTACCACAAAGGCATTTTTTGGGATCATATAATTTTTACAACTGTTATCCTGGATGATAACATTGATATCAGAGATGGTGAGAATAATGGGTGTCTTTGTCATAGAAGTGGAGGCGAGACTGGCTAGATCAATGTATGGTGTTGATGGGCCTTCATCATTTTTAGGTACTTGAGGCATTTTGTAGTATTTTTGCTCAAGCCTTTTGTAATAAGAGAATGGTTATGGATCTCCATGGATGGTGACCTCTTGTCTTTCATATGTGAATTTGACACATTAATGGAAGGTTGATGCTACTACTTGCATTACATGGATCCATGGATGTCCTAGGAGAATGTTATAAGGCAAGTCAAGATCCACAACCTAATAGGTAGTTTCTGTTAGCTCTCAAAAATGTAGGCAAAATTCCTCAAGAGGTTGCCAATCTCTTGGTACATTTCAGTGTAACAAAAAAGGCCAAATGGTTTAGACCTTCTTCTCTTCAGGCGCTGCTAGACCTAGGCAGGTGTACCTATATGAGTGAGGTAGACTTAACTTATGCTTATCTCTTTTGAAGTGTTTCTCCCAAAATGGAAGATGGGAGTGGACAAATGAAACTTGATTTGGTATGAGCAATATTAAAACTAAAACCTAATATGTTCAGTTAACAGATGTAAAAATTGAATGAAACTAAATGATGAAAATTTAAGAGACTAGTGCCTTATTGGGTATGCGGAGTCAAATGAAATCTAAATGAGAAAATTCTTTCTGGAAAACATTCAAATTGTTTGGCATATATTTTAGTTTATAACTTCTATAAACATGCAAGACTTATGACTACCAAGTTCTTCTTAATGATCCAGATGGACTTCCCTGATTACTGTGATCAATTAAAAGGATTTAATAATTTCTTGAAAGAACTAATTAATCAACCACACAGATACAAAAAATGTGCACTGATAAACTGAATATAAACTTGTTATATCGATTTAAATAACCATAAAGCACCAACCTTGGAGACAAATTTAGTAATAATTTCAATGAAAACAATAGATAATTGACACCAAAAATATGCCACCACATTAAATGACTTTCATTAATATCTCCATATTCTTAAACATGCATCATAGTCTCATATCTATGAAACATTGTATTCTACTATATCTTTTTCCTATTCTATCTTATCTTTTATTTTGTATATTTCTTATATCCTCTGTCTCACTATCGAAACAAATATTTATACACCAAAACTCGAAAGGACACATCCTTTCAAAAATGTCATATGTTTAAACAACTACAGATTAGAAGATAATCAAGCTTTGTTAATCCACAAATGAGTTTTAGATAGGTGGTCCAAATAATCCTGGCATTCGTACGTATCCGCATCTCCAACTATGTTCTAGATTGTGATCTCCATCTTTATCATCTTCTCATTTTGCTCACTCGCCTCTTCCAATGTTGTGTCTTTTGCAATAGTTATCTTCAAGATTTTATGTAGTATTGACTCACTCTCAGCTTTTCATCTGGTCATTTCTTTTAGCTCTCCTCTATATCAGAGAATGTAGTCAATGTTTTCTTGGCAGCATTTATCAATCCCTATTCATCCCCTTGCAATTCTTCATAGAAGTTTCGATGTTTATTCATAAAATGATTTTTAGCTTCAATTGCTACACTATTAAAAACATCTCTCTGGTTTGTTTCTTGAACCTTCTCCATAATCCATCCATCCATTCTTTCATGTTCTTTTAATGCAACAAGGGTATGTGAATATTTTCCCCAAATTTTATTCAACCAAGATGTTAAACTAGCCTGCCTTTTCTTGATTATTGCTACAAGTGCATAATATTTTCCTTGGGAGTAGGCACTTGACCCTTCCCAATGATCTTTTAACTGAGAACTTTCACCTTGAGTAAGCAGCTTGTTTGACTTCATCGTAACACCTAACAAGTCTTTTAGGTGATCATTTTCTCTCAACATCCTTTCATTATTTGTTTTGTAAATTTTTCTCTCCTTAATCAACATCTAAATTTGGGCTTTGTTTTGTTTTACAACATTAATTCCATTTTTTGTTGTTGCCACATGATCAACTTCTCCAACTTTTAAATTCATGACATGCCCGAATGCCTTTTCAGTGTCAATAACTACTGATTTCCAATGGGGTGTATATAAGGCCCAAATCATTAATGATTCTTCATTTGTATTGTATTTAGGTCCTGTATACACTTTTGTTACCTTTTCTTGGCTAAGCTTATGTTTAGCATTCTGTATTTTAAGAAACTATCAAAGATTAGTGTAGAATTGAGATCAAGCCCAGGAAAGATCATGACACCAGCATTTCCAACATTTTCCTCCCCTTTTTAGGGGTCATACCCATCATCTCCCCATCCACACATCTCCTTAAATCATTCAAAAATTGCTCTTCATTACCTACAATAATATTATCAACATTTTCCCTTATCCCTTATCCCTTTTCTTTATATAGAAATGCTTTAAACTCTTGAGAGTTAATAGATTCATCATCTGACACAAATGATCTATATTCTATATGCCTTACATCTGCCTCTTCATTCTCTTCAGTACTCAATTCTTTAGTAGGGCAAGTATAATGCTAAGTTCTTAATCTAGATATTTTACTTGATTGGCCTTGTGGCATATTATCCTTAGATACCTCCTCCCTAGAAGAAAACAACTCTATAGTCTGCATCCTTTGATTATATCTTTCGACCACCATCTCTGCTTCTTCCTCATCCAAATTCTAAATCATATCATCAAAATGATAGGGCACATGTTGATACCCTCCAAATTTTATCCTTATTGTAGCAGAATGAATACAACCTTCTGGGTTGAAGTTCTTTCTCGGTGGTCCTCTCTTCATATTGTAGTGCAACAGTTTATCAAAGATCAAATTGTATCCTTCCTTGGCCAACAAAGTAAAATCACCAAAGCATAATGTACTAGGCATAAAATCCTCCTTTCCAAAGGAGCTGAAATTCATTACATTGGAGTAGTCCATCTGTCTGACAATTTCCAAATATGTTATTCTATCTAGGACTGATTTTGGAAAAATAAATGGGGCATCTTCAAACCTATAAACTCTAATCACAGTAGCACCCTCCAAGCAATACCAATCTCCCCAATTATGATCAATTTGCCCATTGAAATCCTTTGGATGAAGAAATCTCTTTATCTCTTCGGATAAAGAATAATCACATGGATGGTTGTACAATTTGTACAATGTTTTTACAAAATATTCTTCAAAATGAATAAAACTAGAATTGGAAAACCTACTATCCCAGACAGCAGTCCATAATTGAATAGGTAATACTGCACCTTCCTTGTCAAGTTGAAAGATTCTTATCTCCTGGGGCCACAATCCCAACTCTTGTCCAAAATATAACACTATATGCATCAACAATGAATAATGTATAAGATGAAATATAGATGCTCCACCCTTTATTGCCATCAATCCCAAATCAAGCCCCTTAAAAATGTATGAGGAATAGTAAAATGGCCTAGAGTTGTGGTATTGGATATCTACTTAAATTAGCATAGGAACAATTGACATATATTCTAGGACATCCATTCCCAATGCTTGGCCCACTGAGAAATAAGTGTACTTCATATAAGGTTCAAATAGGTCAACATGAAAAGGAGGACCATCACTATCCTGTAAAGGAATTGGTTTGCAACCTTGTCTAATCCTATGGATTGGCAACCTCCAACCCTTATAAATTGTGTCCATTCTCCAGAACTCCTTTTCCAATTCTTCACAAATGATCTTTTCATTGCAAACCCCTTCCAAATTGAAAATTTCCCTTATTGCATCCTTTGATAAATGTATTTGTGGTTTCCTGGATGGGTCACATATAGCTTTGAGTTTTGAATCATAATGAACCACTAACAATTTTATCAATTCTGCATTTACAAATACATTAGGGCACACCAATTTTCCCAAATTAATCTTCCATGGGTTGCATACTAGTTCAAAATGATTTCTCCGATGATAGTGAAAATTAAACAATTCATACCCCCTTATTGGAGTCTAAAAATATCCTATAAATTTACATTTATCATTCAGTTTATCCATTTATTCCCTAAGCTGAGCAGATCATCTGGCTTTAGGTACAGAGCTAGGCAATTGGTCAATAAGATCTTGATTAAGTCCTCAATCAGTGCCCTCATGTTCTATCTTAGTTTTCTGCTTTTTTCCTTTCGGTTGACTGCTTTCACAATTCTTTCTACTTTTTGATTTTCCTAAGCTAGGAGACTCCATTTCCTCAAAATTATAGAAGTTAAAACTAGAGGATTTAGGGTGCAAGAACTTATTGTATTTTCTTGAAGCCTTCAGACTGAAGGAATTCCCCGATTCATGTTCACCTCTCCAATTCTTCTGCTAGCAATTCCACACTAATGTCTCCAATTGAATTCTCCTTGTTACATTTTGTCGTGTCATTAATGTGTCAGCTGAAGCACGAGTGAAGTCTTTTTTTTGAAACTTACACTGTCACATCAAATGTATTGTCGGTGAGACATTTTAAAATCTGGGGCAATATCCTTTTGCAATGTTTGTTAAACCTTTTGTCAAAACATCCTATAGTCCTCCCGACACCTTGAAGTCTTACCGACTATTGCAAATTGGATATCGCTATAATGTCTTGCAGTCTCATCGACGTTTAGAGCTTCATCGATAGCTATCCTCTATGTCTTGTATATATCGCTGTGACATTTTGAGTTGGGGAGATTTTCTATAGATTATTGTGTGTCTCACCGAGATATCAATTTTCTGGTCGTTGACACATATTTTCTTTCTCACCAATGGAATAACACTTCAGCGTGACTCTCACACCTCTCTTTGATGAAATTAGTCTCACCAATAATTAATTCATATTGCCAAGCATTTTATCCACATAATCCTATTGGCATGACATACAAGTCGGCAAGACATGACTTCATTTGATACTTTTTAATAGAATCCCTTTATACTTTATCAACAAGACCAGACACATTCGATAATGCTTCACTCTGATGACTTTTAGTCTAGCTGATATGTTTCCTTGTGCGTTGGTTGGTAAGACATATATGAGTTCATTATAACTTATACCGACGATAGTTTTCTTGCCGATATGATCTTTCTGTTGCTGAGACAATGAATTACATCTTTCTGATATGTGTTTGTAGATGAAATATTCAATATGAAATTTCTGCACTCTTACTGATAAACTACAAAAGATACACATTAGTAAGAATTCTTTATGGATCGGGGAGTCCCTCACCATCTATTGATGATATGAATTATACAGTGAGATATTTAAGACTAGATGGATTCTATGGAACCACATGACAAAATATGGGAAAAATGTTATGAAGAGAGGATTTTGTGCTTATGGTAAGGACTCATTTGGAAACTCATGGGTATGAACAACTTGTAAATTTTTTAGAATTTTATAGTTCTAACAGTGGCTCTGTCTGGGGATGAATGGTTGTGAAATCATTGCAAGGATCTAGATTTCTGGGTGAGTAGACCAGACTGAAGATGATGAATCAGTGAGAAAAATGGAAATGGAAATGAATATGACCCTATAATACTGTACATGGAAAACTTACTTTAAAAGAAGAAAATTCAGGATTGTCCATGTACTGGCAATTCCTATTCCTTTTATTCCCTAAACTACTATGCATGGAAGAGATAATTTTGAGAGGATTTCCAAGGGTTGTCCATGCACTGGTAACCCTTAATCCTCTGTGTTTCTCAAGAGAAAAAATGCTTCAAAAATTTCCCATGCATAGGCAACTCCTGATCTTCACCAGTCATGTTTTGAAGATAATATGAATCTTCACCTTTCTTACCAACAACCACAAAAGGTCCCAGCCACAAGGCTTCAAATTTCCTATGATTTCCCTTCTCTTGACACCTTGCGTTCCACATTAGTACCAGATCATTTTCCTCAATTTTTTTTTCACCTTTTTATCAAATAGATACTTCATCTATGTCTATAACTTTATGTTTTTGTTTTGAGCTAGTCTCCAAATTTCATCAAGTCAGCCAACTGCTCCATTCTCTCCTCCATAGGCTCTGGAATATCTATATCTTCTTGAAGAATAAACTTGTAAACAAGTAATAGGTTTTGCAGAGGCATCCTAGCTTGTGTTCCATATACTAACTCAAATGGGGATTTTCCAATTGCCTTTTTTATAGTGATCCTATCAGCCCAGACAAACAATTTCAGTTTTGAATCCCAAGCCTTCTTATTCTGACCCAACATCCTCCTTATGATCTTAAGAAGACTCTTATTGCTTGACTCTACTTGACCATTAGCTTGTGGATGGTACGGAGCTACATAAGAAATGGAAATGTCATATGTACTACAAAAGCTTTTGAATTCATTAGATCTGAAACACATCTCATTATCTGTAATCAATCTTAGTGGTGTACCAAATTTGGTAATGATGTTATCCATTAAAAAATTATCACAACCTTACTTGTAGCTTGCTTGGTTGGGACTGCTTCTACCCATTTGGTAAAATAATCAGTAGCCACTAGTATCCACTTATGTCCTCCACTCGATTTCTCTTGTATCTCCCCAATGAAATCAATTCCTCACTAATGAAAAGGGGCTTCAACCTACAAAGGTCTAAGTGGTAAAGCTCCCTGATACTTCATCTTCCCAGAAATTTTTTGGCATGCTTCACATCTTCTTATATATGAAAAAGAATCATTGAAGACTTTTGGCCAGTAATAACATGCCCTGAGAATCTTATGTGCAGTTGTATTTGTAGAATAATGGCCTCCACAAACCCCTTCATGCATTTCTCTTAAAACATTGTTAGCATGTGATTCATCCAAACATAACAACAATATCCCATCCCTATTATTCTAGAATAAATCACCTTCCTTGAATACATACTTAGATGCTTGCAGCTTTAAAGTTATTTTCTAGTTGTCGCTTAATCCTTTTGGGCACTTCATATATTTGAGGTAGTGCATGATGTTTGCATACCAGGGAGTATGCTCAATACTTGCAATTGCATTCTCTTCTGCTTCTATATTGCAAATTTGATTTGCTTCAATATTTGCTTCTACCATTAGCCTAGCCAAACCCTAACCTCTTACCAGTTTAGTGATTTGTATTTCCATATCAAACTCTTGAATTTTATTAATCCATCTGCATCTTTTTCCTATTACTTTAGATTGTGTCAAAATATCTTTAACATCTGCATGAGGGACATAGGAAATCACCTTAGATCCAACAAGATATGGCATGAAAGCCTTTGTAGCTTTTACCAATGAAAATGCTTGTTTTTCCATTGTATCATACTTCAATTTTGACCCCTGCAATGACTTACTAAAAAATTACATGGGCTATTCATGACCTTCCTCATTTTTCTGTAACATGACAGCAGCTATGGTATGCAATGAAGCAAATGAAAATATTTGAAAAGGTTTTGAAAATTTTGGGGACTTAAGGATAGGGGCTTCCTTGATGGCCTTTTTTATTGATATAAAAGCATCTATTTCTTCTGTAGTCCAATCTATTTTTTGTCCTTTCCTTAACATTTTTGATATGGGCTTAATGATTTCATCAAAATTAAAAACAAATCTCGTAACAAAATTGATCTGCCCAAACAATGACTGGATGGCCTTGATAGTTTTGGGGATAGGAATTTTATCTATGGCCTCAATCCTCTCAGGATCTATTCTAATTCCATCTTTTGAGACAATATGTCCTAAAAATTTTCCTTCTGTGACTGCAAAATGGCACTTTTTAGGATTTGGGCTAATACCATACTCTAAAGCTTTAATAAATATTTTCTCCAAATGTTTTGCATGATCTTCATCCCTTTTTGAATAGGTTGTAAGGTCATCCTGATAAACCACCATTATAGCATTAATTAAGTCTACAAATGTTACATACATAGTTCTTTGGAAGGTTGCTCCTGCATTTGTGAGACCAAACGACATTCTCACATAAACATATGTCCCCCAAGGGGTTCTAAAAGCTATCTTATATTGTTCAGATTCCCTGACCTTGACTTGGTTATACCCTGAAAACCCATCCACCATAGATAATAGTTCACACCCTATTACTTTATGTAGTATAGCTTCCATATTAGGTAGAGGGTAATTATCTTTAAAGGACGCCATGTTCAGATTTCTAAAATCAACACATAATCTAATATCTCCATTTTTCTTCCTCACAGGAACTAGGTTTGAGACCCATGTTGAGTGCCTGATTTGTTTAATGATTCCCCCATCTCTGAGCTTCACCAATTCTTCCTACATTTTTGGTTCCAATGTTGGATTAATGGGTCTTTGCTTCTATCTAAATTACTTTACATCTGGCTTCAATGGTATTTCATGTTGAAACAAATCTTCGGGCTATATGCTTTAAGATCTTCATAAGACCATGCAAACACATGTTTATACTTTCTCAGTAATGATATCAACATCCTTCTAATTGTTGGGCTTATTGTCTTCCCTATGTATACCTTTCTTGGTGCCAGTTTAGTCCCTAGGTTGATCTCTTCAATATCCTCCCTCTTGACTGGTGTTTGTTTCATGAGGGACCAATCACTTCCATCATATACCCTCTCCAATGCCACTAGTACTTTGGGAAGCTTATTAGTTTTAAGTTGTAGGACTTCCTTTCCAAACATTGTCTACTTCCCATCTACTTCTTCTACAAAGGCATTGAAATCAATTTCTTGGGCTTCATATTGGTCTATACAGTGAAGAAATTTCAAGAGGTCATTATCATCATTGAAAACCTACCAACTATATATATTATTAGAAAAAATAGGTCTCATTTTGAACTCAATCTATGACACTCCAGCCAATGTAATGTCATCCCTTCTTAGAGCTACATTTGCTAAAAAATTTGCAATTATGTTCTTCGACTGATCTACCCATTCAATGGAAAATGCATCAAATAGCTCTATTGTGTCCCATACAACATTCCTATATTGCTTCAACCTTTTATGTTTTGCTGCATATTTTGATTTAACTTGCGAAACAACTAACTCAGAATCCCCTAAAAGAGCTAGCAACTTGATTTTATGTTTTACAGCTATATTTAACCCTATTAATAAGGATTCGTATTATGCCACATTGTTTGTACATTCAAATGCTAGTAAAAATGAATACTTAAAGGAAATTCCTTCAAGTGAAACAAATACTATTCCTGCTCCATTACCTTCTTGGCTACATGCTCCATCAAAGTACATTTTCCACACACCATCAAAATTTTGTGCAACATGCTTTTCAATTGGATCACTATTGACTAACTCTGGCTGGGTTGGTTCTATCTTAAAAATTTTGAGATCCACATCACCAAATCAATTAATTTTGTCTAGAGGTACACAATCAACAATTTGGTTCATCCTTGGTTCCCTGTACAACTTAACTTCCTGACCATTCACTAGAATTGTTGCATAAGACAAGTCAAATTGGACATTTCCCCCAACTGCTGTCATCCATTGTCTTGATAGAAGCATCCCAAACTGAGGAGGGGTATCAATTACTATTATATCTATATTATAGGCCACCTATGGATAAGCAACCAATTTGACTTCAACATCCTTCATAATACCTACCACAGGAACAGGCCTGTTATCCATCGCATAGCACTTCCCTCCATTAGTATCCACCCACATGCCAAGTTGTTTCATAACTCCCACTGGCATAATATTTATAGCAGTGCCAGAGTCTATCATGCAATTCCTTAAAAGTTTTTTATTTATAAGTAATGTAGTGAAAAAAGGATCAAATTGTGGGGGATTTGTTAATACACCATTTAAGTAGACTTCTGGGATACTTACTTTCTCTTGCTTATTAATTGTTTTAGTATCTATCTTATTTTCAGAATTTATATGTTTATCATTTCCATTTTTTATCAATTGAACAACACTGTCTCTATACTCCTTAATTTTCATCATCTCAAGTAGTGGAACAAACATTTTTACCTGGGACAAAGCCTGAGTGAAGTCAAAAGAGGAACCCTCCACCTTGATCATTTTCTTTTCTTCTGATGTTTCTCATTTGTTCTCTTCTTTTTCTCTTTTGTTTGATTAATCAGTCTTTTGAATTTCTTTGTGTAACTCTTTAAACTCCTCCTTTTGGACAAGCTTCTATTCATTTTTATCATGTTGTTTATTTTTTGCTTTCTTCACAATTCCTTGTGTCGCCTTTTGATCTTTTATAAATATTCCCCTAGGGGCACCTTCTTTCTCATTCATAGTCCTATTTCTTAACCAATACTTTCTCTTTGCTTCTTCAATTGCAGAAATGGTTAACCTTTCTATCTCCTCGTCAGTAAGTTTCCTCATATTGTGTTGAGTAGGAATGTCAATAGAATGGGGTTCTATATAATCTTCTTCAGAGTCAGAAAGAACCTGTTGTTCAACCATGTGGACATTATACCTCTGATTTGAAACATTGTACTCATAACCTTCATCCTCTGAAAATGAATACGTCTCCTCAACACAATGAAAAGTATTTGAAGTCAAATACACTATGTGATCTTCTCCACTGTTTCCCATTAGCATTCCTTCTTCTTGCATTCTTTGGGCTACAACACAATAATCTGGGGGATTTGGCTTATCACAAATTTCACAAAAATAATTGTTATTAACCATAGATGCTCCCTTCTTCCTTAATGGATTAGGGGTTTCTTTGTTTCTAGGCCTATCTGTTATAGGCTTTTCATCCTTCCAATTTGTATTATAGGGCATGTCATGTAGCCTAGGCCTCTCATTTCTGTATGTATTCTCCTATTTGTATTGATAATTATTGGCTTGTTGAGGAACTCTAGAGTTGTCTTTTTTACTAATTATCCCAGCAACCTTCCTATTGTTTTCAATTGTTAATGCTATCTTTTGGGATTCAGCTAAATCTCTTGGGAATCTATTTCTCAGTTCATACCCTATTTTAGGATTGAACGCATTCAAATAAACACTCAATGCTATAGAGTCTCGCAACTTTGATCTAGGAGGTATATTATTTTGCAATTTGTTGAATCTCTGGTTAAAATCATAAATTGAGTCATTCTGATTTTTTTGAATCCACATTAATTCATGAAGAGAAGCATCTGGTACACTTAGATTCTCATATTGCTTGAGGAATCGATTCTAAAATTCTTGGACAGAATTGATAGAAGCTGTTGGTAGGCTATTGAACCAATCCCTAACTTCTTCAGTAAGTGACATCATGAATAGCCTCATGTGTAAATCCTAATATGGCACATCCAAATCTTGGATAAAAGCATTAAAACTCCTTAGATGATCTTCAACAGTAATTGCACTAATCCCTATAAACTTTGGAACAAGACTTCTCCAACTGCCATCCATTGGGTAAAGGTATAATTGAAACCCTCTCAAGTCAAATTTTTTGATCATTGTTGTGTATTAATGGGGGGGATGGTTAGGTGGATACTGATACTGATACATTGGATTATTGTATTGTGTATGATGATGTGGTATGTAATGCTGACCATGAGGTGGTTGTGTATTTGTATATTGTGAGGGAATATGTGGTGGATGGTTTGGTTGTTTGTACTGATTCCCTATTTGATTGTGAGGAACCTTTGATGGATCAGAAGGCCCTGCATTATTATTACCCTACTTATGAGGTGGTACATACTTTGGGCAACTAGCTGTCTAAGCAGTAAGTTGGGCTTTCTACAATTTGATGTCTCTGATTGCTTGTATCATTTGGGCTTTCTCCTATTCAGCTTTTAGTTCTTCTAGCTCTAGTTTATGAGACTTAAACTATGCTTTTACTTCTTCATGAGTTAAAGATTCATAATTTTCTTGAGAACTTACATGATCAATAGGTCCATTTTGATTACCCTCAATTTTTAGATCATATTCTTGTTGATATCTGATTCGTTCAGATTTGATTTTAGCATTAAACTCAGCCTGTTTCTAAGGATCATAAAAAGGATTTCTTTGTTCTTCAGGGGTATAAGGTTCTGCACTTGAATTATCTCTCCATGTATCATAAAGATCATAGTTTTCACAATGTGATCTTGGTGCTTTGTCTTTTTTAGTTATGCACATGTCCTCATTTATGCCCTTACCCTTATCAACCCTATCATCTTTTTGTGTCCACTTATTGTTACCAGCAAGACCTCCATGAGGACCCCCCTTATATTGGGATCTTCTTCCATTCATGTTGCAATTTTTTTGTCAGAGTCACCATTCACTTTCTTAAAAGTGAGAAAGCGTTTGATATTTATTATTCCCAGTAGAGTCTATACAAGGTTTCTAACTCTATCATTAAGGCCTTGATTCTGAGTTTAGTTCCCCAGTAGAGTAGCCAATTTATTAGCTCTCAAAAATGTAGACGAAATACCTCAAGAGGCTGCCAATCTCTATTTAAATTTTAGGGTAATAGACAAAGCCAAATGGTTTAGAACTTCTTCTCTTCAGGTGTTGCTAGACCTAGGCGGGTGTACCTATATGAGTGAGGCAGACTTAACTTGTGCTTATCTCTTTTGAAGTGTTTTTCCCACAATGGAAGATGGGAGTGGACAAATGAAACTTGATTTGGTATGAGCAATATTAAAACTAAAACATAATATGTTTAGTTAACAGATGCCAAAAATGAATGAAACTAAATGATGAAAATTACAAAGACTAATGCCTTATTGGGTATGTGAAGTCAAATGAAATCTAAATGAGCAACTTCTTTATGGAAAACACTCAAAATTTTCAGCATATATTTTAGTTTATAACATGTATAAACATGCAAGACTTGTGACTACCAAGTTCTTCTTAATGATCTAGATGGACTACCCTGATTACTATGATCAATTAAAAGGATTTAATCTTTTCTTGAAAGAACCAATTAATCAACCACACAGATACAACAAATGTGCACTGATAAACTGAATATAAACTTGTTATATCGATTTAAATAACCAGAAAGCACCAAACTTGGAGACAAATTTACTAATACTTTCAATGAACACAATAGACAATTGACACCAGAAATATGCCACCACATTAAATGAATTTCATTAATATCTCCATATTCTTAAACATGCATCATAGTCTGATATCTATGAAACATTGTATTCTACTATATATTTTTCCTATTCTATCTTATCTTTTATTTTCTATATTTCTTATATCCTATGTCTCACTAAAAAAACATATATTTATACACCAAAACTCGAAAGGACACGTCCTTTTAGAAATTTCATATGTTTAAACAACTATATATTAGAAGATAATCAAGGTTTGTTAAGCCACAAATGAGTTTTAGATAGGTGATCCAAATAATCTTGGCGTTCGTATGTATCTACATCTCCAACTGTGTTCTGGATTGGGATCTCCATCTTTATCATCTTCTCATTTTTCTCACTCACCTCTTCCAATATTGTGTCTTCCACAATAGCTATCTTCAGGATTTTATGTAGTATTGAATCACTCTCACCTTTCCATCTGGTCATTTATTTTAGTTCTCCTCTATCATCAGAGAATGTAGTCAATGTTTTCTTGGCAGCATTTATCAATCCCTATTCATCCCCTTGGAATTCTTCATAGAAGTTTTGATGTTTATTCATAAAATGATTTGCAACTTCAATTGATATAGTATTACAAACATCTCTCTGGTTTGTTTCTTGAACCTTCTCCATAATCCATCTGTCCATCCATCCTTTCATGTTCTTTTAATGCAGCAAGGGTATTTGAATATTTTCCCCAGAGTTTATTCAACCAAGATGTTAAACTAGCCCGCCTTTTCTTGATTATTGCTACAAGTGCATCATATTTTCCTTGGGAGTAAGCAGTTGACCCTTACCAATGATCTTTTGACTGAGAGCTTTCACCTTGAGTAAGCAGCTTGGTTGACTTCATCGTAACACCTAACAAGTCTTTTAGGTGATCATTTTCTCTCAACATCCTTTCATTATTTGTTTTGTAAATTTCTCTCTCCTTAATCAACATCTGAATTTGGGCTTTGTTTAGTTTTGCAACATTAATTCCAATTTCTGGTATAGCCACAGGATCAACTTCTCCAACTTTTAAATTCATGACATGCCCGAATGCCTTTTCAGTGTCAATAACTACTGATTTCCTATGGGGTGGATATAAGGCCCAAATCATTAATCATTATTCATTTGTATTGTATTTAGATCTTGTATACACTTCTATTACCTTTTCTTGGCTAAGCTTATGTGTAGCATTACTGTCTTTTAAGAAACTATCAAAGATTAGTGTAGAATTGAGATCAAGCCCAAGAAAGATCATGACACCAACATTTTCCAACATTTTCCTCCCCTTTTCAGGGGTCATACCCATCATCTCCTCATCCACACATCTCCTTAAATCATTCAAAAATTTCTCTTCATTACTTGCAGTAATATTATCAACCTTTTCCCTTATCTCTTTTCCCTTTTGTTTATACAGAAATGCTTTAAACTTTGGGGACTGAAAAAATTCATCATCTAACACAAATGATCTATATTCTATATGCCTTACATCTATCTATTCATTCTCTTCAGTACTCAATTTTTTGGTAGGGCAAGTATAATATTGAGTTCTTAATCTAGATATTTTACTTGATTGGCCTTGTGGCATATTATCCTAAGATACCTCCTCCCCAAAAGACAAAAACTCTGCAGTCTGCATCCTTTGATTATATCTTTTGACCACCATCTCTGCTTCTTCCTCATCCAAATTCTGAAACATATCATCAAAGTGATAGGGCACATGTTGATACCCTTCAAAATTTATCCTTATTTTAGCATAATGAATATACCCTTCTGGGTTGAAGTTCTTTCTCGGTGGTCCTATCTTCATATTGTACCGCAGCAGTTTATCAAGCATCAAATTGTATCCTTCCTTGGCCAACATAGTAAAATCGCCAAGGCATAATGTACTAGGCATAAAATCTTGCTTTCCAAAGGAGCTGAAATTCATTACATTGGATTATTCCATCTGTTTGACAATTTCCAAATATGCTATTCTATCCGGGATTGCTTTTGGGAAAATAAATGGGGCATCTTCAAACCCATAAACTCTAATCATAGTAGCACCCTCCAAGCAATACCAATCTCCCCAATTATGATCAATTGGCCCATTGAAATCCTTTGGATGAAGAAATCTCTTTATCTCTTCAGATAAATAATAATCACATGGATGATTGTACAATTTGTACAATGTTTTTACAAAATATTCTTCAAAATGAATAAAACTAGAATTGGAAAACCTATTGTCCCAGACAACAGTCCATAATTGAACAAGTAATGTTGCACCTTCCTTGTCAAATTGAAAGATTCTCATCTCCTGGGGCCACAATCCCAACTCTTGTCCAAAATATAACACTATATGCATCAACAATGAATAATGTCTGAGATGAAAGATAGATGCTCCACCCTTTATTGTCATCAATCCCAAATCAAGCCTCTTGAAAATGTATGAGGCATTGTCAAATGGCCTAGAGTTGTGGTATTGGATATCTGCTGAAATTAGCATAGGCAAAATTGACATATATTCTAGGACATCCATTCCCAATACCTGGTCCACTGAGAAATAAGTGTACTTCATATAAGGTTCAAATAGGTCAACATGAAAAGGAGGACCATCACTATCCAGTAAAGGAATTGGTTTGCCACCTTGTCTAATCCTATGGATTGGCAACCTCCAACCCTTATAAATCATGTCCATTCTCAAGAACTCCTTTTCCAATTCTTCATAAATGATCTTTTCATTGCAAACCCCTTCCAAGTTGAAAACCTCCCTTATTGCATCCTATGATAAATGTATTTGTGGTTTCCTGGATGGGTCACATACAACTTTGAGTTTTGAATCATAATGAACCACTAACAATTTTATCAATTCTGCATTTACAAATACATTAGGGAAGACTAGTTTTCCCAAATTAAGCTTCCATGGGTTGCATACTGGTTCAAAATGATTTCTTCGATTATAGTGAAAATTAAAAAATTCATACACCCTTATTGGAGTCCAAACATCTCTTGTAAATTTACATTTATCATCCAATTTATCCATTTATGCCCTAAGTTGAGAAAATCATCTGGCTTTAGGTCCAGAGCCAAGTAACTAGTCAATAAGGTCTTGATTCAGTCTTTGCTCAGTGCCCTCATGTTCTGTCTCATTTTTTTGATTTTTTCCTTTCGGTTGACTGCTTTCACCATGCTTTCTACTTTTTTATTTTCCTAAGCTGGGAGACTCCATTTCCTCAAAATTACAGAAGTTAAAACTAGAGGAGTTAAGTTGCAAGAACTTACTGTATTTGCTTGAAGCATTCAGACTGAAGGAATTGCTTGATTGTTGTTCACCTCTCTAATTCTTCCGCTAGCAATTCTACACTGATGTCTCCAATTGAATTCTCCTTGTTATGTTCTGTCGTGCCATTAATCTGTCAGCTGAAGCATGAGTGAAGTCTTTTTTTGAAACTTACACTGTCACATCAAATGTATTGTCTGTGAGACATTTTTAAATCTGGGGCGATATCCTTTTGCAACATTCATTAAACCTTTCATCAAAACATCCTGTAGTCTTCCCGACACCCTGAAGTCTTACCGACTATCACAAATTGGATATCACTATAATGTCTTGTAGTCTCATCAATGTTTAGAGCTTCATCTATAGCTATCCTCTTGGTCTTATATATATCGCTATGATATTTTGAGTCAGGGAGATGTTCTATAGATTATTGTGTGTCTCACCGAGATATCAATTTTTTGGTCACTGAGACATATTTTATTTCTCACCGATGGAATAATACTTTGGCGTGACTCTCACACCTCTCTTTGATGAAATTAGTCTCACCGATAATTAATTCATATTGTCGAGCCTTTTACCCACATAATCCTATTGGCATGACATGCTAGTTGGCAAGACGACATGACTTCATCCGATACTTATTAATAGAATCCCTTTATACTTTATCGGCAAGACTAGACGCATTCGATAAGACTTCACTTCGATGACTTTTAGTCTAGCCGATATGTTTCCTTGTGCGCCGATCGGTAAGACATGTATGAGTTTGTTATAACTTATCTCGACGATAGCTTTCTTGCCGATATGGTCTATTTGTCGCTGAGACAATGAATTGTATCCTATTGATATGTGTTTGTAGATGAAATATTCGGCATGACATTTCTGCACTCTTGCCGATAAACTGCAAAAGATTCACTATAGTAAGAATGCTTTATGGATAGGGGAGACCCTCACCATCTCTTGCCGATATGAATTATATAGTGAGATATTCAAGACTAGATGGATTCTATGGAACCACATGACAAAATATGGGAAAAATGTTATGAAGAGAGGATTTTGTACTTATGGTAAGGACTCATTTGGAAACTCATGGGTATGAACAACTTGTAAAATTTTCATAATTTTACATTTCTAACAGTTTCCATGATAGTTGGCCCTACTTGAATAGGGATTTGAATTGTGCCTTGGGACACTCTTTCTTGATCATCATATGATTTGATTGTAATACCTTTACCTTTTTCGATGGATTCCTCTAAGATTTTTAGGTTTTTAATGAGTTTGAGGGAACAAATATTCAAGCCTACACCTCAATCCACCAAGACTCACTTGACTTTATTTTTCTACACTAGGAATTCTAAATGGAGTGCATGGTTATGAGATGAATGAATGGGAAAATCATGGTCAGAGAATGTAAGGAGGTTTAGAGTGATGATGTTTCTGACCATAGCTTGGAATTGTTCCGCGTCAAGATCTGCGGGGACAGTGGATGAAGCCAATGCTTCCTCAAGGATTTTCTTATGGGTTGATGAGATTTTTAGTAACTCAATGATGGAGATTTTTGTTGGGGTTATTTTTAGCTATTTAAGGGCATTGTAACCATTGGGAATAGATCTAGGTGCAGGGACTCTGTTTGGCTATGATGATCCTATGATGGTAACTTTGTCGCCTCTTATGGTGACTCCATAATCGGTATGGGCTCCTTTGATAGTGATGTAGCATAGTAGTCATCTAGGGATGTGACGACATGGTCGTACACATGATTCACATTCTTGAAGGTGTCTTTCCCCTTATCAATGTTATTGTTCCCTTTATTGTTATGATTAGGCATCAAATTCGTGTATATTTTGAGATTCTAATTCCTTGTTGGTTGTTCCACATTTATGATTCTTTGATCAATGAGGTCTTGGACTATGTTTATTAACCTCATGTAACTGTTAGTAGTATGTCCTTTTATTTTATGGAAGTCGCAAAGCTGATTTTCATTGTACCAAGGAGGTTATACATCTAGTTCTTGGTAGTTCACATAGGTAGGAATCTTGATGAGGTTTTCATTTATCAGTTTCTTCATGATGACTTCAAGTGGTTCCCCAAGGGTGGTGTAATTCTACTTGGTGAAGTTTGTGTTTCGCTGGGGCAGTCCCCTTTGATCATTGATGTTATTGATCATTTTATTGTTTTGATGTTGTGTTGTTGTGTTTGTTAGATGCTCGTTTTGATGATAGTTTTGGATTTGTTGTTGTGGTGTAGGTGTATTTTGTCGAGGGGCTCTGATGACAAATTTGGCATCGACGACACCATCATTGGTAATATTTTTGTTTCTTTCCCATGTGCAAGGTTTTTCATTGTAATTGGTGGGTGGGTGATTGTTCTACTGTTTAGGATATTAAGTTGATCCTCTAGGTTGTGTCATAAGGGCTCGTTCGATGTTGAGTGCCTTAGAAATCAACTGGTCGTATGTGGTGATCCCTTGGACTTTGAGATGGAATGCCAAGAGTCCGTCAAGGTTGGATATGATAGTGCAGACTTTCTGTTCCTTGAGCATGACCCATTTCCTCCTATTGGACTTGGATTGCCATCGTTGTAGGAATGAAGTGAATGATTCATTCTTACCTTGTTTTAGAGTTGATAGTTTCTCAAGATAGACATCCATTGCAATATTGCATGCATAGTTTTTGATGAATGCATCTATGATTTCTTGGAATGTCTTGATGCTTGTAGGTAGGCAAGAGAACCATTCCATGGTGTGGCCAACCAAACTTTTAGGAAATAGCCACATCAGATAGGTATCATCATATGTGATTTCCATGCAATGAACCTCGAATTCCTTGATGTGCTCTTTAGGGTTTCATGTCCCATGGTACTTGTCAAACTTGGGGATCTCAAATCCCTTTGGGAATGGTTTCATCACAAGGCTCCTGTCAAATGGATAAGGACACAAGTTGTTGGATATTTTCATGGTTCACCCTAATTGAAGATCGAGCAATTGTTGTGAGAGTAATTTGATTTGTATTGCGACATCATTTTGTGGATTAGTAGGTGGGATGAAAGTGTTATGAGGTGGTTCATTTGTGGGTGTGATGGGTGGATTGCTTGATGTGTTGATTCATGGTATTTGTACATTATGTTGAGCCATGTATGCTTGTACTTGTTGTTGTATCAAAAATTCTTTTGTTGGTCTTTTTTTTGTTCCAGGATTGCATGTTGTTGAGCATGTTGTTGTTGTTGTTGTTGTGCTAACAACGCTTGTTGTTGAGTTGCTAATTGGGCTGCTTCATGTTGTTCTTGATATTGCTTTAGCGTTTGCTGATATGTTTGTTGTTGTGTTGTGTGTTATTGTGCAAGATACTACACTTGTGCTTGTACTTGTTGCACTTGATATTGGGCTTGGGATTGAGCGTGCGCTTGAGCTTGTGCCTAAGCTTGGGCTTGAGCTTGTGCCTGTGCGGCTTGAGCTTGAGCTTGCGCATGAGCTTTAACTTGAGCTTGTTCAACTTGTTGTTGTTTTTTTTGCAATAAGATGCCTGTTCTGCTTGTTGTGCTTGTAATAAGGCTTGGGCTACTTGAGCAACTTACATAGCTTGAGTGGCTTGCTAAGCAGCTAGTTACGCAGCGTGTTGAGTAGCTAATTACATGGATTTTTTTTTACTTGCAAGAATTCCTTTTGATAAGTATCTTTTTCAACGGCTTTCAATTTCATACTGTATTGGCTTGATGTATTGGAGCTTGGTGGTGGTGGATTTGGAATCGTGCTTGTTGTGGTGGTGAGAGGTGTTGTCGTGTTAGTGATTGGGGTTTGAGTGGTGGATGGTGTGACTAATGTGGTTGGTCCTTGAGAGACCATGTTTTGATATGTTAGGGGGGTGGTTGATGATGTGATGGTGGTGGTATGTGTTAGTAGGGTGATTTTCATTTGTTGCAATGTCAATGACAATTTTTTAGTTTTTGGTGTGATGCTTTGATTGATGCTTGGTGGGTTGATTTGGTTTTGTTGATTGATATTTGGTAAAGGGGGAAGCCTTAAGCCAAGGAGTGGTGTGGATGATGATGGAAATGGTGGAAGTGGTGAAAATGTGAGAGATGTGATCTCTTGAGGAAATGGTGTGGTGTCGAAAATGCCCCCTAGTTTGAACATGTCATCCTGTCCTTGTGAGGCTATGGGTAGAAAGGTTTGGGGTGTTGCGTGAAATGATGGTGAGGAGGATCATGGAAAGTGAGAGGCACATGTGTATGTAATGGATTTTGGGGTATGTTTTGTCCCAAGATGGTGTTTGCACCCAAATCCTAATTGTTGACAAGGAGGTGTGTTTGTATGGCATTGAGAAATGCACTTCCCTTGTTAACACTAGGATGAGTTGGAGCAATGGATGTTTTGATTTGTGGGATGTTTTGAGTGATACTTTGGGATGGGGGTGTAGATGAGATGGGTATGGTGGATGAGATTGGAGGTGACATCCCAAAAGATGGTTCCACAATAGTGCTCACGTCAAAGTTAGAAGGGATTTTATCCCCTTGTTTTGCCAACTTGAGCATGTATAGTGAAGGGTTGAGTCTCATCATGATGTTGATAATCTTATGATTCTCCAAATTTTGAACTATTTTGGTGATTTCCTCATTTGACATCCCAAAGGGACTATTAATAAGATCATCCACTTGGCCGTCCTCTTGTGGATTTTGTGATGATGAGGGAAAGTTAGTTAAAGGATTGCTTGATTCAACGGGATTCATTTTGTAGTTTGTTTGGCTTAGGTCACTTGAAGTGGGTGTTTCTTTGTTGGCTTCCATGTTCTTCTTGTGTTGAGATCTAGTTTGCACCATAAAATAGGGATCAATTTTTCAAGAATATGGGAGATAAATCTCTAATTTTTTGGATTGATATATCTTTAGGTACAAAAGGAGAAATTTTTAGGATGCTTCAAGGATCACAGGGTGATAATGATATGGATGATGTAAAATATGGATGATGTGGATGTTTTTGAACTTTTGAGAAATCTTGAGGGGATGCTAGACTTTTTAGGATTTTTGGATTTGAATTTCTTGAATTTTGAATTGACTTTGATTTGATATTGGGTTTGATTTGTTTTTGGATTATGAACAAATAAACCCTAAGATGTTGGATGATTATCTAGAGGGTATATTTTCTCAAAGGATGATAATTTGAATATGTGTAGGGAGAAGGATGCATCTACCCAGACCTATTCAAACAAGAGGATAATTTAACCAAGCATATGAAGAAAGATGCATCTACATATACCTAGCTAAACAAGATGGTTTGATAATTTGACTAAGCATATGCAAAAGGATGCATCTACACATACCTAGCTAAATATAATTTTATGTTTTTTTGATTCAAAGATTTCAAGGATTTGATGATTTTGATTTTTTCCAAAAATCCTAGTATGGAGGATGATTTCAAGATTTTTCAAAAGATGATAGTGAGGTGATTTTGGTTTGATGTTTAAGGATGGATTCAAAAATATTTGATTTTTTATCTTGGGACGTACCTAAAAGATGCTTGTTTACTAGACCTCATTATTGAAGAACATACAATACTTCTAAGGACCTCTATAACTGAGAAGTGGTTCAAATTGGGCATACATTTTTGGATTGTTCAAAGGAATGATTCTATAGAACCTTGTGAATTTTTTTCTTATTTTGATATGTTGCTTTTGATTGCACTTCCTAGTGTATTTCTTGATAACCTTTCAAGTGTGACTCCTAAATTTTGAACTTTTGCTCAAGGACTTTTGTTTTGGGATTTTAACTTTCTTGGAAATCATGAGGAACTAACACATGTGTGAGAGCCAATTTTTTTATCTTTGATTAGTGATTTTGTTTTACCACAAACACTTCTTTGATTATATTTTCAAACTAGATGGTCCCAATTTCTTTGAATCCCACAAAGTATGTTATGTGGAATTTTGATGAAATCAAGGAAAGGGTTACCTATTGTTTAACTTCAGTAGGAAAATTGAGATGTAAATCCAAGTGTTTAGAAATCTCTAAGGATAAAATACCAAGGGCAAGCAATAACACATAAATTTGGTCAATTGTATTTTCCTCCTAAAGGGTTTGAATTTTTGATAATGATGTTAAATGTTTTTTTCCAAATGTTTTTGAACAAGCAAAGTGTTTTGTAACCAAGAACAAGCACAACCTTATGGATATGAAAGACTATATTTGTTGAGTCCTCACTTTGAGAAGTCCAACTACGCTTATCTTTAGCGAATGGTTAGATGCTTGACCCCACTGGCTCCCCTCCATGACACTCACTTATACGGGGCAGCCAAGCATCAACACCCATGAAACTCCCATGGCATGCTTTCCATTTCTACTAAAGACCATAAAAGTGTGGGGCAGCTTCAGAACGACTGTTCTTGCACCAACAAATAGATAAGGATTTTGGCCTTTCTACAACAAGGGTTTTAATTTAGACTTTTTCATTTGTAGGAGTTGACCCAATGTGGTGAGAGACCATTGTTGCCCTTCTCATTGGAGCCAACTGCATGATATTGGTGTTTATTCCAATACCCACATTTATATCTTAGCTAGAAATACTCTTGGTTTTAGAGTGTTACTAGTTGAGTCATTCCCTTGGGTCAGTACTTTTTCCCCAAGGAAGACCCTCTAAGATAAACAATAGTGAGTAAATGTATTCATAGTTCAATCAACCTTCATTTAGAAACAAAGGGAGAATACATGCAATAGATTTACTCACACTCACATAATGTTTTGTTCAATTTTAATCCCCAAAATGAAATGTGGAGGTGATCACTTTATCCCACTCTAAGACCATAAAAAATCCTTTTGATTCTCAATATTTTCATGAGGTGCGAGAGAAGTACATACATCTTTTTGATGGCGTTAGTTTAAGTAATCACAAAGAAAAATTGCACATGTTCTTTTTAATCCAACAAAAGCAATAATGATTTCTTTTTATAGCACCAAATGAAGTGTGAGAATTTGCTTTGTTCAATTATTAGCCCCAAACAAAATCTAGTGAGTTTGTGTCCTAAAGTTCATTTTAAGCTCCTTTTGTAGCAAGAATTAAAAAAGTTCTTTTTAGGGCCCAAAATGAAACTAGTAAGTCCTAAATGTGAAAGATAGCAATTTTTTCCTTAAGAGGAATAGTGAATCATCTAAAAGTGTTGAACAAACACTAGAATGTTTAAAAACACTTGGTACCACGAGATGAGGTCATCATGCTTATTTTATTCTTCACCTTTGACCAATCCAACCTACAAGAAAATTAGTTAGATTCTACAAAAATAGAGGTCAAGGAAGCAAAAAAGTGTCAAATAACCAGAATTTGATAAAAAACATGTTAGAAATAACTTTTCACTTTTTACTTCCCTCCAGCGGTGCAATCCATGAAGGCATTGTAGTTTGAAGTCACTAGCGGTGTTGTATAGTGTTGCTTACCAGTCAACACCACTTTGTAGCCAGGCCAGTGAGCATGAAGACATTGATATTTGATCAGCAGTGCAATTTGGATTTTGAAAAGATTCCAACGAGCCAGAAAGATTCAGATGTTCTGTTTCAATTTGAATTTTGGACAAGAAGTTTGGAGCATTGCAGTTTGAACTTTTCAGCAGTGTTGTATGGAAATGTTGAGTTCTTAGCGGTGCTAAATAGCAATGCTAAGCTTCCAACGGTGGAGTTTTATGTACACACAAAAAGCTCAATTTTTTTTTCCAAAAAAGGTGATTTGATCTCTTGGTTTTCCCTCCTTCTAGCACTAAAAATGTGAACCTAGATCCTATATTTGCAAGAACAGAACAAATGAACACATTAATAAGGTCAAATGTAGATTAGAATATAGATCCCTAAAGAAATCCATTTGAATGTGAGAGAAAAGGAATAACATGAAGAATACAACAAACTTAAAGCTAAAATATCAAATCCTATTCTAAAAGAAAGCGAAATCTTGATCTCTTGAGGGATTTGGTGCCAATTTGATGTGAAAATTGACCCTTTCCCAACTCTAATGCTAGCTTTTATGATTTGATGAAGATTGTGATCCACTTTGTTGAAGATTGATGAGTGCTCCAAAACAAAATCTGCGTAACCTAGCTATAAAACTCAATAATATGGATGAAAATTGCTATGAATTTGAGTATAATAAGTTTACTCAAATTGTGGATGGATCAAATGAGGAATGAAGCCTCTTATTTATAGGATTTCAAGTTGAAGATATGTCCAAAATAGAACAATGTGGGACTAAGAATCAACAAGTGGAAGATGCCACTTGTCAACATGTGATAGGATGATGGTTGTGCAAGTTTTGAAGAATGTGTCAATAAATGCATATATTTGAATTTTGAAATTGTTGAAATGACATGTAAGCGGGAAAGAAGGTGCATTGAATGCCACTTGGATCAAGGAAAAATGACTTTCTAGGTGGAGTAAATTCCTTGTTGGAAGGACAAAGTCCACTTGGATTTTGAATTCAAATTTGAGGAATATTCCTTTGTTATGCCTTTTGAGAGAAAATAGAGTTTTTTAATAAATAAATTAAATCTATTTTCTTATGCAAGTTGCAAAAGCTAGAGGATGGGACATGAGAGGAGAATAAATTAATCAAGGTTAATTAATTTAATGATAGATTAGAATGATGTGACATATTGGTTTAGATTTAGATTTATGGATTGATTTAAAGCAAAATATGAGAAGAATATGATTTTAGGGTTAAATAAAAACTTTTTTTTTTAATTTAACCAAGGAGATGAAGTTAGATTAAATCAAATAAGATTTGAATTTATTTAATTTAATAGGATGACTTTAGGGATTTAATCAAATTAAATTGATTATTTAATTAAATACAGATAATTAGATGAGATTGATTGATTTAATTAACAAGAAATGATGACTTAATTAGATAAATGATTTATTCAATTAAGAGAGGAAAATTGATGAATTTAATCAAATAAAGGTATTTGATTAAATGGTTAGACCGAGGGATGATTCAAGATGAAGCAATGTTAGTGGTTGGGATCAAATGTGGAGTGTTAATTAGTACATTTGATGTGTCTACACCTACTATGTGTGTCTGGAGTAGGAACTTCATTATACAAATATGGCAATAGATTCTCCTCACTAAGATGGGTGAGAACATGACTCTATTGCTTAAAGTTCCCTTTCTCCAAAGAATCCATTATAACTTAACAACTAAATTCAAAATTTCAAAGATAGTGCTCTCATAAGTATTAAAACTTCCAAAAAAGAATTAAACTTGATTTGTAGCAAAATTTGATGCAACCCATTGCATGATCTCCATGTTGACACCAAGCAACTCCTTTAAGCACTCAAAAAAGATAACCTCTTGTGAGACTTGCTCACAACAATCAATGGAACTACAATGCTATTTAAGGAGCAAGAAACTACTCCACACAGCCAATGTGGGATAATTTTTCCCAAAGACAACTTCAAACACTTGCAACCTTTAAAACCCTATATAAATATTTGGGGAAAATTTTATAAAATATAAATTTTGAAAAATATTTCACCAAATCCAAAAACGTATTGCAAACTCCATCTAATTTCAAGAGCATCCAAATGTGAAAGTGTATCCTTCATTAGTGACCTTTTTTTGGAAAAATCCCTCAAATGCATAGGCCTGGGAATCTTACCTCTTCCCACAAATGTACAACATGGAGTCCCACTTGGGATCAATAAAAATCATGGCCTTCACATCCAAAAACTCCTTCAACATAAAAGCATGCTACCATAGGGGATAATAGTGGCTCTGGAAGAGTAAATCGTGCCCCAGAAAAGATTTAAGAAGTCTATGCAAGGTGCACACCTTCAATTCTCCAAAACACTACCAATTACCATGTGTTTTTTCATTGCCAATGAAAACCTATCACCATGGTCAAAATTTAAGTTAACGAAGGTTGGATGTTATAGAATGCATAAGATTCTTTTAGGCTAGACACAACCAAATGCCTCCACACAAAATGTGCCTCTAGAATAGCAAAATGGTGCCCTCTCCTTGCATATTGTGTGAAAAAAATTGTAGTACCTAAAGCAAGAAAAAACGTGCCTCCAACATCAAGCTTTAGTAAAAAGAATGTGCCTTTCAAACACATATCATACCAATCCAGAATTAAGGAGTGGTTATGTGCAGTGCACCTCTATTTCACACTGCACCAAAACTAAGAATGGTAAAATTGAGTAAGATGCTTGTGAAGATTAGATCAGCTTTGAATCACCTCCCTTCTCCCATGCATAGTCTCTAAAATGGAAATTGTGAAGCCAAATATGGGTTTTTTGTAGAATAATTTTTCCTTCTAAAGAAAATCAACGCCAACAACAAACTTTGCATAGCCAAAAAATGTTTTCTCCAATGAAAACTCTCAAAGGAAGGATTGTAGAATGGTTGGCTTTGATACCATGTTGGAGCACCCAAGAGCAACTGCAAGCCAAAACAAACCTTCACGAATAAACAAGAGAAGCATAAGAAGCTATTTCACTAGGAGTGAAAAGAAATGTATTGAGATGTGATTATACATAATGTACAAAAGTGCTTTATAAAGGCAAGAAAATGTGTGGCGGGTGAGAAAAATACCCAGCACGGGAAAAAAACTACCCTAATAATCAAATGTATTATTAAGCCTAAGTAAACTTAAGAAGGTGAAAAATATTTATGCTAACAACCAGTCTCATCCTTTTCCAATCTGATAACATCATTCAGGTTAACATTCTCCTAATTGATAGACTCCTCTTGTAAACTAGACGACCCCTCAGGCTAAACATTACCACCAAGAGAATCCAAATTTTCTTTTCCTTTACCCACAGACTCCACACCAACAAGAGAGACATCTAGGTCCACCAATTCAATATCCACCCTATTCACATTAACAACTTCAAGATCCTCCAACTTATGAGGCTTACCTATCTCATGCACAACACCACCCTGGACTTTCACCTTACCATTCGTCACCTCTACCACAAAGACAGTCTCCTTATCCTTACCCAACTTGAGCTTTAGGGATTTCTTCCCCTTCGATACATTCCCTCAACCCCTTTCTGACCTTCCACTACCAAAATTCTTCTTTTCACACTCAGAGGAAGAGGTGACTCTACTTTTTTACAACTCTAGATCCCTTTCTTAACCTTAGCCAAACCTTTACACTTGAGCCTAACTGAGGGAGACTCCTCAATGTCCAAATCTACATGCAAACCACCAAACCAAGAGGGGCTAGCCTCTTTCTTCCCCCTTTTCTTGGGCTAATTATCAAAATCTTCCAGAGAAATAGAGTCCTCTTGAAATGAACCTAAGTCTTCACTCCCTTCATCCTTTCCTTTAGAGTCATTACCCATTTCATAACTAAAGAGGACCTCCTTAAGCTTACAAGCTCTGCTTAATTTAGGTACCTCCAACTTACATTCTCGACTTTTACATATTCCATAATCAGAAGCATTAGACCCTCATGTAGAAAGGGGTTATTGGGTTTTTTTCTAAATTCTATAATTCCATTTTTTAGTGAGAGGAGTAAATAAAAATTGAAAGACACCAGTTTATTATGCCTAAAGTGGTTAAGCAACAAGAAATGATAGCCATATAAATAGCAGAGAATCTGTCATCCAGAGTAAAGTATCTCATAATGGCTATGGTAACTCTCTCCAAATGGGATTAATGGAATATCAATCATAACCTCCATATGCTAATCTCTTAAGCTTCGCCCTTTCCTTCCCTTTAAAGAAATTCACCAAAGTTAAATTAGAATCAGGTCATTCCCTATAAAATTTCTTTTCGTCAAAATATAACCTAATAATCTCCACAATCAGGTCCTCCATAATACTAATCTCCACCTTGAAGACTCTCAACACCCCATTATTCCAACCATTAACAAACTCGTTGGAAACTTGTGAGTCGAACCCATGAAGCTTCAACATAAAAGGGGTAACCCTAGAGTGCCCTTCTCCAAGATTTCCCAAACAATGCCATTCACTTGAAATTATCCACAGGTAACAAGTTCCAGTCTGCACCTATCAACACCCATGGTCACCAAAACATGACTAAACATAACTTTCTCCCTAAAAAGAAACACCAATAGATGAAAATGAAAGTTCTATATACAAAGGAGGAGGAAGAACCAAACACCCATAATCCATGTAAATCTAACAACACAAGGACTAGAAGTCATCACGACCACTACAATCAAAATCTTTACATAAGATTTGTCATAATTATCAGGACATTCATGGAGCTTCACATGTCTTTTCATATTAATGAGGAAATTATGAAGCCAAACTCCTCTAACTCCCAAAATGCTGGTCATCATGTGACATTTGATCATATTTAATAAGATTTTGAATCTAAATAGGGGTGATATCTTGAGAGTCCCAATGATTAGTAGAGGACACCCCTAAATTGGCAAGGGAGCCAGCTAAGCAATTAGCTTCATGATAAACATGGGATACATAAAATTCCTCAAAATAGTATCCTCAATATTATGCTCAATTGACCAAGAAGAAGGATGCACCCTGTTAAGACAATTGACAATATGGAAAGAATCTCTCTCCAACCATATTTTTCTAACACCCTTCTCTTGAGTGAGCTTTAGGCCATGATAGGCTACAGAAGCTTCAATAAACTAGTTTGTCTAGGTTCCTAAAGGGAGCACCACCGCATAAACTAGCCTACCATGAGAATCACATAACACTCCCCCATAACTAGTAGGACCTGGATCTCCTTTAGTAGCACCGTCAAAGTTAAATTTATATTAGTCATGAGGAGGAGCTTGCCACACCACACCCTCCCTTAAATATTTGGCCTTCCTCAGGGGAAAAATAAATAATTTTCCTAAGGTATGTTGATAGGATAATAAAATAGATAAAAATAACACTTAATTCATCAACAAATAGAGCTAATATATGATAAACCCTTTATTACATCAAAAATTGCATACCCTTAAAATCACATTTTGTTTTAGGCATTTTTTAGCGACCATTCCCATATCATATTTAGGGATCATTTCAACATCAACTTTGGCAATTTTCCTTCAAATTTTCTATCACATTTTGATTCTTCTTATTGACATAAAATCACATGTTAAATTTTGAATAATTTCTCTAGGATATGAGTGCAATGCTCTTGAGAATTTAGATGATATTATAGTGTCCAATGAATTTCACAAAATTTAAATGTTTCTTCTTTACCAATTACCTAAAATAGACAAAATGTAATACAATTAATCTATAATATGCAATTAAATAGTTAACCTAACATAGGCAAAAGATAATACAATTAATCCAAACAAAAAATTTATACAAAATAGCAACCATAATAGTGAATCATCGTCTCCCATTTCCTACGGTTCAAGCATCTTTCCATTTAATTTGGTATTTTCTTCACCTTTTATTTTCTCTTTCTCTACCTCCTACTTCAATTTTTCATTTCATAAATTTTTGGTTTTTATAAAAATTTAATTAAACATCCAAGTTATCATAAAATAAGTCTTCGATAGATACCCCAACAATGAATATTAGTAGTGATCTCCATTGCACTCTATGCATCTAATTTTTAAAATCCGACATGATATTCTAGATTGCCAAAAACTCAAATAAAAAATAAAAAGTTTGTAAAAATTTCTTGAAAATAGAAATAAAACCTTGTTTCCTCATGTAAGTCTAATATGGTGCACATTATTATAGTGAATCTTATTTGCTGTATCACTTTATTTAGTGTCACCAATAATCTCCACATGCAAAACTCCTAGCGGATGTGAGGATCCTTTTAATGTTAACATAACTACAATTTTTTTTTTATAGGGGCAACATTTTGATTCCCACTTAGAGGATAGGAATAAGTGCATGTTTAATTAGATAGTCAATTGATGGCTTAGATTTCACTCAATAGAATAATGAATAGGGTTTTTTCTTAACTTAGGATTATTTCCAGGGATTCTTTCCTCTTGAGGAAATGTGTCCATTAGAGATTGACTCTAAGACATCCACAGTCAACAATTTTCTTGAGGAATTGATGGCTAGGAGTTATTAATACTTGGAAACAAAATTAGGCTTCAATATTACAAAGGAATCTAGTATCGAAGGATAGGATTGATAGAGCAATTATCACAAAGGGACTCACAAACTTATTATAATTAATTCAAGAAAAAATATTTAATACTTAAATTCTTTAGACTTTAGATCACCGAATCTTGCAAAGAGCCATAAGATAATGGATTTATTCTAGGCTATTAGAATTTTCCTCAAAGATTTATGATAATAATTCCTTTTATGATTTATTCATAGGGTTTATATAATTATCTCTTAACAAATATTGACCATTTATAAGACTTGATTTATATCTAAGGTATATGCTCAATTTATGGCATAAGCGAATTACTCACCAAATTTAGGAATTACATAAATACTACACGTTAGCCTCTAACCATCCATGACTCCAATTGTCTAGATCATTCCCTCTAGGTCAAAGTACACTTAAGTAGCTAGGTTCACTGACTAGAACATTATAGAATCATGTCACATGTCTTATAAATTAAAACCCAAATAATAATATAAAGTAATGTACTTAAATACCTAGGAAGGTATTAATCCTTAAAGGTTTCATAATTAGCTTTAGTAAATGGAAATAAAAAATTAAACTTGTACTAATTAAGCCTTCTAGGAAGTTCATACAAGCCTTAAGTAATTTATATCACATAATAGAATCATGGTATTCAAAAACTAACTCTATCTTTGAGGTGATGGGTCAAATTTTACATAACTAGTTTACACAAAGTATTATAATCTTTAACTATTAACATATCCTTTACAATTCTCTAGACTGTACAACTTAATGCCTTAAGAAAAAATTAATAACAAGCCTCTTGATCCTTAACCAATAATTTGATGATTGTCAACTTTAACCCAATAATCCTTAATGCTTCCTACTACACATCTTTGATGGAGTTCTTAAGAAAATCTACCCCTTTCTCCTATAAACATATTAGGTAAACCAATAACACAAAGTTCATTGCAATAGTCAAATATAATTGTAGTTAGATTCATGAATTTAGAGATAATATGAATTCATCTTCATTGTAACAAAATTTGTTCAATGATTCATATAATGTAGGAACACATGTTACCAATTTACTATTAGAGTGTAGAGTACTTTGCTTGGATGCCAACCCAAGTATCATGCCTACTTTTCCTCCTATACATCATTACAATGATCTATTCAACTTCATAAGGATGTTATTGAGGTGTGTGGTCTTTTAGAGGTCTTCAACCCATTTGATTGGTATAGTGATTCTAGAATCTAAGCAATTTTGTAGCTAATTTCTAGAACCAATCCAAGATAACCATGAAATCCACTACTTAACCAATCTAGGAAAAATATGACATCCACCCATTAGCCAATCTAGAACTCAATATCACTAGATTGACCAATTGATGCATGCACACGCATGCATACATATAGACACAAACATGTCTCTAAATATTTGAGTCACAATTACATTCAACATAATTTGGGGGGTTACAAACACTCCAATGAGCCCTAACACATATTAAAAAGGAAATACATTGATCACAATGTAACACCTTGCTATACCAAACAAACATTATCCAACTTTAAACTAACATACCAGTCATCCTAAGAACACCTTGATAACCAAGGCAATACCTCATTATGGAAAGACATGCTATTCAACTTGTAATAGAGATATAAAATATCCCATCTCTACTAGGATGACCATCATTGGATTTTTGATTAACCAAAATGACCACTATGTTACTTTATGCACGAATGACCATGGAGCTATTGTCTCTATAAATTGGTGACAATACAACTCCATTGAAGCTTGAAGGATGATCAACGATTTAGTCCACAAAGTCTTCCTTGTGGTTAGATCACATGCATACTGTGCTACAATAGATCAAACTCATACACAATGATCCCAACATAGACTTGAAATCCATGAATTCACAAACTTAGAATAACATATTCACACAACAACCATATTGAGAACTCTAGCTTGAACATATATTGTCATGATTTAATAACATCACTAATCACACACATATAAAACATATCTACAATATTATTTCACCAATTTCAATTTAAACATATACCTCATCTAAACCTCCCTCAACTCTCCTAATCTCATATACTCTTCGCTAATTTGTATGATGAATTGTAATCTCGTATACTTTTCGCTAATTTGTATGATGAATTGTAACTACAGTAATGGTATCAAAATTACTCCAAAAGTTGAATATGTAGGTTTTATGAATATATCGCTACATTTTGCATACACGTCTACCAGGGCAGTTCCAAAGCTCCCATTCGGTACAAGCTGGGAGGATGCTGGCAAAGGTTGTAGAGTTCGGCTTTACACCAGCCAATCGTATTTGGTTGAAAGTTTCTAAAGCCTTTTCAACAAATACATTTTGTTAATATCCTGCAACCAGGGCACTCCATGAGCAAACATTTCTTTGAGGCATTCTGTCAAACAGTTCTCGTGATTTGTCTATGATTCCAACATTGTCTACCAAGGCAGTTGCAACTACAACATCTGACAAAATTCCGCTATCCATTATCCTACGATGTGCCCTGTTCCAAAGCTCCCATTTTGGCAGAGGCGCAAGGAATGCTGGCAAAGGTGGCGGAGTCTGGCTTTAAAGCTGCCAATTGCATTTAGTTGAAAGTTTCTAAATCCTTTTCGACAAACGCATTTTTCGTATATCCTGCAACCATAGCATTCCATGAGACCGCATTTATTTGAGGAATCCGGCTCAAACAGTTCACGTGCCCTGTCTGTGATTCGGCATTTTGCATACATGTCTACCAGAGGATTTCCAACTTAACAGTCTACATGCTCTGGAGATTAGAGTTTTCTTGCTATTCAAAGGGAAAAAAAGAAGCAGTAGCAGCAAGCTACGCTTCCGTAAGAAGTAGCAGCGGGGAAAAAAAGTCATCAAAGCAGCTTTATTTCTGAAGGAATATCTTGCACTAGAAATCCTCTTATTGCTGCTTGAGCGGGAAAGGTAGATTCGAAATTTCAATTCAAACTTAACCGTCAGTTTCAGACAGCTGGATTGGGTGGACGTTGCAGTGACCGTGACTGTCCAGAGTAAGAGGAGTGCAGTGGAGAAGAAAATATAAAAAACGGAAGAAGACAATCCGACCGAACAGTGTAAGAGTGGGACCCAGAGCCACGTAATAAGTCAAAACCTTAGTGTATGACTTTTAAGCCGCGCCCACAAGGCATACAAAACGTGTTACCACTGCCATCCATCCTGAGATATACAAAATAGGCTATATACACAAACACAAATTGATACAATTGGTGCATTGCTCCATTTTTCTTCGCCATCTTCTATAGCAAACCAAGATGTTAGCAATCCAGTATAACAGTAGGATCGGCTTACTTTGTAAGGGTACCTGAAAAAGTATGGCAAAGGTATTAGGCTCAACTTCGAAGTGTCCAAACAAAAGCATCCAACTGACAACAAAGCATTCGCCTTTTATATTAAAAACAAATTATTAAGCCAACAGAATGCATTCAACGTATACATAGGGCCATTTCCAGTTATTTTATATGAGGCTTGGAACACACTTAAGAAGTGCAACAATCAATATAGATCAATACATTTACACTTTTACTGCTTCGAATACAACTAAAAAAATACAGACACCATTATGAAGAAACCAACCATGTGAGAGGATGTACCCATCTGGAATACGAAGCTATTTGTCACTTATTCAACATAATCTTTTAAAATTTTAGTCATTTTATGTCACGCCAATCCATTGCCTTGTGACATTTGGTCTGTGAAGTACAGGAGCCAGTAATGTGCCGCACAAAACTGTAAAGCAATATGCTGTAATGTATAAGGTCTGTGAAAAAGACTAGCATATTTAACATATGAAGATGGTCCCATCTCTACTATTCACTCTATGTGAAAATAACTCTGGCAACCATTGCATTTACAGCATCAGCAGTAGCTGGTATCCATTCAATACTAGCTTAATTCTGTAAGGAAAATTGTCACAAAAATAACCTCAAGAACAAAGAAACCAAAATATACAAAAACTTTAAACCACCAAATAAATATAAAATTCATTTCACAGTTCAAAATATGTGAAAACAAACAGGGATCTAACACTAGGTATTACAATAATATAGTATATGAAAACAGCCATAGATAATACCTCAGAACCAATGCCTTCATTTAACACAACAAAAAATGACAAAAAATGATCTGGCTGTTTACAGATTCCCATGAATACTCACTGAAACCATGGCAAGTGACTTACCTCAAGATTCTGCACAAATTGTGTCATGCTGTAAGTGATCCTGATGAGAAAAAATAGGCAGAGTTTGCAGGAGAATATTATGAAACCCTACCAAAGCAGATTTTTTTTAAATGAGACAAACCAAAACCAATCTCCCTACAGCTGCTGCTTCAATCTATGCACAGCAAATGAAAAGTAGATCTAAAAATATCAGGGTTTTAGATCTACTAGACTCTTGAGCTCAACACAAGATTTTTACAGTCTTCCAAACAAAAATATTGATTGCGAGTTAAAATTTGTTTTCAGGCATGGGGCAAGGAATGTTTCGACTGCCTGAAAGTTATTTTTCCAGTATGAGACAACTTTCCAAGTGAAAGCTACTATAAAATATAACCTATCAGCTAATATTTTGCATTTGCTAGAAATAAAGACACAAATGTATAGCCATTCAGCGGTGGTATGTAGCGGAAAAAGAAATCCACTGATAATATTCCACAATTGAGTTCCCCTCTTCCTCCAACATGTTCCATAGACATTCCCATGTTCCTTTATACCTCAAACACCAACAATTAAGGTTAGGCTGCTCCACACAAATATTGTCAATGAAATTTTTTTTCATCCTACATTCCCCAACTTCATTCCTTCTTCTGTTGGGATTTCAAAGTTGTCTATCCCATTATCCTTTTCTACCAAACCCTACTTTTCATTAGATAATGACAAGAATTAAAATAATACAACAAAAATCTTATCTTATGAAAATCTGTTTTTGCCTAAGAGATAATTCATAATTTTCTTAAGAGAAAAAATCTAGATTTTTCTAAGTTTTATAGTGGTTGTTATCTTGAAGATATTATATATATCTGTGTACCCTTTAATGGCATATAGGTAATTGAATAGCAGCAGCTGTGTGAAGATTGTAATCAATTTATCTGAGCAATAAAAGTACTGATACTTTGCCCTATGGATGCATCCTTGACATATTTTCAAGGTTTTACCACGTAAACCCGTGTCTTGTCTGTTATTCTGTTATTTTATTTTATTTTCTTTGTCATTTCTTCACAACTAATTTGTGCTGCAATATTATTTAATTTTGTGGATTTACGTTTCCACTTCTCCAAGACTTTTTCCCTTGCTTTGCAGAAGTTTCAAACTTTTCCTTACCGACATGCCTTTTGCCCAAATCCCAACTCCTTGATCCTTACACTAAGTTACCTATTAGAACTGGAGTTCAACCTTCCCCTTACCTGAGGACCTTTCTCATGGTACCCCCGAACTTTGATCCCTAACAAGTGGTAAGAGTCATAAGGTGTCTCTGACCCCAAACTACCATTTATTTTCTTTGTTCACTCCCACCTAGCTCCTTACACAACCAAGAGAGCCATTAATAGCTACCTAATTTTGATGCTCAACTGCTCCATAAGGGATTTTCCTGCCCAATTTTTTTTTTCAAATATGAGGGAACTATTTCACATGTACTCATGATGCTAGAGGTGGAAGATGACCATGTTTTCATTAATGTGGCGGTTGCATCCTCCACTACCTTGGTCCTTCCATAATCTTAGTTGCTATTTTGGCAGGATCTCATACCCACCATCGATTTCAAGGATATCACAAGTGAATGCATCCATTCAAGGGCATTATGCATTTTACACAAACTCTTGCAAAACCTATTCTGAGCAGTTGTGTTCGAGAATTCAAATCTACGGATGAAAACCCTTGGGTTTGTTAGAGATCAGAGGATGAAAACCCTTTGATTTCAAGGATCAAAGGACGAAACCCCTTTGAGACTATAGGAAAATCCAACTTAGAGGACATAAATGAGCTTCATGGTTGTTAATTTCAACTATTCCCAATTTAAACAATTTGTAATTTGTTGTTGAGGTTTCAAGCTTTGTATTTTTATTTTGTAGTTGCTACTGTTGCAGCTATTTTTCTTATTGTTATTATATCATCACTTGACGTATCTCATACGGTATTAAATATAAGGAATTTTGGATTCTTTCTTTTATTATAGCTTCATTTGTTAGAACAATTTATCAATGTTAAATGTGAAGGAGAATTTTGGAATTTTGATGGTAAAAATACATAAATCCTAAATTTATTTGCTTAAAATAATCATTTGGCTCATTACATTAGTATTAGAGCTAGTGGTCTTGTCCATCCCATGAATCATGGAAGGATTCTTTAAATCTATAATATATGGTGGAATGAGCTCTTTAGGAGCCAATAGCAACAAGAACTAGGACAGAATGAGCACATTTGTAGAAGTAAATCCTATATAAACTCGAATCTCATTGGAGGAAGATACCATTGGTTGTTATGTTGAATATAGAAGACTTCCAACGGATATCCAAGATACAATGTCCTTATCAAATTTCATGAATATGAAGAGAGGCAAAGGTATGACTAGACAGAAGAACCAAGGTGAAATTCTAGAGAGACAAGAAGAAGAATAGTTTGATAGAATTTTCAAAGATTATTAGAAACATTCAAGTGGTTTCAAAGCTACGGTTCCTTTTAAAATTCTCTTACAAGTGTAAAGAAAAGGAGGTCTGTATAAATTACCTATGTTGAGAAAGGAAGAAGAAAAGTCAAAACTGAAAGAAGTCACTAAGTAGGAGACTTGATCATGAAAAAAAAATGTTCTTGTCGAATGAAAGACATTTAGAACCAGCCACAACCAACATCAACATATGAATTATTCTCAAAATCACTAGATTTGAGCAACTCAAAGGAAGGCTTACACACAAAGGGATATCGTGCACCCCCTTGAAGGACCACACCTCCAATAGTAACAAAGAAGATAAACGAAGGTACACGAAATGCAGTGAGAAGATACTTTGCTTTTCTTGCAACGAACCATGGGAATTAAGCCACCAATGCTAAGGAAAAATTGAAATGATTTTAATAGAAGAATAAAAAAACTCTACTAAAAAGCCAAAAAAAAGAGATCATGGAACCTAAAATTGTGTTGAACGTACTTAAGTACAATATACTTCAAAAAGAAAAAGAAAGGAAAAATTAGAAAAGAAGACCATGGAACCAAAAAAGTGATAGAGTATGTCAAAGCTTCAAGAAAGGGTCAAGGAAGAAATTATGGAGCATGAACCAAAGAAAAAAGATCAATCAAAGCAGCAAAAAAGTGAGAAGAAATAGACCATGGAGAAATCCACCAAGCAGAGGGAAGGTATGGATCTGTGTTTAGGAAATGATACCTTACCAATTTCCAAAGTTGAATATTAGAAAAGATTGTCTTGAGGAAGTTAAGGAGAAACAAATATCAATTGCTAAAGCATGATTGAAAGTGATGTGCCAATTCAAGAAATGCCCAATTATCTTCCAAAGATTGAGTTAGTTCCATATGGGCTTGGTTTTCAAAATAATCACGTCAATGGACTTGCAAGTAAGAAGAATGTCCTAAATTTAAATTTTTGGTTCACAAAGAAAGTCGTGTTGTTTTGAATCTTTTAGAAATTTCAAAGTCAGCACAAGATAGTTATGGAAAATACTTATTGCACCACTAAATTAAAATATTTGGTTCAACTTCACGAAGAAAGTCATATTGTTTTGAATCTTTTAGAAATTTCAAAGTTGGCACATGATAGTTATGGCAAATATTTATTGCACCAATTTTGTACCATATCATTTCAAAATTGTTTTTATTATGAGAAGCATGCTAATAGTGATGAAAAGATGAAGGGCACAAGATGGAAAGGGAATCTTTTCCCTTAATGTTAGAATTGCTTGGGCATGATGATGTGTGATCTAGGAGCAGTAACTAGAGAAATCTAAATAGAAGATATTGAGACACACACAAATTGAAGTTTTTGATAGGTCCAACTTCATGGCTGCTAATAGACTCACCGTTCCCCATGCTTGAAAAAGCAAGCAACTCATTGTTACCATAGGTGAGCATAAGGTATGCAATGCATCCTATGCTATGAGAACCGGAATAATTCTGGGTGTAGCATGGTTGTATTCCAACAGTGAGTTTCTACAGACTCGTCAAAATGGCGAACTAAAGTTTATGTTGGAAGGAAAAAATGGGATGGTTTGAATTGTGTCTCCAATCCATCATTGGGAGTAATCATGGAAAAAAGGACTTCTTGCAAGTGGCAAGTTGTTTGGAACTCTGGACAACAAAGAGTATGGTGATGGAAGGCGTGCATACTAACTCATTTGATGGTAAGCAACATAGTCTTTATTTTGGTATTCAAATGTTTCCAAATCAGCATAATATGGTTCTCCAATATGTCACTAAGATCGTTATCAAATAGAAAAATTCAACCTTCCTTAGAGTTAGAAATTGGTTGCAAGTATTCCTTTATCAGTCCTTGTTTCTTTAATACTGAATTGAGATTAAGCTACCACCAGACCATCAATTGCATGGAATATGTGCACAAGACAAAGTTTAGATGGAGTGTCAGACACATTGAGTTCTTGGCCATGGCACCCAATTTAACTAATCCACCAACCACTTCCCAATTCATGGTTAATCAAGTATTCAATGGTCAATTAGAGAACATGTTTTGATATTTTTTAATGATTTGTTGATGTGTGGCAAAACATGGAAGGATCATATGAGACACCTAAATTTGATCCTTGGGATTCTTAAGCAACAAGCTCTATTTGAAAATGGATTTAAGTGTATGTTTGGGGTCACAAATATTTTATACTTGGGTCATGTTATTGTTTCCCAAGGTATAAAGCTGGATAAAAAAGGATTCAATCTTTTCTAGTTTGGACATCCCTTACCACACTACCTCTATGGAGAAGATTCTTTAATTTATGTGGCCATGATAGAATGATTGTTAAGGGATTTTCATGTATAGTAACATCCTTAATCAACATGACAAAGACTGGAATCTTTACGTGGATGGATAGAAGACAAGAATTTTTTATAAGCTTAAAAAGGCAATCAGTTCACATCCTACATTTTCCACTTCAAATTTTTTGCATCCTTGTGTGGGAGAATGTGGTGTTTTAGGAGAAGGTATTGAGGCCAAATTAAAACAAAAGAGGCACTCCATAAAAATAGAGAGTGAAATTGAAATATTAGAAATGGGTTATGTTGTGACCTTTTCACACATCATTCCATTCAAAATGGGTACCCCCTAATTTTTGCTCCATTCGGGTCTTTTGGCTTTGGTTTTGAGTGGTTTTGTGGTAGTCTCTCCTAGTTCCTTATGTCTTTGTGGGGATATACCCATTTTTGGGCCCGATTTGGAATTTTGGCTAAGTCTAGAGTGTGTTTTGTCAGATTAGGTTTTTATTCTTTTGGCTTAGTAGGGGTCAAATTGAGTAAAAGGATTGATATTTGAGCTTAGCACTGCGATTAGGAGGTAGGCAAGTTCCTATTAAAATTTCACTTAATTCTGACAACTTACTATATTTAGTAAGTACTCCATTTGGGACCTTTCCCCTAGGATTTTGGAAATTTCAATCACATCACTAAGTTTAAACCCTTTTAGAGGACTTGTGTGCAAAATTTGAACTAATTCCAAGAACTTACTATTTGTTACCAGGTCTATTTTTAGCAGGTCCACTTTTAGTAGGTATGATGTCACTCGAATAGCTCTGGATCTTCAGTTTCCATAGTAGAGCAGTGCATAACAAAAGTAGTGTCAAACGAAGGTCAAAAAAAGCACATGTAATGAAATTAGGGTTCCCTAATTTTATGCCTAAAATGATGGGGAAAACTCAAGAAAAACTGAAAACAGGTGTATCCCACTACAATCAAAATCTTTCGACGAGTCTACAAGTGAAATTTGAGTGTGATCTGCACACTTACTATTTTTAGTAAGTTACTTCCATAATAGGACCTAAAATAGCAAGTGAGTGCAGTAGGCAGGTGTGAACAAGTCAGTCAAGTCATAAGGACCACGTTGAGCGAATATCAAGTCATGAGGAGTTGAAAATTCATGAAAATCACAGACTTTGAAAGTTACTAAAAATAGGAAGTAAGGATGAGCAGGTTGAAAATTGGCTAAGTATTAAAAACGCACTTGTAATGGAGGCATGAAAATTTTCTAAGTCTAACACTCCTCAAGATCAAACACACACATCTCAAATGCACCCACAAGGAAGTTTGATGTTTGAAAAATGTTCTAAGTATGGGGAAATTGAATGAACCCCACTCAAATGCACCCTAGGGGAGGAGTCAAAATTTGCCTAAGGCATTGAAGATAAAAAGAACACAAAACATCTGAAATGCGCCTAGACCAATGGGTCTAAATGCACCCCAAGATGAATGAGGTAATATGAAAAGTTTCTAAGGCATGGAAATTCCCTAAGACACCTCTCAAATGTGCCCAACACAAGAGGTGAAATGTGCCTTAGCTCAAGATGAAGAATGCACTTAGAAGGAGATCAATAATACACCTTAGGTCCACATGAAGGATATGCCCTAGAAGGAGGTTGAGTGCGTCCAAGCACAAAGTAGGCTATATGCACATAACATAGGACTTCAATTGTGCCCCAAGGCATGAATCAAGTACACTTTAACACTCCCCCCTCAAATGCACCCTAGAAGGATATGGTGAAATGCGCCTAAGCATCACAACAAAAGGGTCTCAATGTGTGCAAAGAAGAAGATGAAAATGTTCTAAGGTAAACAAAAGTATACGATGAAGAGAAGTGCACTCAACACTAGGTGAAAATGCGCCCAACACAAGGTGGATGAAAATTTCTAAGGTGTGAAACAAGATGCACGAGGAAGTTGAAATGCACCCAACACAAGGTGAGTTAAAAAATGTCTAAGGCATGATAGAAAAATGCCTAAGACATGATGGTAAGTGTGCCCAAGCAGGAGTATAAGATGCGCCTAAGGAAAGATGCACAAGGAGGAAATTTTTTTGAAGGCAATGAAATTGAAACAACACCTCCTAAAATGCGCCCTAGGTATGGAGATCAAGTGCACCCAAAGGTGAACACGACAACGTGAAAAATTCCTAAGGCATGAGTTGAAATGAACACGTAAGATGCTAAATGTGCCTAAGGAACAACAGGAAAATATTCTAAGGCGAGAAATTTTAATGAGTTAAATGATTCTCCATGAATATTTGAAATAACGAAATGTTACAAGGAGTTAAAAGGGAAAATTCAAACATTACAAGGGAAAGAATCTTCAACAAAGAAATTTTTTATGATGAACGAGACCCGCTTTGGTGCCAACTCGTCCATCACCTCTCCAAAGTTGGAAATTGTCAAGTAGTGGGAGAGGAAATTTAATGAACTTGTTAAAATAAATTCCCTTACACGATTATTTAAGCCACAAAGTTTTCATTTCTTCTCACCATTCGCAAGTGCGAAGTTGTGGCTCTGACAGTGAGAAGAAAAGTGTTGAGGTAAAGTTGCTGAAGTGAGCAAGTCAAATCAGCAAGCTAGGTGCTAAGGGTGAAAATTTTAAGTGCCAGAAGTAATACTACTAGAAAAGTGTTGAGATTTGGAGTTTGAAATTTTAATGTTGAAGCTCCATATTTTCTAAGTTTGCTCCACATTTTGTCTATCCCAAGGTTATTTATTTTCTAAGTTTAAATTTTAATGCCTATCTTTTATTTTGCAGGATGGTTGAAGCAAGCAGAGGAGCAGCTGCAAGGGCTAACAAAGCTATGGGAAAGGCTGCTAATGCTGAGTCAAGCAAGGCCAATATATCCAGGTAGGCGGTGATAAAGAAGTTGAGCAAAACATTTCTTCCAGAATCCAAGCCTACATCGAAGTTGGGAGAGCTGAATGATACGAATCTTGGTTCGTACAATCTTGGAGCACTCAGAGGTCAGATGTATAGGAAAGGTGGTCATCCTCCATCAATCATGACACATCAATTTATGAAGAGTGGACTTTATGCTGCTATTGGTTTTCCACCAACTATCCAGTGTCAGAAGTTAATATTGGAATGCGCCAACTACTATAGGATGGAGCAAAGGACTATTGTTTCCTCTGATGGAAAATTGTTTGCCAATCTTACACCTGAGGCCATTAGAGAGGCCCTTGGAATCCCTACTTTCAATGATATGGTATACAGAACAAGGAAGGGGGTTGAAAGGATGTACGCTTATACTTTTGAGAGATGTGCTAGAATGATAAATTTTGTTTGGATGCAGAAGCCCAGGCCTCCTAGCACCAAGCTCCCCAAGAAAATTATTTTAGATGATGTGAAGTAGCAATATTGTGATCTAATAATGATGCTCAGCCGAGTGAATGGAAATCCTCAGTCATACATCTTTGAGCCATGGATGTTCTACTACATCAAGATTGTGTTGGAGGGGAAAGACTATGTGGACTGGGCAAGAATGATAAGTGATAACCTAGATGAACAATTCAGGAATATGAGGAGAACTAAAACTTTTTACATGAGCTCATATGTAATCTACATGCTAGCTCGAATGACTAAGTACAGGGGAATAACTTATAAGGAGCCAATTGGGTGTGGTCCTAAGCACTTCAAAATTTATGAGGCTTGCCCACAATTGCACTTGAGCAACACCTCCAGTTACAAAAGGGTGAATGATGCCTTCACAATGCACATAGCCAAGACTCTTCAGTGAAGGATTCAATAGAGGATATCAAAAGAAGCTCAGGAGTTGATAGAGGAATATGGGTATTGGTTTATCCAATTTCCAAAGTTCACTTATATCAGGCTACAAAGGTTCACATCATATCCTTATAGATTACCAAGGTACCCCATCGATAAAATGGTGATGTTAGAGGTATCTAGGCAACTCATTGCCTATGATAGAATTTTGAAGAAGAAGAAGAAAGGAGGATTGGACTTCCCGATCATCATGGGGAATTCAAATGAGGCTTGTCCCTCCTTGCAATTAGCCAAAGAAGCTAAAGATGAGCTACAATTTTTCCACCTCTCATACCACACTAGCAGGTAGGATTTTGATCCTTATAACAATATCAGAATGGTACAGAGTGTGGAATATAGGCATAGGGTGCACATTGAAGACTTATGGGCCAATGTGATGGATGATGCTAAGGTTAGAAGAAGAATGTTTTCCAGAATATCCTTGAAAATGATCAGAGAATGTGAGATTGTTCCAATTCTAAATTAGGTAGATGAAGACGTGAATGTTATGTAGCTGGACTATGAAACAATAAGGAACACAACAGTTCCACTACCTGATTAGTTAGAACTAGAAATCATAGACTTAGATACATTATGCATACCAGTTTTAACATTCACTAGAAATTGGGTAGGAAGGCATGTGAATATACTTAGAAGTAGATTAGTACCCCTCACTTACAATTTGATGGGTGACCAAAAGCCGCCAATAGATAGAAAAAGGAAACAGGTCGCCCAAGCTTCAAAACCACAAATAGAAGTGCAGGTTCAGCAGGTGCCTCAAAGAATAGATGAAGCATCATCCATGCCATCACAAACATCATTTAGGAGGTGAACCAGCCACCTCTTAGAGAGCCAGATAGTCAAAGTTTCAATGCTCCTAGGAAGGAAAATCAACAAGGAGAAGAAGTGGAGACAGAGAAAAACACACTTTTGGTAGTTGATTGAGACAACTTTGGAGGAAGAGACTGCTATAGGGCAAGAGGCTCAAGGTTCAAGAGAAAGTACTCTGTAGATGGAAACTAATGAACCTTAGCAGAATTTTGTTAGAGAAGTGCATGGAGAGGAAGCAAGAGAGGAACAACCACTTATTAGTTGTGACTCACCGCAGGCAGTGCCAGATTGGCTCAGGGGAAAAAATGAGAAGGGATCCAGTTGAGGAGACTGACCTGGCAGTTGAAATGGAGGAATTCCTCAACAGAATCAGTGGACCACCAGAGAAGAAGAGGGCCAAAAATATCTCAAAGATATCTACGGATAAGTCTGGTTCTCACACACTCCATGTGGTTGTTCCCAAGGTAGAATGTGACCGAGATGAGGCTATCCCAAAGAATTATGTGGTCACTATATTGTGGAGTTGGGCCACCCTATAGGAGCTCAAATAATCAAAGAATGTGATAGCTCCTATCAAGCTCTTGAGGATAGGTTGCTCTAAACATAAGGGAAGTATAAAATATTGAAGAAAGAACATAAGACATCAATTGGTTGGCTATGTGCAGCACTTAGCCCATCTATGTGGACAAGAAAATCAGTCAGTTGATCTTCTAGTTGAGCTTTTGAGGGAATAAATCAACGACCTAGAAGGTTTAAAGAAGATGGCTCAAGAAGCAGATAAGTGGGTTGGCAATATTCATGTAGAGACAAAAAAGTTCATGGAGGATCTCGCTCTTTCTTTTTAGCAAGCCTCCAATATTCTGAGGTGCATGGGTAATGTTGATCAAGCTTGGAGTGAAACCCACATTTATTATAATAAAATTGTTCCTCGCTTGGTAGCATTAATGCATATGCCCATATAGACTTTGGTGGAAGGAGGAGTGATTCAGGAGGGCGATAGATATGACTTCCCCAATTGGTATTCCTCAGTAGTCACAAGTCGAGGCTTCTTCGATGCAGCTTTGGCAGAATCGGCTAGAGTTAGAAAGGCCATGGGGAATATACATGAAGGAGTCTTGAACATGCTTGAATCCTTTTTTGCTAAAAGGCTGATTCAGAAGAGGTGACTATGGATGGTTTGAAGAGTAGATTGGAGCCTTTCTTTTTGGATGTAAGGTCATTTTCCTAGGTGGATTTTAAAAACATTTTGACCTTCTCCAATATCATTCAGAGCACTCAAGATGCCTCAGTTGCTTTAGGAAAATCTTGTACTTGGCAGGGGTAGGCGGTCACAGTGCTTGAATTTTAGCTTAATCATATTCTACCCATCTCAGTTCAGGAGGTTGAGGCAATGTTGGCCAAATTCATTGAGTTTGCTATCAGAGAGAAGGAGAATGGGAATGCCTTCTTGGATGATGACCTTCTAGATGATAGTGGGCATTAAATGCTCATAGTGGTGAAGGGAGAGAGTGGGCATTACGTGCTCATTTATTACCCCTCCTCCACTTTGAGGTCATTTTTAGGGAAAATATTGACGAGGGCTTATGTGCCTCAATCTAAGCCATTTATTGTAGTTGGATTTGAGTCGTTAGTTGGACTAGGCCAACTATAAAAGGGGCATCCCCCCTCATTTGTATGAGAGGAAGGAAATTTTTCAACTAAATGCTTTGTAAGAGACTATTGTGAACACTACTATAATAAAAGGAGTTGTCATTGCTTGTGATTTCATCTTTTATTGTGGTAGCTAGCAAGGTTTCTTCATCCTTCCAATTAGCATAGAACCTTAGAGGAGAAATTAGATAGAGTAGAATAGATTTTATTTCATGCAAGTATATGATTATGGAATGTGGTAATTTATTTGATCAAGCTTCGCTAGTCCATACCACTAGTGGGCTCCTTGATGGTGGGTTCGCATTGTGTGGTCAACTGGAATAGTTTGGACCTAACTTCAATTATAACTTACATGTTGGTATGCATTGTCGTGATGGTTTCTTCATGTTAAATTGTAATCTGAATATCCCTAATTCACTCCTTTGAAGATTGCACTAGTTTTTTGGAAGCTGTCCAAAGTGAGGCAAAGCAAAGCTTGGTTGAAGTTTGTGAGATATGATCGCCACATCCCACGCCTAGGGTAGATTAGAGTTTTTTTCTAAATCTCTGCAGCCATTCAAATTCAGTATTCTCTAGTTAGTTTAGGAAACTTGAGCTTCATTGGTAAATCCTACGAATCTTGAAAGTCCCTTTCTCTTGAGTGAACAATTGTGTAAGTCCCCTTGAAATACTAGCAAATCACATCAAACCAAGTGAGTCCACATCCATTGCATGAAGGATCCTTGGAGTTGAATGATTGATGTTTTGCAATCTTAGCATGCAAGAGATTTTCATCAAGAGAGGATAGAGTGACCGTTGGAAACTTTATTTTGTGTTGGTGTGGTCATAAAACACTTGCCAACAGGTTCCTCTATGTATGATAAGAACATGTTTGCAATCATTCATATTTTTTAAAAAAATTGATGATAAACACATGGTGGAGGAAGATTACAATAGATTGAAGCCCTTATTGGATCAACATGATCCAAAAGTTGAGTAGCAAAAATGGGTGAGGAAAATCCAAGTTTATGATTTTGATGATATAGAATACATTAATGGAAAAAAGAATATAGACCTGTCAATGCCTTCCCTATGATGCCCTCTGTTTGTTCTATTTGTCATTTTTTTATGATGGGAAGATATTTATCATGATAGAATATTCCCAAAATTCCTTTTTTGCTAACATCCTAGATGGAAGTGTGAAGGATGATAAGCATGAGAGAACAAAAGGTCTTCACGAGTACAAAGACAACAAATAAAAGGATTTGATTCTAAATTTCTAAGATAAAACAAAAAAAAAGGCTTTGCATGATGCACCTCCAATGGGACACTCTAGATCCTATAAAATTTGTAGGGAAAAATGAGAGACACTTTCCTCAAACTGCATCAAATAGGATTTTCTCAAATATATCAAAAAGTATGCTACCTACCATCCGAGTGAAGGAGAAAATGTCTTTCCTCCAAGTCTGTTGCAGCCTTGACTTACTTCCTATCAAGAAAGGAAAGTGTGTTCATGAAATCTATCATGAGACTACCCAAGGTGCATGGTAAAGATTGTATTTATGGTGTGGATAGGATAATCCATCATGAGACTACCCAAGGTGCATGGTAAAAATTGTATTTATGGTGTGGATAGGCTAAATGATTATTCAAATTTCTTTACCATTTATTTAAAATTCAATACACATTTTGTGATAGAATTATTTTCCAACAAGATGATTAGACTACATAGGTTGCCTAAAAAATATTGTCAACAATAAAAATAGTAGATTTGTCAGGCAAGATGATTAGACTACATGGGTTGCCTAAAAATATTGTCAATGATAAAGATAGCAGATTTGTTAGTTGCTTTTGGCAAGAATTATTTCATTTTTTAGAGGCAAAACTCACTCATAGCATGAGTTATTAGCTACAAACAACTAGACAAACAATTAAGGTGAATAAATGGGTAGCAAGAATTTTGAGAGAATATGTTTCAGGAAAAAAACCAACATGGGTCAAGTGGTTTCACCTAGGATGATAATGCCACACCTTCCAACATATATCCCTTGGGATGAAAATGTCATGAACTGGAGCCATCATAGAATATGCTATTCATTGGATAAAGCTACCTACAAAGGGTGCCACTAGGGAATAATTTTAGAATACTAGTATTTGCAAAGAGTTTCAATTAGGAGGATACATACTTGAATTTGCATTGCTTGAGAGGAAGCAAGTTTTGAGAAGGGTGGACTTGTAATGGTTCCTTTCAATAAATTTATGTTTGTGTACCAAAATCCCATTTCTTGTTTTTGATGATCTAAGCCTAATAGAACCCAACCTCATAGGTCTCAAATATTCCAAATGTGAAGGTCATTGTTCAATTTTTTTAGCTTACATCATAGTTTCAAAGTTAGCCTTCTTTCCTCCCAAATCTGCCTTTTCCTTTATTCATATCTAAGTATTGGACTTCTCCATCTATGCATATCTTTCACCAATCCTCTACCTTCATGCCCTCCTTCTGTCAAGATTTTTGAATTGTCCATCTCATCATCTCTTCCCACCAAACCTTGTTGTTCCCCTTGCTTTGTCAAAGTTTTAGACTTTTCCTTACTAGCATGCATTTTTCCCAAACCTCAACTCCCCAATACACACACACACACACATACATATATATGTATATACACATACATACATATATAATACATATATATGTATACATACATACATACATATATATGTATATATATATATGTATATATACATACATACATACACATATATATACATACATATACATACATACATACATATATGTATGTATGTATGTATGTACATACCATATGTATATACATACAAATATATACACACACACATATATACACACATATACATATATGTGTGTTTGTCTATGTGTGCATACACATTAATCACACACACACACACACACACACACATACACACACACACACATACATACATATGTGTGTGTGTGTGTGTGTGTGTGTGTGTGTGTGCTATGTATACATACATATATATGTATATATATATATATGTATATGCGTGTATATGTGTGTGTGTGTATACATATCTACATATCATATACATACATATATATAAATATACATATATATATATATATATATATATATATATATATATATATATCTACATATACATATATATGTGTTTGTGTGTGTGTGTGTGTGTGTATGGAAAAAGCTAACTCCTAGAAAAAACACACCAATGTACGTAACATGATATCATAACCCCCCATCCCCATCCCGCTTTCACCAATCCTCTACCATCATACCCTCCTTCTGTCAATATTTTCAAATTGTCCATCTCATCATCTCTTCCTACCAAACCTTGTTGTTTCCCTTGCTTTGTCAAAGTTTTAGACTTTTCCTTACTAGCATGCCTTTTTTCCCAAACCTCAGCTCCCCAATACACACACACACACATACATGCATGTATATATGTATGTATGTATGTATATATACATATCTATATATGTATGTATGCATGTATGTATATATATACATACATGCATATATATATATATATATATGTATATATATATATATACATACATATATATATGTACATACATACATACATATATATGGGTGATCCCACAATAGTGGTTTACACTTTTTGGCCTAACTGGACACTGATATTTTTTTTTTTAACACAATCTCCACATTCGGGCACCTATAGCGATTAAACCGCAAGGAATTTGAAGATGATGTAAACTAGAGTCTTGTCACATTTTGTCTGTAGATTCTAAAAATATTTTTTTCAATTTTTGGAATCATATTGCACTTCTTTTTCCATCTCCCACAAAAATTGGTTTTTCAAAAAAACATTTTTAAAAAGTGACACACATCGTATAACGATAACTTTTTTTCCATGAAGAATAAAATTCCAATTTTTCAAATTTAGATTTCTAACTCTGATATCTAGTGCTTCCACTTTGTTAGATAGTTTTTATTGAATATTTTTTCTTTAATCAAGTTTCAAAGTCAATCAAATGACATTCAGAGACCAAGTGAGATAACACATAACTTTTTACCGTATGTATCAAAATTCTTCTTTTTTTTTGGTTGGAAGGACTTCAATATCTGGTGCACTCATATTTTAATTTTTTTTTTTATAATCTTCTATTTTTCCACTTGTGCAGAACAAAGATTTTGTTTTCATGAAAACCTATATTTAATAAAACTTTAAAAAATGATAGATAATAAAACCAAAACATACTAAAATTATATTCATTGATAGCTCGCTGAAGGCTACTGATTCCAAGTTTGGTTTCTAAATATTCCCCCATTTTCATCCCCAACCGGAGCTTGAAAGCGTAAAAATTTAGGTTTTTTGTGTGTACAAATTAAAAAATTAGGGAAAAGGGGGTTCGCTAGAACTGTGGGGGTTCTAGCGAACCCCCAGGGGTTCTAGCGAACCAGGGTTCATTCGAACCCTGGTTCATGCGAACCCCCTCTAATATGCACATTTCCTTTGTTTTTTGGGTGGGAAATGTGGTTAATGGGTTCGCTCGAACCCCAGTTCGGTCGAACCCATTTATGGTTCGGTCGAACATGTAGATTCATGAGAACCCCTAAAACCAATTTTTTTGCCATGGGGTCATTTTTTCTCAAATTTCCTTCCTCTTCAAAAGTGTAAACCAGTTATGTGGCTTCACCCATATATATATATATATGTATGTATGTATTTATATATATGTATGTATGTATATATACATACATGTAACATGATATCGTACCCCCCGTCCCCCCTCCCGCTTTCACCAATCCTCTACCCTCATGCCCTCCTTCAGTCAAGATTTTTGAATTGTCCATCTCATCATCTCTTCCCACCAAACCTTGGTGTTTCTCTTGCTTTTTCAAAGTTTTAGACTTTTCCTTACTAGCATTCCTTTTTCCCAAACCTCAACTCCCCAATACACACACACACACACATATATATGTGTGTATATACACACACACACACACACACACACACATATATATATATATATACATGTATATATGTATGTATGTATATATATATATGTATACATACATACATACATATATATGTATGTATATGTATGTATGTATATGTATGTATATATATGTATATATACATACATACATATATATAGGGTGATCCCACAATAGTGGTTTACAATTTTTGGTCAAAATGGACACTAAAATTATTACTTTTAACAAATCTTCACATTCAGGCACCTATAGCAGCTAAACTGTGAGGAATTTGAAGATGATGCAAACTAGAGTCTCCTCAATTTTTTTCTGTAGATTCTAAAAATATTTTTTTCAAAATTTTTGGAATTAGATTGCACTTCTTTTTCCATCTCCCATGAAAACAGGTTTTTATTATAAAACAACATTTTTTAAAAGTGATGCACATCATATAACGCATAACTTTTTTTTCATGAAGGATAAAAATATAATTCTTTAGAATTTAGATTTTTAACTCCAATATCTAGTGCCTCCACTTGGTTAGATAGTTTTTTATTGCATACTTTTTCTTTAATCAAGTTTCAAATTCAAATCAGTTACAATTCAGACATAGCACAACTATATAACGTGTAACTTTTTTTGTATATATCAAAATTCAATCTATTTATTTTTGTTGGATCAAGGACTTCAATATTTGGTGCACTCATATTTTTCTTTTTCTTTTTTGATAATCTACTATTTTTCCACATGTGTAGAACAAAGACCTTCATTTTTGATGAAAAACCTATGTATAATAAAACTAAAAAAACAAATATATAATCAAACCAAAACATATTAGAATTATATTCGTTGGATAGCTCATTCTGAGGACTCCCTTATTCTAGTTGGGTTTCTAAAGAATCCTCCATTTTCATCTTCAAACCAACCATTGAAGCATAAAAAAATAGGTTTTGTTTGTGTCTAAGGGGGAGAATTAGGGTTTTGGGGGGTTCAAACGAACCCATAGGGGTTGAAGCAAACCCCCAGGGGTTCGTGCAAACCCTGGTTCGACCGAACCACCCTAGCTACATGTATTTTGATTTCTTTTTAGACAAGAAAATATTGAATGGGTTCGCTTGAACCCTAGTTCGACCAAACCCATTTTTGGTTCGTGCGAACCTTCAAGTTCGTACGAACCCCTAGAATCAAAAAAGTTTCTATGTTGCCATTTTTTTTCAATTTTTCTTCCTCCATCAAATTGTAAACTACTATTGTGGCTTCACCCATATATGTGTATGTATGTATATGTGTGTGTGTGTGTATCTACATATATATGTATATACATATGGAGAAAGCTAATGTAACGCCCACCACGAAACCTTAGAGAATGTCACACACATAACAAAAATGAACAATTTTTTTTTTTAAAGTGTAATCAAACAAGTAAAGTAAACTACACTAACACATACATTCTCTAAGGTACGTGACGACACTTACTTACAATACCCATTACTAACAAAAGTTACTAAAGATAACTTATATTTATTTCCTCATGAATTAAAGATCATACATCCAAAACATTAAAATACATCATAAAGATATAAAGTACAATAATGACTCATTCACACCTTGCATTTATTTAATATTACAATTACAATTCTCATTTCCAAATGAGATAGTTTATACAAAAGTGTTACAATTACGAATTAGAAAGGTTCTCCTCGAATACAATTGAGGAGTAATACAATTACAAGGTATCCAATAGATACAAGTGAGAACATGAAAGAATTACAAATCCATTGGTACACACAAGCTCTCCAATCAAGAAGTACCCACCATTATGAACAAGAACTGGGGACCCAATGGTGTAAGGTGCATGTTGCACCCAACCAAGTGGTACCTGAAGGACCACCCCCCATGTTAGGAGATAGTAAAAGAGCTTCTTAAGTAAAAACTACAACCTTTAGACACAGGAAATAACAATACTAAACTACACAAATACAGAACTAACAAAATGGTTACAATGCTTCCAGATTATAATGATCAACTACACAATACAACAAACTGACTGACAGTTGTCATAGGAGTGTCGTCACAAAGTTGCATGGGTTACCTTGGCAAATCTTCTTCAGCTCTGGCGCCCATCTTGAGTTACCTTGGTGACCTCTTACGAAACCTGGCCCACATGCAATCCAATGCATAATCGATACTCTCTCATAGAGACAAAATATTGATCTTTCCATTCCAGGCCTTCTTGTCTCATCCCAAGTCCTTACTAGCCCTTGAGTCCATGAGCGAGGCACTTTAAATAAGTTAAGTGTTTAAACTACCATTTTTCCCCTAACATATTTATTTAGATTCCACTAATTAAACCACCTCTACATGAGTTACCCTGATACCACTTTGTGTGTCAGCCCCCATGAAAAGCCACTCCCCTATTAACAACCTAAGGAATCAATTCCACTAACATTGGGTTGACAAGGTGCACATGAATCAGTTACAATACCAACTCAACAATAATATACAACACAACCTATTATTAAACTAGGTGTCCATACTTAATAAAACCCACATGCACTACCCATGTTATTGCAAAAGCTAAACCATCACGAGTTACAACCCCATTACAAAAGAAACACATCTGGAAGTCTTACATAAACAAATAACTCAATTTTCCCAACAACGAGAATGAGAGAGAACACAACTAAAAAGCAATTTAGGAAAATTAATAACCTAACTTTAGGATTTCCTAAATCTAATTAACTCAATTACACATCACTTACAAATACTCAAAGTAAATATAATTACATTTACAACATTAAGGAATTCTAAAACTAATGTTTAACTCCATTTTCCTCAATTACACATAATAATAAAAATCACTTTTTTTTTTAAATAAAATCATTTTATTATAAAATAAATATTTGCAACTATTATAAAAAATAATCTTAAGATAATTATATTTAAATATAAATATATATTAAACATATATATATATAATTATATATTTAATGTATATACAATTATATATATATATATTATTTAAATATATATTTATAAAATCAATTTAAATTCCCAAATAATTTAAATAATATATATGTTATATATAATATAAAAAAATAAAATTAATAAAGTCAAACCCCCAAATGAAGTAGGGGACATAGCCTGGGCTGCGCTCAGCCTTCCCTATGGAGGTTACGCTGCCTGTGGCAATGCTTCCCCCATAGTATGTGGGAAGCGCTGCTCACAGAACACACCCTCCATTGTTGTGACTGTGGGTGTAGCCACAACACCCAAAAAAAAAATCATTATTATTTTAAATAAAAATCTTTCCCTAAGGATTTCTCGATTATATATATATATATATATATATATATATATATATATATATATATATATATATATATATATATATATATATATATATATATATATATATATATATATATATATATATATATATATATATATATATTTAAATCTATTTTCAACAAAAGAAAATTCATACAAATTATATATATATATAATTTGATTCAATCACATTTGTTGAAGGGATAAATTCTTTTTTTAAAAGAAAGAAGTTTTCTACAGAATTTTTTTTTTGGCAAATTACAGAAGTTTTAATTTTCCCAAATTTTATAGAAGAATTCCATTTCCACAAATTTTACAAAGAAATTCCATCTCCACAAATTTAAACAGAGATTATCTAAATATTCTACTGTTTCAATTTTTTGTTGTTTTCTCTTTCAATTTTCTACTGTTAAAATTTGTTTCCCTACAAAGGATATAAGAATTTTTCAAATTTTCTACAAAGATTTTCAAAAATTCATAGCAAGTTTTATAGACATCTTCAAAATTAAAAATCAAAGGTTCTAAACAATAAAGCAATAAAAGAACCTATTTTATGAAGCTTGAAGAAATGAAAACTAAAGTTGAGCTTCCCTACAAAATCCAATCTTCCAAAAAAACCTCTTTCAAAATCTCCACTTTTAGACCAATGTGAAATTACATAGCCAAATCTTCCTCCATTTTAACAACCAAATTTCCTAAAAATATCCCCCATTAATTTCTTCAACACTTAGTCAAAATTCCAAAATATCTCTTTCAACCATAGTTATTTCCTCTTATGCATTCAAAATTCATTTTTGCTTTTAAATAATTTAAAACACAATTTAATTTTCAAATAAATTTAAATCACTTAATCAATGCACTTTACAAAACAACTTTAATTATTTAATTTATTTAATCTACAACTTTAATTTAATTAATTAATTTATCCATTTAATAAAATAAATTTAATTACCTTACCAATTGAATAAAATTAAATTGATTAAATTAAATAACAATTTTAATTTAAAATACATAAATTAACATTTACAACCACTTAACATTAATTTCTAGATATAATTCCCACCGATAATAAATTATCAAAACATCAAAGATGACATGACTCAACAACAAACAAGACACAAACTGACGACACACTATGACAAGGTTTGTGGTTTGACAAGGCCACTCTATTACTACCTCCCTATCAACATAACCGTTGGGAAAGTGGACATGCTCAGACCTATGAAGCCAGGTGGAGATGATGTCATGTACCTGTAATCCTACAAACAAGATGAATTTCATACATGTATAAAACATAACAGTCACACCATGAAGAGAAATTGTGGAATCACAAGGTGCTCGCATGCGAATGATGTAATCTTGTCCCCTTCACTAATACAGTCACATCAAGACTGACAAAATTAAAGCATCATTAATCAACAGATGAGCATATATCAATATTAACAACTATGCTAATCAAAAGCATAGCGTAAAACTTTAACATCCATATAGTGCATCATCTCATCAAAGTATAGCATCCACATCACTCTAAAGCCAACGATCATAAAACAATAACAAATATTTGAGTTTGTCAAAATAAACACACTATCTAACAACATAGCAAACCGAAGGGGTACTATAACTAACTCCTAGAAAAAATGCACCTATGTATGTAACATGATATTGTACCCCCGTCCCTCATCCCACATGCTAGACAAAAAGGCACTGATGGAAAGACTTTACAGACAGTTAGCCATGTGTTGTCATGTGTCCATTGCTGAAAAAGGATGCATGGCTCGGTAGGAAAGTCAAATTGGTAGACAAAATTCACCTAAACATCACCCATTCCTTCTTTTTTGTTTTATAGTTTGCTAGGGAGAGATGCGCAGGCAAGGAAATGAGTTACAAGCGGTTGAACCAGTAAAAACCCATGCATTTTTTTGTACGTAGGTGTGTTTTGTCTAATTTTTTCCACATTGGGAGAGCTAAATGTCACCATTTTCCACATTACATTTTGCAGTTTGTTGGGGAGCATGAGCGGCGAAATGGAGGCCAAAGGAGAGCAACGAATTCAACAGGCACAGTGCCAATAAGTATGTATCTGCCATTGTATATACCATTTTTCCATTATGTAGGGACTGTGAAGCATGGTTGTTAAATGGGTTTTTGTGAAACATTGAACTATGAAGCACAACGGTTAAATGGGTTTTCTATGAAATGAAAATAAAATGTTTTGTTTGTGTGTAGTGTTTTCAACATAGCTATTTATGATTTTTTTTTTAGGGTTTTGAAATTTGACTATGAAGAATTTAACAGCTATTGGTTGGGAAGATGGGTGTTCATTAATGGGAAAAAAAGGGGTTTTCATTTGGAATGCAAAGGTGTTTTGTGTGTTTTTGTGGGTTTTTGTGTTGGCATTTAAATTTTTCCTTTTGGTTGTTCATTGTGAAGATGGGTTTCCATTGATGGGAAGATTAGTGGAATTAAAAATGTGGGTTTTTGTGTGGTGAAGATGGGTTTTCAAAAAACATTATGTGGGTTCTAGATTTCAAAAAATATTATGATTCATTAGGTTTTCAAAATCAGAATTTGGAATGGAAAGAAAGCCCAAAACCATACACGCAAACAAAATATTATATTTTCCCATTCACATTCTCATTTTGAACAACTCTTTGCTACAGTCAAAATGGCATTTGACTTTCTTCATCTGATTGGAACAAATAAAATGCTCGCATTATTTGTAGTGTTGGAAAACACATTGTCTCCTCTCAGTTTAAACGTAAAGGGTTGTGTCACAGTGGGTTGGTTGCTTGTTAACACGTATGGTTTTGCAACATGGAATGTTACAAAATAGTATGAATGCCATCAAAATCACACCTTCCATTGTCATGTTTAAATCTTGGATGATTGAAGAAAAAAGTGTAGAAAATAGTTATATTTTGGAAAACAGAATGTGGGTTTTCAATTATTTGAATCTCCTTGTTTAATGTAAGGGGTTGTCCCATAGTGGGTTGCTTGCTTCTTAACACTTAAAATTCAGCAACATGGAATGTTACAAAATAGTATGAATGTCTTCAAAATCACACCTTCCATTGTTGTGTTTAAATCAAACACTCACATTCTTTGTAATGTTGGAAAAAAAACTATCTCCTCTTAGTTGTTCCCTAAAATACTAGTATATTATATGAATTAGCCTCTAATACTGGTATATTATATCATTAGGGGAGAAGCTAAGTGTACACAAAACAAACCTATGTATGTAATGTTATATCATAACCCCCATTCCCATCCCACATGGTGGACAAAATGCACTGATGTAAAGACTTGATGGACAATTAGCCATGTGTCATCATGTGTCCTTCGTCAGAAAAGGACACGCAACTAACGAGAAAGTTAAAAAGGAATAGACAAAATTCCCTAAATGTCGCCATTTTCCACATTTCATTTTGCAGTTTGCTAGGGACAGGCGTGTGGGTGACATAATGGAGTTGCAAGCGTTTGCATCAAGCAATAGACAAAACACACGTAAACGTGCCTCAAATACTGAGGTCTAAATGGTTTTGAAACATTAGGTAGGTTGTAGGTTTTGTAAAACATAGTGTTTTGCATCCTACAATTTTACAAAACAACATGTGTAATACCCCTCCATTTTGCTCTTTGATTGAATAGTGTTCTTCTATGTATGCTTATTTTTGTTAGCACCTTGACTATGTACTTAGTTTTTTTTTATCGCAACTGTTGAGCGATGTGAATGGAATATTTTGATGTAATAGAATTCTACTCTAATGTTATCTTTGTGGGATGCTTTGGATTAACTCAGCAGATATTTGAATAAGTGATGTTTTATGCTTTTGGTCATTTTATTGATATATGCTTATCTATTGATTAATGATGCTTTACCTTCGTCAGTATTGATGTGATTATATAGGTGAAGAGGACTGGATTAATCACTCGCATGCGAGCGCCCTGTGATTCCACGATCTCTCTCTTCACGGTGTAACTATAATGATTATCCATGTACAACATTCGTTTTGGTTACAGGTTTGCAAGTATAGGACTTCGTCTCCACCTGGTTTCACAGGTTTGAGCGTGTCCATGTCCCAATGGGATTATTATTGAGAGATAGTAACGAGGTGTTCCTTGTCAAACCAAAACCTTATCTTAGTAGGTCGTCAATTCATGTTTTGTATGTTGTCGAGTCATGTCATTTTTTATGTTTTGACCATATTCTTATCAGTGGAAATTATCTAAGGAAATTAATATTTATGAGGTAGAAACGTTAATTTATGTATTTTAGATTAAATTATTATTAAATTTAATCAACCCGATTTTATTTAATTGATAATTTAAATTAGTGATTAAATTTATTTGATTCAGTCAATCAATTGAATGATTAGATTTATTATTATGTTGAGTATATAAATAAATAAATAAATTAAACTTAAGATGTTGATTAGATAAATTGTAGTTAAGATTAAATAAAACAAATAGTGAAAATTCTTTTGAAAAATGCATGGATCAAATGATTTAAATTTATTTGAAATTCAATTTTGTTTTAAATCTTACAAAATCAAAATATCTAATAAATTTTTTAAAAAAGAGAAATATGTCCAAATATTTAGTACATTTTATTTGAGATATTATTTTGAATATTTTAGTAAAAAATAAATAATATATTTTATTGAGATATTATTTTGAATATTTTATTCAAAAATAAATAATATATTTTATTGAGATACTATTTTGAATATTTTATTCAAAAATAAATAATATATTTTATTGTGATATTATTTTGAATATTTTATTCAAAAATAAATAATATATTTTATTGAGATATTTATTTTGAATATTTAATTCAAAAAATGAAATATTTTTTTAATATTAAAAAATGAAATATCTTTTAAATACTTTAAAAATATATATCTTGGATATTTTAAATTTGGGGGTTATTTAACCAAGTTTGGGGAAAGATTAAGGGAGGTTCTAGCATCCTTGGAATTTAGCTGTGGATTTTGGAAAAGGAGATCAAGATTTGGAATCTAGAAAAGCTTGTAGTTGGAATTTGCAACTCATTTTCTTCTCAAGATCTTCATTCAAACTTCAAATCACAGGTTTTCATGTTTAATTTGTTTATAAAATTTATATTTTCAGTTAAATCTTGTCTTCGAATTCTTTGTTTGAATCTTGAATAGATCTTAGAACAATTTAGATTGTTGTTAAGAAATCAAAGTTTGCAAATGGAAATCTTTTATTTTAACAATAGCAATTTGAAAGAAGACAAAATAAAATAAAATAAAAACTTTGTATGAGTATTTGGAAATCTCCCTTATGTTCTTCTTTTTGAAATCAAGTGTTGATGTGTTTCCATTTTCTATTGTTTATTTTCACAATTTATCTATAAAATAAGAATTTGAGTGTATATATTTATAAATATGCCATTTTATAAATATATTTTGTATATTAAAAAAAATAAAAATAAAAACAAATTGTTTCACAGAAAATTTCTGTGAAGAGGCAAAGGAGGGTTAGTAAGTTAATCATAACTAAATATTTACAAACTAGGTATGACTACATTTTTTATATGTTTTAAACAACTTTATGGCACAATTTCAGTAAAAATTTCAAAGAAACCCAGATCCGAAAATGAAAATTATTAAAGTCGCAACAAACTAGTTTTTTTTGCTTAGTATTGTTTGAAAACTATAAATTTATATATATATATATATATATATATATATATATATATATATATATATATATATATATATATATATATATATTTATTTATTTAAAAAGAATATATATTAGAAAAATTACATATAAATTCAGAATATTTAAATAATATATATAATATAGTATAAATTAAATAAATGTTTAATTAGTTATTTTAATTAAATGGGGATGGATTTAAATAAATTAATTAGTGGAATTTAAATAGAAATATTTAAATGATAATGGTATATTTAAATATATATATAAGTTTGGATATATATTATGTATATATTTTTATATATATTTAATATACATGGGTATTTAATTATAGTTTAATTTAAGTGGTTTATTTAACATTGGATGTTATAAGAAAAAGGCTTTATTTATAAAGATTATTTTAATCCTTATCTATGCTTGGGCAAATAGAATTAAATTATTAATTTAGAATTCCTTAATGTGGCCAAGTGATTTAATTTACTTTTGAGTGTGCAAATATTGTTAAATATTTAATTCATTACATGCATTATATCAATTGCTTGGCTTGGGTTTAGGAAACCCTAACATTAGTTTATTGAGTTGGCGGAAATGCTTTTGAAATGATGTTTCATTCTTTTTCGGTGTTGGGAGGTTGAGTCATTTGTTATGTAAGTCTTCCAGAGGTTCCTAAAGGATAGGGGTTGTCGTATTATGATGTCAACCATTTGTATTTTTCTTTGAGTGGTGTGTATAGAGGTATTCTGTAATTGTACCAGGTTTTCATGAATGGTGATGGTTTGTGCCTCCTTTGGAAGGAGTGGATTATGTGTATAGTACCCTCCAAGTGCTTGGAGAGGGTTTTGTTATATGTTGCCTCCTTGATTGGAGAGGTTATCCTATCTAGTTTACCCATTAAATTGTGGTGTTGTACTTGTATCTATTCAGATCAGTTGTGAGTTAGCTCGTGTCTAGAGGTAGATAGTCTTGTAGGAATTCCTTGTTACTATCTCCTAGCACGGAGGGAGTGGACCTTTGGGTTCCATATGGTCGGGTGGAACGTGCATTTTATTCCGTTGGGGTCGTCTACTAGTTCATGTGAATGAGATTTCCAATTGGAGAGCTCATGGAATCATGTTCTTTCATGCTTTATTCCTTTCAATTATTAATGTAATTTATTACCCCTCTTTGTATCGAGGTGGAAGATGTAATTTGTAATTATGGACATAGGAATCACCTCATTCAAGGAATGAGTGTTGTAATCATATTGTAATTTATATTATTTGGTTTATGGGGAACCGCATATGTCTTAATGTAATTTATATCATGTATGGAATGTATGTGAAATTAATTTGGTAAGTAATTAAATGTTATGTTTTAATTCATGTAACTTGTTGGGTTTAACTAATCTTAGTCTCGTAACCTTAGGGAATGTTGGCAATTGGTAATGAATTTACATGTAATTAGTACTTAAATAAAAAAAAATTATTGCGTTTGACTAGTAAATTGCAACTTTCCCTAGGGTTGTGTGGCGGGGCATTACAACATGAATGTATTGAAAAGATGTGTTTTTTAGATCATAGGAGTGTGGTGATATGCACCATTTTGTAAACACTCATTAAGGTATTTGGCTTTAGTGTGTAGAGGGTTTTACAACATTTTGTGGGTTGGAGGTTTCATAAATCATGTTGTCAACTCAACTCCCATTATGTTTTCCAACCCGCAATCATACTATTCATGTATATTTGGATCATATTAAGAAATTGAAACACAATTTTTACTCCACGTAAGACTTGTTATAAGGCACCTTTCATTACATTTGTATTGTCTAAATTACATTCATACCATTTTGTAGAATTTCAAGTTTTAAAACATTGATTTTCTCCTCCAACTCCTACGCGTGCACTCCAACCTTTAGCTTTCAATGTGCAGACATGAAATGCAAAGTGTTTTCCCCCTTCTTTCTCCAAACTGGAAATGCACACGTCAGTCCACCCCCAATTCTTGTGCCAGAAAAAAATCTCTACAAATTACAACTCATACTCACATTGTTTGTATTGTCTAAATTGCATTCATATTGTTTTGTAAAATTCTAGGTTGTAAAACATTGGTGTTTTGAAATCTACAACCCACATAATTTTTAAAATCCTTTACAAGTAACAACCCAATTAGTTACTCACCCCTCACTTCAATTTGATATGTTTTGTGATTTCCTTGAGAGCCTTTTGTTAATTAGATGGTAATAATCTAATGAGAAAGGAAAACTTTGAGTTGTAAGAAATCTACAACCCACACAGTGTTGTAAAACCCTCTAGACATAATAGCCCAATTGGTAAGTCAGGAAAATGAGCTAATGCACCTATATACATAAAGTCGGTTAAAAACCCCTCACCTCAATTCAGTTGGTCATCTTCCCCACCTGCAACACCCCCTTGTGCTCCAATGTTTCACTTTCAACCTCCAGAATGAGAAAACCCAGAACACAAAGTGTTTTCCAAGAACAATACTTGTTACAATGTAAAATGCATGTCTTAATCATATCAACGCCCTTCGCTCTTGTAGTGGATGAATAGATTCTCGCACAAGTAAAAAAAAGGTTAGCATAATTTGATGCAATGAGACACCTCCTCGCTTTCCTCATCGTAATGTTTCCTTTCATCTATCGATTTCATCACTTTTATCATCCTTTTTGGCAAGCTCTGCACTATGCTATCACATCATGTTATGTATGTTTCTATGTGTGTTGTTATGTATTTCTTTATGCATTTTTGTATGTACACAGGTGCATTTTGTTGGGAGATTAGTTGCATTCATAGAGAGTTTTACAACATTTTGTGGGTTGGAGGCTTCATAAATCATGCATTCACCTCCCACGGTGTTTTCCAACTTTCAACCATTCATATTTTTAATGGTTGTTGGAAAACAGTGCCTTTCATTGCATTCCTACTGCCTAATTAACAAAAAAATTTCAAGACATTCCTACCTATGCTCTCAACCACATAACTTTGAATGTACAAAATGAAGTAAATGGCAAACCACATTGTGTTTTCTAACCTACAAATTATATTTTGCATTTATTTTTAAGTCACATGAGCAAATTGAATTGCAATTCTTTGTGTAAGAGTTGCTATAAATTGTGAAGGTGAATGAACTTTAGTACATTCTTACTGTCTACAAACTTTGAGGTTTTCATTAGAAGCATGTTGTCTATATATAATTGCATGTTGGAAAAAAATATGTGTTATGAAACATGCAACCCAAATACTATTCTTAGCTTTGAGAGTGTCTTTTTTATTAGAGAATGTAGATGTTTTGTTTTTAATAAGTTGTTTACAAAATTTGTCTACCCTTTCACATAGGAATCTCATGTCTCCATCCAACTGATTCTCTTTTCTGCACTGACATCCTATTTTTCCTTTTTTTTTCATGTTATGTATGTTTCTATATATGTTTTTGTGTACGTTTTTATTCGTTTTTGTATGTACATGGGTGTGTTTTGTTGGTAGATTAGCTGCTATTTTTTGGTCAATCAAGGTGATCACCAAGGCTTTTGTTGACTTGTTAACCTTTATTCTTGCAATGATCTATATTTTTTTAGTTGTTTGTACAAGCAATGGTTCAGTTTACAATATCATTGAACAATGGTTATGATACTGATATGTCATTTAGATGTTCATTGAGAGACACGAGATATAAACAGAAGTCTAATAGTGGTACATGGTATCCTTCTTGTCTGTCTTCTATTCCCTTATTGATTATTGCAAGTTATGGCCTCTTTCATATGTTAGGGGAGATTAGTTTTTTATATATCCAAATAAATGTTCAGTGCTTCACAATTCCTACAGAATGGCAGAATGATAGATATAATTGCTGATATATATTACTAGTGTTAGTGATAGGTTAAATTAGAAACTAAATTCCCATTGTACTGTTTAATATGTTTGTTTATTGTGTGTACAAGCTCGAATTTTTCACTCACCACAACATATAATTGTATATTCATGAAATTTGGAATAAAAAGATTTCTTTGTAGCACCAAATGTCTTTAATTTGTCAATACAATCTATTGCTAACACTTGTCTTCCTTCTAGGTGGTTGATATATTTGAGGAAACAAAATTGAAGAAAATAAGGGCAGGTGGATTGAAAAGGATGCTTTAAGAGACGTGAAGCTTCTGCACTAAATATAGGGGATTCTAGCTGTCATAGCTTGAATTGTAAGTGTATTGTTCAATTAAACTTCCAAAATTTATTTTGCATTAAGAAGTTATGATGTTTTTATAGATGAGATGCTTACTATAGCAAATGCAAAGAATTTCTAGTTGAATTTTTTTAAAAAAATGTTACATTATTGTGTGCCTATTATATCCCAAAATTTTACATGAAGGATGTTTTCTTCTTGAAGTGTGAGTGTTACATGGGAAATGCTCAAAACAGTAGTGAACGATGATGTTGCATCCTTTTAATTATCCCTCTACACAAAAAAACATAAATAGCTTTTCATTTCAAATGAAAACCCATTTTCTTACTGAACATGGCAGATATAGAAATGGTAGTTTTATATACCTGCTAGCTAGACATCGTGCCTGTCAAATGCATTTAGGTAGTGTATACTCTTGGCTCTCCTTTGGCCTCAATGAAAACCCTTCTTTCGAACAAATAGTCATTCAATTCTTCATAGTGAAATTTTAAAACCCTCAAAAAAAAAAAACATAAATAGCTATGCATTTGAAATAAAAACCCTACACGCAAATAAATTTTTTTATTTTTCCATCAATGAAAACCCTTTTCTTTAAGCAATAATCATTCAATGCTTTACAGAAAACCCATTTAACTATTGTTCAATGCTTCATAGAAACCCATTTAACATTCATGCTTCATAGTTCCTACAAAATGGCAAAATGGCATATACAATGGAAGATATACGCACGTATTGGCTAGTCATTGCGCCTATCGAATGTGTTTCTCTAGTTTGGCCTCCATTCTATCACCTACACTCCCCACCAAACTACAAAATGAAATGTCACAAATGGAAAATTTTAGCTCTCCGGACGCAACAAAAATGTAGAAAAAATGCACCTATGTACATAAAAAAAATTGAAAAGGTTTTACTCTGGTTTGGCCGCCTGCAACTCCATTCTATTGCCTGTTCATCCCTACCACCTAGCAAACTGCAAAATGAAAATATGGAAAATAGCGACTTTTAGGTGCGTTTTGTCTAGCTTTTTGACTTTTCCATAGGGTTGCATGTCCTTTTTTGGTGACAGACACGTAACAACACTCAGCTAACCATTCAAGTCTTTCCATCGGTGCCTTTTGTACAATGCGTGGGATGGGGGATGGGAGGTATGATATCATGTTACATACATAGGTGTGCTTTGTCTATGAGTTAGCTTCTCCCAATAAGACATGCATTTTAATATGTAAGAAGTATTGTTATTGGAAAACACTTTGTTTTGTGGGTTTTCTCATTCTGTAGGTTAAAAGCGAAATGTTTAAGAGCAAATGGGTTGTCACTTGTAAAAGGTTTTAAGACATTGTGTGGGTTGCAAATTTTGAAAAACTAGTGTTTTACAACTTGGAATTTTACACAACAATATGAATATTCATCTTGAAAAGATTTTGTTATTTAGATTGTAGGAATGCAACGAAAGGCATCATTTTTAAACACCCATTTTTTTCCAACAACCATTAATACTCTGTATGATTGCAGGTTGGAAAACACAATGGGATGTGAGTGTATGATTTATGAAACCTTCAACCCACACAATGTTGTAAAACATTGTATGGGCACAACTAATCTCTCAAAAAAATGCACCCATGTACATACAAAAATGCATAATAACATACATAAACATCATACATAACATGAGGAGACCACATAGTGCAGGGCCCACCAAGATGGATGATAAAAGTGATGAAACTGGTACATGGGAGGAAACATCACTACCATGAAAGCGAGGTGGTGTCTTGTCACATCGAATCACATCAGCATTTTTTTCCCTTGTGTGAGAAGCTATTCGTTCACTATGGGAAGGAAGGGCGTTGTTGTGATTAAGACATGCATTTTAAATTGTAGCAAGCACTATTCTTGGAAAAACACCCCGTGTTCTAGGTTTTCTCATTCTGCAGGGAGTTGCATGTCAGGGATATATAAGACTATCCAAATTCACTTAAGGAGTGAGTAACCAATTGGGTTGTTACTTGTAAAGGGTTTGAAAATAATATTTGGGTTGCAGGTTTCATAACACCCAATGTTTTCGAACCTACAATTACACATAGATAGTATGAATGTAATGAAAATGTTTTGGTTACTTGCATAGTGAGAACCCAATTGGTTGGTGACACCTCAGTTGATTTTGGATACTTATATCTATCCCCCACCAGCAATTATATTGACAATATGAATATTTTTAGCAACTATTTCTTTCATCAAACATTTAATTTCAATATTGTCATATGTTTGGAACAAAAAATGCACATAATAGTTGTAGGATGGAAAACATGCAGGGTTGTGAGTCACTTCTAAATTCTTGTTCAATGAGCACTTTTTGTTATGCAAACTATAACAAAAAAATGTTTTGAAGTTCACCTTCATATTTTATAACAACCCTTACTTTCAGAAAACATTCCATTTCAATTTTGTCATACATTTGGAATAGAAAATGCACATAATAGTTTTATGATGGAAAACACATAGGGTTGTGACTCACTTCTCAATTCTTGTTCAATGAGCACTTTCTATTATGCAAACTATAACAATAATTGTTTGGTTGTGTGTTTATAATGTGCATTCTATTTATGTTAATATGAAATATATCTGTAGGCAATGCCACCTGAAGTCTTATTATTTATGGTAGCTTGCTTATAAATTAAAGAAAAAGGTTGACATTTAAATCTTTTGAGGTTGACTATTTTTCTCATCATGGATACTTTCAAATGAATAATCATATTAAATGCTATTTGTAATAGTAAAAATGGCATTTAGACTCTATCTTCATCTAATTGTAACAACAAAAAAATTCTCACATTATTTACAATGTTGGAAAACACATTGTCCCCTGTCAGTTATTTGCTTGTCAAAAGTTTTTGTTTCCTATGCACCAAGAATGTAAGGAAGTCCACCTGAAAATTTTGTTTCTTATGATTGAAAAAATATATGCTTGCTTAAATCAGATGGTGCAATGAATTTTGGAACTTTAACTATCCTATAACACTTGAAACTTTTTTACATATTATAGGCAACCACAGATGCGTACTTTAAAAGGGAAAGTGGAAGAAATCGGGAGAAAGGGTAATTTTGAAATCTACTTTTTAATGTGTATTTTCATATTTTGAACGAATTGGTTGCATGTATTTGAATTTGATCTGACATTTACATTCTTGGGATTAGAAGGAAAGGATGGACAAGGAAGTGGTGGGCACAAGCAAGTTAGTGTCCATTTGGGATAGGAAAATGTGCCTCAATAGGGCAGCAAGAAGAAAGGGTGCCTGGGGAGGAGATCGTTTTCTTGGGAAGAAATATTTGAGAAATAGGAAACTCATTATCCTGCTACATTGATATAATAGGGAAATAGGTTTCCAATTTCTCAATTTCTACTTAGGTAGGGAAAAAATTCAGACCTTGACCTTATTCACGACATTTCTTGGATAGATTTTTCAATATCTTGAATACTTTTATGTGTCGTTGCAGTCACTTTTTGCTCAAATTTTAGAGTTTCTTTGTGATTTCATTTAGAAAATTTCATCCCTGTTATGAATATGCTGATTTTGATAGTATATTGGAAAACACACTATCCCTAGTTCTTTTAGAGGAAGAAAGTGGAAGAAAGGGTAATTTTGAAATCTACTTTTGAAAGTGTATTTTCATAATTTGAATGAATTTGTTGCATGCATGTGAATTTGATGTGATGTTAACATTCTTCACATTAGAGGGAAAGGATGAACAAGGAAGTGGCAAGTGTGAAGAAACGTTGCTAATAAGCTCAAGGCCCAATTCTTGACACTAGCCTGCTCAATTTCTTAATTTCCTTCAATTTTTGTCAAAGAAGTGATAAAATTAGGGCTTGATTATTGGAAATGCTTCTTGGTCTGACTTTTTTTCCTTTTTCCTTCTCATCTATTTTCAATTGTATTTCTCCTCCATAAGTACATATAAATGATTTGATTCCATATATATAAATGTGTTATGAAAGTTGTTTGTATTTTCAGATAAGGCTTTCATCTCTCCCCCTACTGATTCTCTTTATCTATGCTTAGATATGATGTTTCATTTTCCTTATATCCATGCATTAATTGTTGAATGTAGTCATTTATATTCATGGGTTTCTTATAGGTTGAAGGTGTTGAAAGTGCAATGGTCGAAGCAGAGGCTTCCCCGAACCCTCATGCAAGTGGAATCACCCCACCGTCATTGCCAAGGATGCAAAGAAGCCTCTAAGATATTATCTGACCATCTCCTCAATGGCACATAAAAGGCATTGTAGAAAGGATGAGAAAGGATGACAATAGTCA
>VDFB02058242.1:286508248-286563933 GCA_007258455.2 Sequoia sempervirens | reverse complement strand
AGAGAGAGAGAGAGAGACTTGAGAGAGAGAGAGAGACCTGCGAGGGAGATGGGGAGTGTGAGTAAGAGAGAGATATGAGAGAAGAGAGAGGGAGTGGGAGAGACTTGAGAGAGAGAGGGGAGGGGGTGGGAGAGACTTGAGAGAGAGAGGGGAGGAGGGAGGAAGACTTGAGAGGGAGAGAAAGAAATAGAGGGAGGGAGCGAGAGGGAGACGGACTTGAGAGGGAGACAGGGAGGGAGAGAGGAGAGAGGTGGAGAGAGATACCTAAGATGGAGATGGTGTGTGTGTGTGTGTGTGTGTGTGAGAGAGAGAGAGATGGGGGGAGAGAGGGAGATAGAGGGAGAGGGAGAGAGGGAGTTGGAGATACCTAAGAGAGAGAGCTAAAAGGGAGAGAGACTTAAGAGGAAGAAAGACTTCAAATGGAGGGAGAGATAGAGAGAGATGGAGAGTGAGAGGGAGAGGGAGGGAGAGGGACCACAGAGAGAGAGCGAGAGGTAGAGAGAGAATGAGATAGGATGGAGATAGAGGTAGAAAGATAGGTCTAGATCTCAAGGATATAGTGAGAAAGATAGGTATAAAGAGGGACAAAGAGAGAAGAAAAGAGGGAGGGATATGTCTAGAGCTTAAGGAGAGACATAGTGATATAGAGAGAGGTAGAGAAAGGGATAGAGAGATATGATGATTTATGAAGATTTGTTCATCTCCTTGCCACAAAAAGTATAAATATTTCATTATTCATTACAATTTATAATCTTTCAAGTATTTTAAGATGAGCGTTACAAAAAGAATCATAAAAAAAGACTTTGCATGTGAAAGTAGTGAGCATTTGATGTTTCAAAAATGAAATATGAAGTTCAAATGATTATAATTATTTTATTGTGTACAATATAGAAACACCACCTATTCCATTGCATAGATATCTCAATCACCTTTCCAAAGCATGTGAAAAGTCAAAATTTTGATAAGAAACACAAAATTTATGCCCATTTTACTAAACAGGGTTTTTTAGGTCGTCAAAAAAATATATTCAAAATGGATATCCGTTTTGTTTTTTTAAAAAAAGGGTTCTTGTTTTCCAAAATGGATATTGGATATTGGCTCGAGATTTGGTTTGAGATTGCCTAACCTGGAAAGTCAACCTAAAAAATGTGTTTTGAAAAATTTGCTTAGTTTTCCAAAGTTTGCCCTTGTGGCTGGTGACTTTCTTTTTATCCAAATTTCATCAAATGAAAAGAGTTTATAGAAAAAATTGTCAGCTTTCTACCAATATAAATTTTGTCTTATTTTGAATTTAATAAATAATTATTATTGATTTTCTACCTACATTACGTCTAAAGTCCTAATTTATAGGTTGATTGAAAAACTTCTATAACTTTCAAACTACTTAAGCTTTTTCAAATCTACAAAATGCACCCCATTCTATACTTCACATACGATAAGATAAAAAAAAAATGAATTTCATAAATTTTTGAGCAAGTTATGGTGGTTAGACACAAATGTTTTAATTATTTTGAAAAGTTCTAATAAAAAAATCATAATTGATTATTTACATGGAAAAAAATACAAAAAAAAAATCGGCACATCCAAGCATGTGTCTACTTATATTTAAAAATTCAGAAAAAATATTTTTTTTCTTGTACTTTAGGGTGGTTAGGCATACACCTACTTCTTATCTTTTTCTTGAAAATTTAGTAACACTGAATTGAAATTTCAAATTTTCTCGAAACAAATTTATTTTTTTTCCAAAAAAGGACAAGTAGCCTAGAAACTATATTCAATTTTCTACAACTTTTGTTCTTACATATTTTTCAATTTATGTTAATAACCTATTCAAATTTTTATGTTAAGTTGTTTAACTCTGATTTTCTAAGTTTTTATCGCTACTTAGAGGCCTAGTTTGGATCGCCATGATCCTGCACATACCCACATTTTGTTTATAGATTCTAAATATATTTTTTTCAATTTTTTTTGAATCAGATTGCACTTCTTTTTCCACCTCCTTCAAAAACTAGTTTTTTCAGTAAACAACATTTTTAAGGAGTGGCATTCACCGTATAATGCATAAATTTTTTCCATGAAGGATAAAATTATATTTTTTTTCAATTTAGACGTGTAACTATGATATCTAGTGCTTCCAATTGGTTTGACAGTTTTTTACTGAATATTTTTTCCTTAATCAAGTTTCAAAGTTAAACCAATTACAATTCAAACATAGGCGGACTATATAATTCATAACTTTGACTTGCAGTTTCCCTTCAACTTGTCATCGCCTGTCCAGTCGCTGGGAACACTCTCTATAGTGACCAATCATGGCTCAAATGACTCCTTCATTTTGAACATAGTCAAAGATTTTTAATTGATTTTTTTACATCTGTGTGTATATACACACACACATATACACCTTATATATACATATAACCTTATATATATATATAAGGTGTTATATATATAGGAGGTTATATATATATATATGAGAAAGCTAACTCATAGACAAAACAAACCTATGTATGTAACGTTATATGATAACCACCATCCCCCATCACACATGTTGGAAAAAACACTCTGACGAAAAATGAGGCCGGACAAAAAAATTGCATCGATGGAAAGACTTGACAGTTGGACATTAACTCTGACCTGTAGTTTCATGTCCAGTCATCGGAAAAACCTGTTAGTGCCAACAGGTTTTCAAAATTATATTTCAGAATGGACAAAAACCAAAAAAGTGGCATTCAAAACCATTATTTTCAAATAGAAAAATGAGGTCCCATTTTTGCCACCATTTTCCATAGCGAAGTTTTGCAGATTGCTCTCCTTGCTAGAGAGCAATGAGAAGGAGTTATAGGTTATATACAAGGAATATATATATTTAATTTTTTTTGTGGTAGTTCATACATCTCCCATAAGCCTTGGAAGCCAAGAATACTTGTATGGGCATTGCTAATGGGATGTTATCAAGATGAGGCCAGAAAGGCCATGGAAATTGTAGATAAAAAATTTCAAGCCCAGGATTTGGAAGGTGCCAGGAAGATGGCATTGAAAGCTCAAAATATATATCCTCTTCTTAAAGGCCTCACTCAATTCATAGCAGTTTTGAATGTCCACCTAGTTTCTACTCCTAGCTATCTCTTCAAGATCAAGCTCTTCTGGAGAGATCATTTGTTTGTTTCGGTTTGATACCTGAGATACCAATTGAGGGAGAAGAGAGGAAGTATATGCTTCTTGGCTCACCATCAACTCTTGTGTAGCAATTGCTTCTATAGAAATGACTGGTATGGTGACAATTGGGGTAGTATCTATCATGAGTTCCCTATTAGATTGCACAACAAGTTGACTTTGCAAAGATTCATTCATAAATTTGTCAAATTTAGCTTCAAATGAAATATCAAAAGATGGAGATGACAAACTGGGGATGGATGATGGAGAACTTGACAAGATATCAAGAGGAGTTGCAAGCACAATTGATGTTGTAATGGGATGAGAAATTCCCACTGCATGTATGGTAGATGTGGGAGGAGGTGATGTAGGAAGAGGAGGTGGAGGAGTGTTAGGATTAGGTGGTGTATGAGGAACATTTGAAGTTACAGGTGATGACATTCGAGGAAGATCTTCAACAATATTCTCATGAGGAGACAGTAGTTGTTCATCTTCATGCCTAGGTTCCTCTTCATTACCTTCCTCTTCTCCTTCATATTTTTCAGATTCCTCTTCTTTTGTAGACTCTTCTTCTAATACAAACTCTTCTTTTGTAGATTCTTCGCTTTCATTTCCTTCTTCTTCTTCAGAAGTTTGTTCTTTAGAAGCAACTTTTTTTCCTGCTGCATGTGTGGGTTCAAACTTAGTTAATTCTTGTTCTTCAATAGCTTGTGTAACTTTCTTGCCAATGGTGAAATTGATTGTAGGACCTCTTTGGGAAGAAGAGGGGATAGCCGCTTGTTTGTTCTTTGAGCAGAGTTATAGTTGTTGACTAGTTTCTACTCCTAGTACTTCTCCTTCCAATTCAGTCTTGAAAGCTTTCATTTGGAAATTGTTCTTATGCAACCATTCTACTGTGTTGTGCAAGATGAGAGCAAGCCTTTCCCTAATAGAGATACTTTCCTTTTTTGACCAATGAATCAAAGGTAAGGGCCTCTTATCAATCTTGTCTTCATCATAGGAAAAGTTTAGGATATTGCTAGGATCTTGGAAATCCTTTGGTAGATTAGCCACACCCAACTATCTAATTTGCTCAACTATTAACCCGCAAAAGTCCATCTTGTAGATGTCTTCTTTATCCCTACAATTATCCCATATGTCTTCAAAATGATAGTGATGCATGTGATCCTTTTTTAAATTTCTCTTCACATCTTGATAATGAAAATCAAACCTATATTTGTATGTCCTTATAGTTACGACCTGCATCTCTACATAGACTGATTTTGGCTTTTGTACACTTTGAACAGTATGCCTCCCAATTGTCAATGGGAATTTGAAACCCAGTTTGTGAATTCTCATGCCTTCCTTGTGAACTGATATTTGTTGTTTGCACAAATCCATGAGTATCCATTTATCTGAGGCATATCTAGGCAACATGTAGGGGCACCTAGTATAGCAGCCTACCCTCATGTAAGTGAAATTCAAAAATTTCAAAAAGATACAACCAACCTTAGTCACCACTTTATATGCCTCATCTGACACCCTCTTCTTTTTAAGATTTGGATCAAAATTGAATAGTAGAGGTGCAAAGAAGGTATCTGCGACCCTCCTAAAATTATGAAGACTTTCTTTCAGTTTCAACTGATAAAAATATTCATATACAAGTACAAAATGTTGGTTTCCCTTTGTTGATAACCCCAGGAATTGCCTCATCACAGTAGCAGCATATACCAAGTAAGAATTCATTTAGAACTTGAGAGTGGTTGGCACATTTATTATTTGCTCATGAATTTCATCACTAATTTGAGTCCCCTAATCAATATGAGCTTTTTGTCTCTTGATGATCCAAATGTATTCATACATCCAATCTTAAAAATGAGATGACTCAGGAAATCCTTTAACCTTGCTTAAGAGAGTAATCATATCCCTAAAATCTTCTTTGAAGTCACTCCTAGGAAGCCCCATTGGCCATCTTGAGATAGTAGGCCTAGGTGTTTTCAACCATTGGTTGTTAATCAAATTTTTAGCCTTAGTTGGATCTACATCATAAAATTCCTGCGCCTATTGCATTGAAATCTTTGTGTATTGTTCCATGTGCTTTGAAAACAATGTCAAAGAATTCAGGGTCTAACCTCATCATCACTTGTCCAGAGAAATCTATTATATTTCTGCTCTCTTGGATGTAGTGGGATGCAACCTGGAGAATGAACTTTGTATGATGAGTAGACGTCAAGAATGTGGACTCTAGATGCAAATTGCTATGGACAGTAGCTCTCAAGCTATCTTCCAAGGGATTTTGTTTAGTTCTTTTAACAGAGTCTTCAAGGTCCTAATGACCAACCTCAATGTCCTTTATTTCATCCACCTTTGAGATCACCACTATAGGCGAAAATACAACTTGGTATTTATTTTTCATTTTTCCCTCTTTCTTAGAAGATGATGGATGCTTCTTTGCTATCATCTAGAAGAATCAAGATCAAAGGATATCACCTTCGAGATCACTTGACGATATCTAGAGAGAAATTGCAAGGATGGTAAATCAACAGATGTTAGGCTAAATTGTAGCATTGGGAAGTGTGATGCAAGTAAGAAACTTGGAGCAAGCATGAAACGAGCAATTTGGCACAAAAAACAAAGCGTGAGCAAAGAAATGGGTTTTGGAGCGAAAACAAAGTGATTTTGAAGTATGAGAAGGAAAAACTGCAATTTGTGTAGGAGCACTGAAAATCAACTCTCCTACATCTTGAGATGTTGATCTACATGTAGGAATGCTGATTTTCAATGCTCCTACATATTTCTGCATGTGAAATGTCAAGTGTCAAGGTTCTAAAAAACAACACCTTAACATGTATTCCAACTTGGAAAATTTTGAGGTGTAAGGGCAGGCTTTTTTACCACCTTGACATTTGAGGGACAATGGAAGGTTGGTCTTTGAGTGGTGATTTTTACTACTCAAACAATTTGAGCAAGATCCTTCAAGAATCATGAAGCTTGAGAGAATTTGAATGCATATACTCAAAACTTCACCATTTGGTGAGTATAAACTCAATAATACACTTGAAAATAGAAAGACAAGAAAGTGAAGGAGAAGCATTGGGGGAATTTGACTTAGGATGCATTTGCAAAATGAAAAAAAAACCCTAACAAAAGTATAAAGAGCAATGCACGATATGGAAAGAGGGAGGAAAATTCACAATATGAAAATATCAAAACCCTACTAACTAAAAAATGTAGGAGGTGACATTTAATCAAGGATCTATAGAGTTTCTTTGAGGAAAATAGAAAGAAAGAACAATGAGGAGGAAGAAATAATAACATACCTAATAGAAAACACAAAATGCTAAAAAATCCTAGCTTGAGATATCAAGAAAAAATATTTAGTTGCGACCTAGGTGGTTTGGAGATCACCCAACACACAAAGGAGAAGTGAAAGGAATATTGAAATGAGGTTTGATTAGTCTAAAATGACCTAAAAGCCACTTAAAAAGTGTAATTAATGCACTTGACTTGCACATTAATGAAGGCACATTTTATGGTGGAAAAAAGCCATAAGCAGTGAAAATCACCGCTCGTGCATGTAATAAACTTGACAAACCAAAAAGTGCACAAGCGATAATTTTCATTGCTTGTGCATATTTGAAACTTGACATAAAATGAAAAATGCACAAGGGCTAAAAATCAACACTTGTGCACTTAGTGACTTGGTGGAAAATTGTAGGAGTGTTGATTTTCAACGCTCCAACATTTGGAGTGAACTTTACTAAGGTAACATGTAGGAGCGTTGATTTTCAGTGCTCCGACATGTTTGACAATTTGAGTAACTCCCAAAGGTTGAGAGTTTGCAAAGATGATCATTTCGAAGCTCTTCGAAAGATGGACGTGAGGGGAACATTCAAACAGACTATTCGAGACTTTGGACTGCATATCGAGGTGAATTGAAATTTTCCTCATTTTGCATACTTGAATAACACAAAACTATGAAAAAGACAAGTTTTGCAGGGGGGTTATCTGTGAATCAAGTTCTACTAGATTCCATGATAACAAGTTTTCATGTGCATTTATGAAGAAGATGGAGCATAATAGTGACAGTTATGGTTGACTATGTACTCACAAAATTAACTTTCTTGATTATAGGCCCTAGATTTAGGAGTGGAGAATCCTTGTATTATAAATGGGGCCCACATGAATTGGTCACTCCTAAATGGAGTGTTATGCTTAAGCATGCGATCTATTGAGAGTTACGAAATAAAATATTCCTTTGTGGTTTTTTTTTTTTTTTATTCAAGGGGTAAATGCTTTTGACCGGAGCTATGAACCGGATACAACAATACCACCCCAACGGGGTTTGAACCTTGGTGGCAAGAACAACAATTCCACCTATAAACCATCACACCATGCCAATACCGGCATATTCCTTTGTGGTTACACTTACTATTCAAGGGGCTAATTTATTGTACCCATATGAAGTCATTTATCATTTTACTATATTTAGAAGATGCTCTCCAAAGATGGTGTGGGATTTGACATGATACCATAGTTTTATTATCTATTATTTTGGTAAGCCATTTATGATTTTGTCCTCTCTTCCTATCTATACATTTAGGGTAATCCATAAATATGGGTTCATGCTTGTGGGTTCTAGGTCATATTTGGGCCCTCGGGGTTAGATTCATAAATTTTAAAGGGTAAAATAAATAAATTCAATGATTTTTGTGATATTTAAAAAAATATTGGGAATTTCCAATGATTGAGAGCTTCCACTTAGGAATGGCATTCAACTAGTCTACCTGTCGAGCTAGGGCATCTGTGCCCTAGCTCGTTCTCTGCACTTTGTTTGTTCCTGCATTGGAAGGGGCTTTGTGCATGCTTTTTGGGGCGAGGGGTGGCGTCTTTCTATTCCTATTGCTTCTATTTGTATTTTCCTTGTGTGTGAGGGTTGGACTTTGGTGTTTGCGGTGAGCTTGGAACTTTTGGGAGCCACAAGAGTGTTGTGTGGAGCAGCCCTTTGGGCCTGGTTTTTCCTCCTTGTACGACCTCTTTTTGGTAGTGTATCCTTGCTGCTTTACTTGCATCTTCTGGTGCATGTTGGTTGGGGTTTCTTGATACCCTTGTTTTGGTTTTTTTTAGGGGGGCTTGTATGCTCGTTGTGGATTGGGTTTGATGTTGCCTAGGGAGACCTTGGGTGCTAGCCCCAAAATGGACTTTCGATCAGCGATTGGAGTGAAGTCTCCTACGCATGCTTCAAAAGTTTTCAATAATAATTTGTATTTGTTGGATCTAGGGCCAGATGGAGTCGGCTCGTCTAGTGGGGCTCGGATAATGAAAATCAATGGATGCTTGGAATGTTGCAAGGATAGGCTGAAACTGGTCATCCCATTGGAGATGGTTGCGGAAGATATTGATTATTATTCGAGGCACTCTTTTTATTGCAAGTTTTTGGGTATGCAGATATCAATGCAATTTTTGGAGTCTTGGGCCTGACGAACTTCGATGCCAGAGGGTGAGATGGATATAAAGCTTTAGGAAAATAACTACTTCATGGTTACCTTTGACTGCATGGCAGATCATAATAAGGTTTTTGAAGGGGGTCCCTATTTCTATAATTAGGTTGGTTTGTTCATTAAGCCGTGGCATGCTAGTTTTAACCCTGGTGAGGAGCTTCTAACTCAGGTCCCAGTGTGGGTTCGATTTTTGCGGTTTCCTGTGGAATATTGGTGGGATGATGTTTTGCATTTTTTGGGGTCATTGCTCAGGAAGCTGGTTGGTTCTTCACAACAAACTCAATTTAAAAAGGTGATAACTTTTGCTCATATTTGTGTGGAAATTGATTTAAGTAAGCCATTACCAGATTCTTTGGATATGTCTGTGGGTCCTCATTCTTCGGTGTAGTTGTTAGACTATGAAACTCTTAATTTTTGATGTCATCTTTTCCATGAATATGGTCACCTATAGTGAAGGTGCCCAAGGGCTAGGCCCATGGAGCCTTAGATTTCTCAACCTCCTTGCAACCCACCTAGGGAAGATAAGGGAAAGGATCCCATTCCCGGAGATGGGGTTGATCCAGATGGTTTCGCTCTTGTTAGGAATCATAATAGAAACTGAGGTCAAAAGAAAACCTTGAAGGAAATATAAGACAAAGATTGTTTTAATAGATTTGAAGCTTTGGAGGATCTTAGCTGGCAGGAAGTGAATCCGGGCTTGGTGAATTTGGATCAGGGTATTGTGTGTTCTGGGTAGGAGGATCCTCTTTTTGGGGTTACTCGGGATACACATGATTCTGGAGCTGTGCAAATGGTGACCAACCTTCAAATGGATGTCTAGGTGGCATCAATTTCTACTTTGGAAATGCAGAAGAGTGGGGGAGATAGCTCTATTCTGGCTCAGCATGCAAGATCAGATGCAGGAAAGAATCTCATGTCTTCTCCTTCTCCTTTGGGTCTACATCAAAAGGATCTCAAAAAAGGGTTGGGGGAGAAATATTCAAAGCTTGGTAGGAAAAAGGATATGGAAAAGATTAAGTTAGCTGGGGAAACTCTGGTGGAGTTAGGGTCGGTTAAGAATCTGGATTCACACTTCTCAAGCTCTCTAAAATTATTGTGCTTTCATGGAATGTAAGGGGCTTGAACAACATCCCTCATCAAAAGGTTGTTTGTGAGTTGGTTAGAAGTCAATCTACTGATGTTTTGTTCCTGTAGGAGACTAAGTTATCTATGGAATGCATGCTTGGTTTATCTCCTAAGTTGTGGGGAAATGGTGAGTGCCAATGCATTGGTGCTCAAGGGTCTGTGGGTGGAGTGGTTGCCTTTAGAATCCGCAGAAGATCTGCCCTCTTTGGTGGATGTCTAGCAAGTCTTCTATCTCGATGATTTATTCTTGCTTTGAGACTGAGGAGTCTATCCTCCTCACTAATATCTATGCACCTATTGAGTTTTAGGGTAAGCAAATTTTGTGGGCTCATATTCAATTTGTCCAGAGTATGGTGCCTTTTCATCCATGGATTATGGCTAGTGATTTCAATGCTATTTCTGAGTTGGCTGAGAAGCGGGGAGGTATTGCAAGGTTGGAGCCTTCTACGTTGCTTCTTCAGGACAATATTTCTGCTTTGAATCTTGTTGATGTTAAGCCTAATAATGGTCATTTCACCTGGAACAATTGAAGGCTTGGGATAATTGCATCTCTAAAAGACTTGACCAATTTCTGGTGTTTTGTTTTTGGGTTGGTGGACTGTGGTCTTCTAGCTCAGAAATTTTGGATTGGAGGGGTCCGACCATTGGCCTATCAAGCTTGTTGTTTCTTCTAGTCATGTGCCTTGGTCAACCCCTTTTAAGTTCCAGATTATGTGGTTGCGTGAGCCCTCTCTTCATGATTATATGGCCGAATGGTGGAGAAATGGAAGACCTGCTTTTGGCACGACAATGCATACTTTTGCTAAGCTTCTCCAATTTGTTAAATATCAGCTTAAGCGTTGGAACCGGCAGTGCTTTGGGAACATTTTTCAAGCAAATTCTATTGCCCAGGCTGAGTTGAATAGCATTACGAGGGTGATCAGGGAGGATGGTGTGACTGCTAATTTACTTCAAGAGGAGGCCAGGGAATTGAAAGTGCTAGAGGAGTGGGAACTGTGGGAAGAAATCTATTGGAAACATAAGGCATAGATTGAATGGATTCAGGAGGGAGATAGGAATACTGCCTTCTTCTTCAATTTGGTCAAATCCAAGTGACATGGGCATTCAATTTATGTTCTGGTGAAAGACACTGGTGAGCCTCTTTCCTCTTTTAAGGATATTTATTGTGAAGCAGCACAATATTTTGTTTCGGTATTCAGGGAGGATCCCCAGGGAGCTCCTGATGACGAGGCTCATGTTTTGTCTTGCATCCCTTTGGTTACTATGGAGATGAATGAGTATCTTATGAGTGATATCTCAATGGATGAGCTTGAGGGGACAGTGTTCCAGATGAAGAAGGGGAAAGCTCCTAGCCATGATGGCTTTCTGGTGGACTTCTTTCAAGAATTCTAGGATATTATCAAGTTGGACTTATTGGCGGTTGTTCAAGAATCTCAGATGAATAAGCAGATGTTACGGGCTTTGAATTCTACCTTCTTGGCTCTTATCCTCAAATGTGATGGGGTGGACAGGTTAAGCCAATTTAGACCCATTTCTCTTTGCAATGTGATTTATAAAATTATCTCAAAAATAATCATGGATAGGCTGAAAAAATGGTTCAAAGTGTTGATCTCTAAGGAGCATAGTGGTTTTGTGGCGGGTAGACAAATTCTGGATGGAGTGGTTATAGCTACAGAAACCATTCATTCTATGGCCATTTCCAATGATAAGGCAATGTTCATCAAGTTGGAAATGGCCAAGGCATATGACAAATTTCATTGGTCCTTTCTTCAGAAGATACTTGGGGCCTTTGGTTTTGGGGATGAGTGGATTCAATGGGTCATGAGTTGTGTTACTTTAGCTTCATTCTCTATTTTAGTTAATGATGAGCCCTCTGAGCTTTTTTGTGCTTCCCGAGGATTGCGTCAAGGCGAACCGGTATCTCCATATTTGTTTTTGCTTTTTGTTGAAGGTCTTGGCCAATTGTTGAAAAGGAATGTTGAGATGGGTCTCATTCAGGGGTGGCGATGAGGAGGAAATATTCGCCCACAGTCTCATTTGTAGTTTGTGGATGACACTACGTTGATGGGTATGGCTATAATTAGGGAGGATAAAAATTTGTGTGCAGTGTTGGATGTTTATCTTCTTGCCTCGAGTCAACTAATTAATGAAGATAAGTCCTCCATCTTCTTCTTCAATACTCCTGGTCCTATCCAAAGGAGGAATGCTAATATCTTGAGGTTTCAAATTGGGTCCCTTCCTTTGACCTATCTTGGTATTCCTATCTCTGTCAAAAGGATGCCCAGGGAATCTTGGCAGAGTATTTTGGATAAGTTTCGCACAAAGGTTAACCATTGGACCCATCGATGGTTGTCCTTTGCTAGTCAGGTTTAGCTAATCAATTCTGTGGTTCAAGCTCTCCCCATTTACAGATGTATGCTCCAAGTGGCCCAGGTTGGTTTTGTTTAGGAACTTGATGCTTTAACTAGATAGTTTCTTTGGGCTGGTAATTTATTATCCTCCAAAAGGAGTTTGGTCATATGGGAGATTGTTTGTAGCTTGAGGCATTATGGCAGTCTTGGATTAAGGCATTCATCTTTGTTTGGGATAGCGCTTGCTGCTAAAGTGTTTTGGAGGTGGTGTGTGGAGCAGGATCAAACTTGGGCTAGGATTTTATCCCATAAATATTTCTCGGGGATCCCTCAGATGGATATTCCCTGCTATCCCTTGGTGGGGAAAAGTTCAGTATTTTGGGGTACGCTCAAGAAAGGGGCGGCTCTCATCAAGGAGGGTTTGTTTTGGATTTTCAAAAGTGGGTTAGAGGCTCACTTTTGGTTGGATTCTTGGGATGGTTTTCCCCCTATTGTCTCTCAGTTTCCTAACTTGTTACCCCTTTGTTAAAGATTCATTGTGACTGGTTGGGATAGGGTGAGGGATTTCAAGTCTACGTCTTCTCATGGCCAGTTGATGGTGGCTAGGTGGAACAATCTTGCGGAGTAGCCGGTGGTTGGTATGCAGGAGGAGTGTGTGGAATTGCAACACATCCTTTCTAGCAGGAGTTGTTGCTCCCTCCTAGATGGTGATGTTTTATCTTGGCATCCTAGCCCTAAGGGTTTTATACTGTTGCCTCTGGCTATCAGGTCCTTTTATCCCACAAGTTGGATAGGGTGGAGGTTCGTTGGTGGCAGAGAGTTTGGGATAAGTTTTCTTGGCCAAAGTGTAATTGTTTCATTTCGACTTTGGCCTAGAAGAAGTGTTTGACTTGGGACAATATTCAGAAGAGGGTATTTTAGGGCCCATCCATGTGTGTTTTGTGTGGGAATGGGGAGGAGGATTATGCTCATTTGTTTTTTCGTTGCTCCTTTTCCTTGAGGCTGTGTCATTTTTGGTGGGAAGCTTTGGAAAATTCGTTGTGTTCATGCTTCCTCCTTGGTGGATTTCTAGAGTAGTCTTGGTAGACCTCTTGCTATGGATTCTTTCTTATAGGACATGTGGTGTGTTGGGCCTACCTTCATTCTCTACCAGATTTGGTTGGAGCTGAATCGTAGAATCTTTCGAGGTGAAAAGATGGTTTTTTAGCAAATTTGGCAAAGAATTATGGGCATGATTCAAGAGACGATGGAGGCAAAGTGTGAGGTGGTGTATCCCTTAGAGAAAGAGGATGCTGAGAAGGTGGAGAGACTAGAGCTTCAGGATATGTTTGTGGCTTTGGCTTGTGTTCGAAGAGGAAGACGGGCACAGAAGAAGGTGATGTGAATGGGTAATTGGCTTCCCCCTCCTATTGGAATCCTGAAGATTAATATTGATGGTTCCTTGAGGGGAAATCTTGGGCCAGTAGGAATTGGTGGAGTTGGTAGGGATTCTTCGAGGATGGTGGTTTTCTTCTTCTCTATCTATGAAGGGATGTAGACTGTCAAGCTTATGGAAGGTCCAGCAATCCTCTTCACTCTTGAACAGGCCTATGCTTTGGGGTGGAGAAAGGTTATTTGTGAGTCTGACTCAGAAGTTTTGGTTAATTTTCTTAATGCATGGAAGGTGGATGATGTCAGTTGGCAGTTGACTAGGATGGTGCAGCAGATTCTGCGGAATAGTTCCTTGATGGAGGTGGTTTCTTTTGTCCATATTCTGAGGGAGTGGAATGGGGCAGTGGATTGATTGGTGAAATGGGCTTCTGAGCATCTTGATGGCTAGAGGATTGAGAGGTGGGAGCAGATTTCCCAAAAGCTCTGCCATGATCTGGAAAGGATTATTGTAGAGGATAGAGATGCAAGTGATGATGGTTGATGATTGGCTCTTGCTTTGTTTATTTGTTTCTTTTGAGTTCCTCGGGGTTGTGGCCCTTTACTTTGATGTAATGCTCTGTTATGATCTTCAATAAATTTTTTACCCCTTTATATAAAAAAAATAGTTATATATATATATATATATATATCCCATATATATATGGGGTTATATATATATATGAGAAAGCTTACTCATAGACAAAAAAACCCTATGTATGTAACGTTATATGATAACCACCATCCCCCATCACACATGTTGGAAAAAACACTCTGACGAAAAATGAGGCCGGACAAACAAATCACATCGGCAGAAAGACTTGATAGTCGGACGTTAAGTCCAACCTGTAGTTGCCTGTCTAGTCATTGGGAAAACCTGTTAGCACTGACAGGTTTTCAAAATGATATTTTAGAATGGAAAAAAACCAAAAAAGTAGCATTCAAAACCATTATTTTCAAATAGCAAAATGAGGTCCCATTTTCACCACCATTTTCCATAGTGATGTTTTGTAGATTGTTCTCCTTGCTGGAGAGCACTGAGAAGGAGTTATAGGTTATATATAAGGAATATTTATATTTGATGTTTTTTGGGGTAGTTCATACATCTCCCATAAGCCTTGGAAGCCAAGAATACTTGTATGGGCATTACTAATGGATGTTATCAAGATGAGGCCAAAATGGCCAAGGAAATTGTAGATAAAAAATTTCAAGCCCAGGATTTGGAAGGTGCTAGGAAGATGGCATTGAAAGCTCAAAATATATATCCTCTTCTTGAAGGCCTCACTCAATTCATAATAGTTGTGAATGTCCACCTAGTTGCTACTCCTGGCCAAAAAACCAATGGATTGGTTGATTATTACAAGGTTTTGGATGTGGATGCTCATGCCCAAGTCTTTGTAATTAGGAAATAGTATAGAAAACTGGCTTTGTTGTTGCACCCTGATAAGAACTATGGTGTAGGAGTTGAGAGAGCATTTAAGTTGGTTCTTGGATAGTTATTTCTGATGAAACTAAAAAGGCTCGGTATGATAAAATGAAAAGTGGATTGCAAAGGCCTTTCAAGGGTAATGCCTATGGAAATTGGTCATCCAATAACGAGTTTTAGAAAGAATACCAGAGATGCTTAGGTTAGAGTGTTTATGTTGCTTCTTCTATAGAGGCTACTACAAGGTTTGTGCAACAAATCTTTCACAAATTGGAAAAGGATTTTGAGTAGAGGCATAATCAGGGCTTTGGTATGGCGTCTAGTGCTGGTAACAAAAAAAAAAAAGCAATGTTGTTGATGATGATGATGATGACGACAATGACAATTGTGATAATTTGGAAGATGGTTTTGGCAGGGAGAGTGATAGGGCAGACACCTATCAAGGCAATTCATGTACAATATTGAGTACAAAGGTGAAGGGGATGGTCACAATTGGTCTTCCCCTATATCTTGATCAAGTTAAGCCCCACAAAACTTGTGGGGAGGAGAGTAGGGGGAAAACTCACAATGCTAATAGCTTAACAAGAAAAGTAAAGAGAAACAAAAAGGAGAAGATGATGGGGATGGACTGCCTCAGTTTTATGCTCAGATATGGATGATTAGCTCCTTTCATCCATTTAAGGTGCATATAACTTAGCTTTTATCAATTCTCAATAATGAGCCCACGCTTATTAAATGACACAATGTTGGGTTTTATAAAGGGTGTGGAGATTTCAAATTTCTAAATGCTATTAAAAAATTATATATATATATATATATATATATATATATATATATATATATATATATATATATATATATATTATGATATATTAATGTATAATACATTTACTTTATATTAATAATACATAATATTGGTTTTATGTGTTATTTGGTTTATAAAACTCGAACGATAATGGATATTCATTATTTAGTGTATAGGTTTTGAAGCTTCCTCTATGCATTCTTATTGTTCGATTGATAAAACTCAAAACATAACGGATATCCATTAGTAATAGATATCAATTTTTTATTGTATAGGTATGCATACATATTAGTATATAGTATATATTAAGATGTAATAAATATATATAATATTATTAATTTAATACATATTAATATATATATGTTAAAAGGGGGAGAGAGAGAGGGACTAGAGAGAGAGAGACCTAAGAGGGAGAGAGAGAGAGTGAGAGGGAGAGGGAGAGACCTTAGAGGGAGAGAGGGAGAGTGGGAGAGAGGGAGAGGGAGAGTGGGAGAGAGAGAGAGGGAGAGAGAGAAAGACTTGAGAGGGAGAGGGAGAGAGGGAGAGAGAGGGAGAGTGGTAAAGAGAGAAAGCCCTGAGAGGGAGAGAGGGAGAGATAGGGATAGTGGGATTATATATATATAAGGTTATTTGGAAAAGATGCGTAGAGCTTTTGAATTATACTTGTATTGTGCAATGGCAATGAATCATTTAGCAAACCATTTTTTCTTCACAGGGAAACATTTTCTGGTGGGACAGTTGATTGAGATAGCTCTTGTTTCAACTAACCACCCTCTCATGAAATTTCATTCATATTATAATATTGCATGATCTTATCATAGCAAAGGTGATTATGACACTGCTAGCCGCTACTACATGGCTTCATTCAAGGAAAGCCAGAGGCCAAAAGATTTTGTGTTGCCATACTTTGGGCTGGGATAGGTTCAATTGAAGCTGGGAGATCTTAAGAGTTCTCTCTCAAAATTTGAAGAGGTTATGGAGGCCCACCCTGAGAACTATGAGAGCTTATAAGTTGTAGGACATATATATGCTCAACAAAGGTAGGCAGAGAAGGCTTTGGAAATTTTAAGAAAGGAAACTCACATAGATCCATGTGATTCCCATGCATTTATCAAGATGGGCGAGTTATTAATATCAATAGACCCTAGTGCAGCCTTAGATTCTCTCAAGACAACAAAGTCTCTTCTGAAGAAGAGCACATAAGAAGTACCCATTGAATTGTTAAACAACATTGGGGTTCTTCATTTTGAGTGTGATGAACTAGAGTTGGATCAAAAAACTATTATGGAGGCATTAGGAAATGGCATTTGGGTTGAATTCATAAATAAAAGGCCCAGTGCCAATTCTGCAATTTTTTTTGTGTGCTTTAAGGTTATTGAATTCTTCCATCAACTAGAAGAAGGTGGTGTTCACCTGAGTTGCCATGGGATAAATTCACAACACTCTTTAATCTTGCTAGGTTGTTTGAACAACTCTTTAATGATACTGAAGAAGCAAATCTTTTATATAGGCTAATATTGTTCAAGTTTCCTGATTATGTGGATGCATATCTACATCTTACAGCCATGGCTTAGGCTCAGAATGAGATCCAACTAAGCCTAGAAATGATTGGGGATGCACTTAAGGTGGATAAAAACTCATCAAATGCTTTATGGAGTAAAAGCATAGAGCTATGTCACATTTTATAAAGGAAATGGCCAACGTTGATCCAAATTTTAAACTTGAGTCACTAAAAAGTGGCATATATGTTTTGAATTTTGAAATGATACATGTAAACTAGTAAAATATGTATTTTTAAGTATATTTTATTTTTTTAATTTTTTTAAAAAAGTAAAAAAATATTTTATACTAGTTTTTAATAAATTAACACTATAATTTAGTTGTTGATAAAGTGTTGAAAAAATGAAGTTGCACGAGATGTCAAACTTTTTTTAGTAAATTTTATTCTTTTTCATTCAATTTTTTGTGTGTATTTATAACCTGAAACTTTAGTGCATGGATATATTTTCTTCCAATTTTGATAAATATATAGTTTTAAATAAATATTAAAATGTGTGTGATTAAAAAAACAATCATTTCCATCGGATGACAACTTTCATATTAAATATTTATCTAAAATGGGAAAAAAACTATACCATCTTGAAATAAATTCTTTTATCTAGTGCATAATATTTTTTTATATATTTTTAATATGTTTTAGTATTTTTCCTTGGCATGGTAATCAACCTAATATTTTGTGCTGATAACCTACTTTTAGTAAAAATAAAAAATAAAATATAAATAATAATTAAACTATTAAAATAAATATATTTTTGAAAACTACACTTATGGATCTACAAAAGGGTATTTTTTTATTTTAAAAAAAATGTTATTTACATTAGTAGGAGTTATTGAAACTTCAAGTTTTTCAAATAATTAATTTTTTTTGGTAAATTGGAATCAAAGTGGTGCTCCATATATTTTTAGCCAACAATTTTAGTTGAAAAAGTTGTGGAAGTATCTAATTTAGCTAGAATGAATCTTACTAGATCATATGTTTGACCAAAATTTATTTTTAGTTAGAAATACTTAAATTTAGTTATGCCGATAAGTTGTTTGAAAGTGTGACACAACTTTGTGCTTCTACCCTATGTGTGCTTGAAAACATGGAATTGAAAATAGATGATTGGCTTAAAGAAAAAGAAATAATTAAAGCTGGACAAAGTGAGTCAGATGCAAAGAATTCTTATGTTGACATTTCCCTTGGAAATTGGAATTATTTTGTAGCTTTTTACAATGAGAGGAGGGATCCAAAGAGCTCGGCAACACATCTTGAGAAGGCTAGAGAACTGTATTGTGAAGTGTTGGCACAAAGACCAATAAATTCTTATGCTGCAAATTGGGCAGCCATGTGCTAGTTGAAAGGGGTCAATTTGATATTACAAAGGAAATTTTTACATAGGTACAAGAAGCTATTGCAAGAAACATCCTTTTTTAGATGCCTGGTCTATGGGTAAATCTAGCACATGTTCACTTTGCACAAGGACAGTTTGCACTTGCAATGAAAATGTATCAAAGTTGTTTGAGGAAATTCTATTTTGGCACTGACACCCAAATTTTATTATATTTAGCTCCAACACATTATGAAGCAGAACAATGGCAAGATTGTAAAAGAACATTATTAGGAGCAGTACATTTGGCACCCTCAAATTACATGTTATGCTTTGATGTTGGTGTCGCAATGCAGAAGTTTTCAATTTCAACAGTTCAAAAGAAAAACATACTACTAATGAGGTTCATCAAGCAATGTCAGAATTAATGAATGTGCTCTGTGTGTTCAACCAATTGTCAGCTATGGCAAACACTCATACACATGGCTTTGATGAGAAAAAGATAGAGTGTAATACCCCTCCTCTTACTGTTTGGATTTATTAATTTCTATGCTCTAACTTGATACGTTGATACTATGATGAAACTATTATGGTTTGATTTGGTTGGTTTGAAGTTTGATGATGTTATTCCTTTAGTGGACATGATCATTTGATATGACATTATTAGTATGATTTATGTTACTCTATGTGTTGATTGGATTATTGTTTATTCAAATAGTTGTTCATTAATCTTTTATATGTCGATGTGATGATTCTATGGTGATTATGTTATTTCAACTCAGTATTATTTTATAATGCAATGGTTTAATAATTAGTTATGATGCAGTAGTTAAGTATCATGTTATCTTATGATCAATTTGGTTAGAAATGTTAGTTCGTCATTGATATTGTTATTGTTGGAATAGAGTAGGTGAGAGGACAGTGTAGTATCACTCGTTCACGAGTGCCCTGCTACACTGCAATTCCTTCTCACGATAGGATGTTTGATTGTATATATACATGTGCTACTTGACGTTTATTTGGATGCAGGATTGCAGGAATAAGTCTCGATTCCACCTGCTTCGACAGGACAGGGCAAGCAATAAATTAACCCAATGGGTAAAATGTTGAAAAAGGGAGTAGATTTGGAAGTGTCCCCATCCCAAGTCTGTTGTTTGTTGTGAGTCGTTGTGTCATGACTGAAGTTTTATCCTTGTTGTTGTGTAGATAATTGTTGAGTATTTATGTATGGTTAGTGTTCAAGTAATTAATCTTATTTGATAAGATAATTAATTAAAGTTGTCTTTTTGTTTTGATTTAATTGTGAGTTAGTAAATGGTTAAATTTAAATATATTATAAATTAAAAAGTGATTTAATTAATTAAAAGAGTAAATAATTATTTTAAATTAATATTGTTGATAACAATTAAATTAAATGAATATTGATAAAGATAATTAAATATTATCTTTTTATTAATATTAAATTAGAAAATCATGTGGAGTTAATATCTTGATTAAATAAATTATTTTTAATTAAAATTGTAGATAAGTGTGCTTTTAAAAGCTGGAAAAGGACCAATAAGAAAAGAGGCTTTTTGAGAAAAGAAAGTGGAAGAGTTTATTGAATATTTATTTTGATTTATTATTTTTAGGAGGGGATTATTCACACACATAAGTTTTGGCTATGTGGTTTTGGATCTAGGAGAAAGAAAAAATAAAAATAAGAGATAGATATTTTTTGGTTTGGTGTTTTTTGGGAAAAATTATGGTGGTTTTGAAAGAGAAGGATAGATTCAGAAGAACGTTGAAGGCTGAAGATCAAGAAAAGAGCGGAAGGCAGGAAGTCGAGAAAAGGATTCAGAAAGGATTCTTCACCAGATGAAGGACTCCAGGTTTTCTTCTGTCATTTATTATTATTTCTGTTGTGCTTTGAACAATATCTGTGTGCTGTGTTTTGAAAATTTATAAGAAGAAGTTCTGTGGTTTGAAATTCGTTTGTAAGAAACCCTTGAACCCTTTGTTGAAAACTTTAGTAAATCTTTTTGAAAATTCTTCAATATAGTTTTAAATAGTGAAATTATTGTTTTGAAATTAAAATCAATTTTCGTATGGATTAAGTTTGCATGCCAATCTATATTAGATTTAATAAATAAAAAAAAAAATCTTCTGTTATTATGTTATTTCTTTAGAATTATGGTTAAATATATATGTACATTTAAACAAAAATAGACAACATATATATATTATTATTCTATTTGAGTTATTTATATATATATATATATATATATATATATATATATATATATATATATATATATATATATATATATATATATATATATATATATATAATTCTGGTGATTTCCAATTGATGTGAAAAGAATAGAAATGATACTATGTATGAAGACATTGAATTAAATATTTATACTTATATATATATACTGTTCCTTTTTCCTTAAATATATATATATATATACATATTTACAGATCAAAGTTTAGGGCTCGGATTTTGAGTTGTTTTCTTTAAATGAAATATACTTATAAAATAAATAAATAAATAAAAATACAAACTATGCTTCAAAATTCGTGTTTGTTTCTGGTTGTATATGAAATAAAGAAAAAGGTATATATATAAATAAAATAATAATAAAATATATATAAAAAAAATTCATGAAAGAAATTTTTATTTAAAAAAGACAATGTTTTTGGGGAAGGGAGTGGTCGGCAATGGGCGTACCACCTCCGACCCCTAGCGTACTGCGCAGGGTGGTAACAGCCGTAGGTTGCGCACAGCAACTGTAGGCTGCTGTACGTAGCTTAGTGGGGGCTGCAGCCTCCCTTGGGAGGTGCGCAGCACCCCCTTGCTGCATGTTTGGTTTTAAAATTTAATTTATTTATTTTTATTTTTATTAGTTTTTATTAATTTGTTTTTTTAGTTATGTGTTTTTGAATTTAATTTAATTTTTATATACATATATATATATATATATTTATATTTATATTATTATTATTATTATTATTATTATTTTAAATATGAGATTTATTAAATGTTTTATTAAATGAATATTTTATTTAGATATAGGTGATTGTGGAAAGATTACAAGATTATATAATAGGTATTTTTTTTAATATGTTTTAAAAATAATAATTTTTATTTTAATATATGTGTATAAAGGTATATATATTTATTTATTTATTTAATTTATAATTTTTTTTTTTAAATCACATTTAGTTAATATATTTTTATTGTATAATTTTAAGAAAAAACATGATATTTATTTAATGTTTTTATAAAATGATTATTTTAATATATGTATATTTATTCATGTGAGTTTGTAAGATTATTGTGTAATATTAGGGCAATTTCTTTTATTATATGTTATGATTGATGCGATTTGAAATAAATGGTATATATATATATGTGCATTTAAAGAATTTAAGGTGTTGAGATTTTGAATTGATGATATAATATTTACTAGTATGCAATGATATAGTCTTATTGGGAAAATTAGAAGTAAACGATGTGTTTGATTTAGTCATTTATTTTTGAGTTGTGGATTTATTTATTTAATGGAATTTGTTGTTCGTGGTTAGTTGTGTTATGGCGTTGTTTATTCTTTGGTTACTCTCGAGATTATGCATTTTTATTTAGTTTGATTTTCTTAAACTTGAGTTTGGGTCATGTAGAAAACCGTTGAGTTAACTTATTCAATTATAGGATTCTAAATTGTGTTTAGAACTTCCAGAGGCGGGGTTTTCTAATATGAATTGTGATCTCGTACTTGATGGTTGGTCTAGGATTTGACCCTGGTTATGATTTAGTTTGCTCTTGGATTGTACTATTTGTGGTTATGTTCATATGTGATGGCGAGATGGTTATGCCTCGCGGAGGATCCATGTGTTGGTTCAATTATGCTTGTGATACAATCCTTTGGTATTTGGATATTTTGTGTTTGAGTGTCTAGAGGGAGTGGCTCTAGTGGGGGTCGGCGCACAAGGGGCTGTCAGGGTAACCCACATAGAGTTAGATTAATCAGTGATAACTTAAGTAACAAACCATGGGTGGGGATTATACACTAATAAGATAATTGAGAAGCCTCGTCTACTTGTTAGTGCTATCGCAGACTAAAGGGGACTGAGAAGGCTGTGGTTGGAAAGGTCATTGCCTTGTCTTCACGAAAGGTTAACGACTCTACATGAGTAACCCTATGGAGCGGCACCTTGAGATAGGCTATCAGGAGAACCATAGATGGAGGCGGCACCTTAACTTGGTTGTCTGGAGAATCCATGTAGAGATGGAGGTGGCACCTTGTGATAGGTTGTCAAGATAATCCATGTGAAACCATGCGATGACACTCTCGTCTAACATTCTATCTGTGTTGATTTACTGAAGTCCTCTGGAAGTGATTTATTGATTTGTCTTTGATTCATTATTGGAAGTAGTCTTGATATTGTGTCTTGAGTTTCGTTGATGTTGTGATTGTGACTTGTTATGTTCTAAAGTGGCTTGTTGTTGTGCCTTTTGGTTTGTCATTGTTGAGTTTCTAAGTGGTCTTTGATGTTAAGTTGTGTGTGTGGAGTTAGTATTGTGTTATTGTTAGACATGCTTGGTCGGGGACCCTTCCTTGTCTACTCTCAGCACGGGGGTGGTTGGGTGGAACGTGCTTCGCACCCCATTGGGTTCCCTTTCTATTGCAGGTGTATCTTTTATCGCAGGGTTTGGTGGATGTTGATGGTCCAGTAATTCTTTGTACCAGATGTATGTTATACTTCAGATGTAATGTATTCATTGATGTATTGTCTCCCATGTGTGTTGGGATGACCTTGTTGTAAATTGTTTATGTGGTTATTGATATGTATGTTCAAACAGTTGTGTTTTACTACCATTTGGATGTAATGTTTATTCAGGCCATGTATTTATTCAGGAACGATCATTTGTAATAGTTGTGTTAAGTTGTGTTATATATGTGGTAATATAAATGCTTCATATCTTTATAGTATCTTTCATTGTCATATATACATATGTTATGAATATGGTTATTGTTTAATAGATATTTTAAATGATGAAATGGGAATGAATAGATTTACATAATTGTTTAATTATTGTTATCTTGTTTTCGTTGTTAGGGGTTAGTATAGTAATGTCACTTCGTGTACCCCAATGGAACTAGTCATGTAACTTAATACACTATTATATTGGAATACTTAAGTAAGTTATTATGTTCTTTTTTAAAAAAAAATTGTTCCGTTGTTATTAGTTCCTTTAGGGTTCGCACGGCGGGGTGTTACATAGAGTTGCATGTTGACTACTGTAAACATTTGCTTGATGCTGCCAAAGTTCATAGAGAAGTGACAAAACGTGAAGAGTAGCAAAGCCATCAAAAGCTAGAAGTAGCTCACCAACTTGTCTTGGTTGATGAAGCAAAGAAAAAAGCTGATGAAGAACAAAGGAATATATATACATATATATATACATATATATATACATATATATATATATACATATATATGTATATACATATATATATGTATATACATATATATATATATACATATATATATATGTATATACATATATATGTATATATATATATCTATATATATATATATATATGTATATATATATATATATATATGTATATATATATATATATATGTATATATATATATATATATGTATATGTATATATATACATATGTATATGCATATATATATATACATATACATATACACACACACACACACACACACATATATATGGTTTGTCCAAAATATCCCCATTATGTGATAAAGTTTCCCTAAAATTGTGACAGTATTTTATAGTAAAATTGCCAAAATATGGTCATACAACCATCAAATTTAGGTCTTGATACTTACATACATACACATATTAGGCATTGCAATCCTTAAAGAGATCCAACGGCCATATATATATGGTTTGTCCAATATCTCCCCTTTATGTGATAAAGTTTTCCTAAAATTTTGACTTTATCTTATAGTAAAAATGCCAAAATACAGTCATAGAACCATCATATTTAGGTTTTGATAAATATGTATATATATATATATATATATATATATATGTATATATATATATGTATATATATGTATATATATGTATATATATATATATATATATATATATATATATATATATATATATATATATATATATATATATGTATATATATATATATATGTATATGTATATGTATATATATATACATATGTATATGTATGTGTATATATACATATGTATATGTATATATATATATACATATACATATACATACACACACACACACACATATATATGGTTTGTCCAAAATATCCCCTTTATGTGATAAAGTTTCCCTAAAATTGTGACAGTATTTTATAGTAAAATTGCCAAAATATGGTCATACAACCATCAAATTTAGGTCTTGATACTTACATACATACACATATTAGGCATTGCAATCCTTAAAGAGATCCAACGGCCATATATATATGGTTTGTCCAATATCTCCCCTTTATGTGATAAAGTTTTCCTAAAATTTTGACTTTATCTTATAGTAAAAATGCCAAAATACAGTCATAGAACCATCATATTTAGGTTTTGATAAATACATACATACATACAAATATTGGGTAATGCAATCCTTAAAGAGATCTAATGATATATATATGGTTTGTCCAAAATCTCCCCTTTATGTGATAAAGTTTCCCTAAAATTTTGACTGTATTTTACAGTAAAATTGCCAAAATATGGTCATACAACCATCAAATTTAGGTCTTGATACATACATACATACACATATTGGCTATTGCAATCCTTAAAGAGATCCAACGACCATATATATATATATATATTGTTTGTCCAAAATCTCCCCTTTATGTGATAAAGCTTTCCTAAAATTTTGACTATATTTTATAGTAAAAATGCCAAAATACGATCATAAAACCATCATATTTAGGTTTTGATACATACATACATACATACATACACATATTGGGTACTACAATCCTTAAAGAGATCTAATGATATGTATGGTTTGTCAAAAATATACCCTTTATGTGATAAAGTTTTCCTAAAATTTTGACTATATTTTATAGTAAAAATGCAAAAATCCTGTCATACAACCATCAAATTTAGGTTTTGATACATACATACATACATACACATATTGGGTATTGCAATTCTTAAAGAGATCCAATGACCATTTATATATATGGTTTGTCCAAAATCTCCCCTTTATGTGATAAATTTTGATTATATTTTATAGTAAAAATGCCAAAATGTGGTCATACAACCATCAAATTTAGGTTTTTATACATACATACATATATACACATATTGGTACTGCAATCCTTAAAGAGATCCAACGGTCTGCCAAAAATGGCTCGTTAATGAGATAATAGTTTTCCTTTGTATTTTAAGATAAAAATTCATAGTCAATAGTGGCATGGTGTGATGGTTAAGTTGTCGCATTGTTATTCTTGTCATCTAGATTCAAGGTTCAAACCCTAATTGTTGAGAATTTGTAATGGGGATGAGGTCCCCCATTTATGAACTCACTGGTTCATAGGTCTAGGTCAAAAGCATTTATCCCTCTTAATAAGATAAAAATGCATGGATACATCCATACAACCATCAAATTTATCCCTATATTTGGTTCCCCAAGATGGCAGAGGAGATCCCAACAACAATGGGGGTGCTCATCTAATTATTTTTCGTTGACATAGAAGTATTCGTCAATATAGAGAAGTTTATGCATTTTAATGAAGGACCATAAATGGTAAAACTATTGAGTTCTTTGCTCATCTAAGGGAAGAAAACAACCTATTCCTTCAATACAATAACACATCTTTAAAAAATGTAGGAAAATGTACATATATATATACATACATATATATATATATATATATATATATATATATATATATATATATATATATATATATATATATATATATATATATATATATAGGAGTTGGCTAACTCCTAGACAAAACACACTTACGTATGTAAAAAGATGCATGAAAACATACATAACAACATACATGTTAACATACATAACATAAGGAGACAGCGTAGTGCAGGGCTCACCAGACAGATGATAGAAGTGACAGAACCAGCAATAGAAGGAAACGTCACGGCGAGGAAAGCAAGGAGGTGTCTCATTGCCAAATTATCTCGGCATTTTTTTTCCTTGTGCGAGAAGCTATTCATTATGCACAGGCGGTGGGAAGGGCGGTGTTGTGATTACAACATGCAATTTAAATTGTAACGAGTATTGTTCTTCGAAAACACTTCGAAAACACATTGCGTTCTGGGTTTTCACATTCTACAGGTTGAAATCGAAACGTTGGAGAGCAAGCACACATTGTTGCTGGGGGAGACAACCAACTGACTTGAGGTGAGGGGTTTATAACTAATTGTATGTAGTGGTGTATGTTTTTATGTATGGTTTCCTATGATTTTGTATGTATATAGGTGTGTTGTTGTGGGTTGCAGGTTTCTCAGTGTTTTGAGAACTTGGAATCTTAGAAAATAGAATGAATGTCTTCAAAAGATTTTGTTATTAAAATCATAGGAATGTAATGAAATGTGGACCATTTTATAAACACCTATTGTTTCCAACAACCTTTAACACTCTGTGTATTCTACTCTTTCATTCTACAAGTTGAAAGTGAAAGGTTGGAGAGTGGAGTTGCAAGTGAAAGGTTAGAGAGAAAGGGGAGAATAAAAAAGGTGAGTTGAGGGGTTTCTAATAATTTGGTTTGTTAGTTGTAAAGGGGTTTAAAATTTTATGATGGTTTTTGTTTGTAAATTTTTTTCAAACTTTAAGTGGGTTGCGGGTTTTCTAAAACCCATTATTTTCCATCTTAGAATTTTACAAAAGAATATGAATGTCTTTAAAGGATTTTGTTATTTAGACCTTAGGAATGTAATGAAAGGCACTATTTTATAAATATCCATTGTTTTCCAAGAAGCATTAACACTCTATCTTTCACCACTTTCAACAAGTTTATGCATTATCGGCGATAATGTCAAGAAATTGGTGTTCTTGCTACTTGTAATGCATGTTACATATACAATCTTAAAAACCACGAGGGTTTGGGTATGTTGTTATGTGGGTTGTAGTTTTATAAACACCCAATGTTTTCCATTTCATTGCATTGCACATGTGTCAAACCGAAAGCATTACTTCACATTGCATAACTAATAAGTAGATGCTCATAGATAGATGACAAAATTTAAATTACAATATAGTTTTTTAACATAGTCAATAGTCAACCTAAAAGTAGTTATGTGGTTACTTCACATTTCATAGGTAATAACTATACCCACAACTATAGGGAACTCCACTTGCACAACCATGTACTATTCTAAAATATATTTATTTGGGTATGTGTAGGATCATTATGGAAAAAATAGGCCCTTAAGTGGCAAAAAAATCATAAAAATTAGAGTTAGGCAACCTGATGTAAAAATTTGAATAAGTTATCTATATTATTTCAAAAATATGTGAGAAGAGAATCTATAGCAAATTGAATGTAGTTTCTAAACTACTAGGTTTATTTAAAAAAAAAAATCTATTTGGTGAAAATTTAAAATTTCAATGCATAGTACATAAATTTCAGGGAAAAAATAAGAAGTAGGTGTCTATCTGACCACCCTAAACACAATAAAATGATAATATTTTTTTATAATATTTTATACATAAGTAGAGAACTCATGTCCAGATGTGATGCATATTTTTCTATAATTTTTTTCCAAGTAAATAATTAATTATGATTTTTTTATTACAACTTTTAAAAAATATAAAAACTCATATGTCTGACCATCTTAACTTGGTCAAAACTTCATGAAATTAATGTTTTCTTTCTTTTATCCTATAATATGAGAAGCATAGAATGTGATGCATATTTTGGATTACAAAAATGTGTTACCATTTGAAAGCTATAGATTTTTTTGAATCGGCCTATCAACACGACTTTAGTCGTAATTCAAATAGAAATGAATAATAATTATTTATTAAATTCAAAGTAAAGCATAATTTATATTAATGGAAAGATGAGAATCTCCTTTGAAAACCCTTCTCATTTCATCAATTTTGGGTTAAAAAAAGTCATCAACCACATACCCTACAAATACCCATCATATTGCCACTTTTCGGCCCATCATAATCCTGCACATACCCATTTCTTCATTGTCAATGGAATGCCATGCCAAGCCATAGACAAGGAAATGAACTGTTTCTATGTATGCTTGCTTATCTATGGCTTGCCACTATGTTTTGGTAGAAATTCTCATGTCCCATTGTTTTCTCCAAAATAATTGCAGATAGTTAGAGTGATAATTGCTGATATATAATGATAATTAGAGTGATATTTGTAGATGGAGACCCCCTAACCAAATTTTGTTAGAAAATGGGAAACACCTTATTTAACAAGCAATGCAGTTTGGCTCGCATATATATAAATTGTCATCTTTAGTAGAGGTATCAACAATATATTGTGAAACTATACCCAAAACTATAGGGAACTCCACCTATGCAACCAAATACTATTGTCAAAGATATTAATTCATTCATACTAGAGTGATAATTGTAGTTTCCAATTGCATTTGTTTGTCATGTTATTCCAAGAGACCACATTTGTTTACGACATTTTTTCAAATAGTTCACTACCTTGTCTATAAAAGCATATTAGTAAGCAACAACATAGACAAGGTAGTGAACAATTTGAAAATTGCCTCAAATAAATGTGGTTTCATGATGATTGGAATGGCATGACAATCCATAGACAAGGAAATGAATTGTTTGTAAGTATGATTTCTTATCTATGGCTTTCCATTGTGTTTTGGTAGACATATACTCACCTCACACTGTGTTTTCCAACTTGCAATCATAGAATGCATGTATATGGTTGTTGGAAAACATTGTGTGTTTACTATCAAAGCATAATAGTAGATTTGGATTGTCATGGCATTCCAACACCATGGTGATTGGACTGAAATGACAAGCCATAGACAAAGCAATGAATTATTTGAATGTATGATTGCTTATCTTTGGCATTCCTTTGTGTTTTGTCAGACATATACTCACATCACATTGTGTGTTCCAACTTGCAATCACACTATCCATTATCTTATATGTATTTTACCATTTACTTTAGAGTGTTGTAGATATTTTATGGTCTATGTTTTCATTAAACCTAACAACGAGAATCCATTACACATCGTGCTGTGTAATCTTCCATGCATCATACCATAATTATTGTTAGAAGTGCATTTTCTATTGTGCACTTCATTATTTTTGCTCTATTGCATTTTTATTCATTTTTGGGGGCTGTAGACTACAAGGTAACCCATATTGATCAGGTAAGATTGAAATACCATTTTCATTGTTTGCTTTATTGCTTGCATTAGAATGACAAGATTAGTATTATTATTAGTTTTTTTTTATAACTTTGCAACTTTATGGGTTGAGGATTGGGAAGCAACCCATATCCTCCTAGGTAAGATTCAAAGATTTTCTTCAGTATTCTGATTCATTTCTTGCATTATAATGAAATTATAAGTCTTTTGAAATAAATCAGCCACTTTATGGGGTTAGTTTACATTGTTTTTTCTTGATATTGTTATTTCCTCTCTGTGCCATGCATGCAAAATGATCGCAGGAACTAGTATCAGGTGAATTTATACACTAATTTAAATAATTTTCTTCCCTCTCTTTTTCAAACAATGCACCATTTGTTACATATTTCCTATTTCAACTACTAGAACAAATTTGTAAATGTAGAATACAAATATGCAAGTTAGGCATCAGATGTTATAATTTACTTGCTTTCCTATATCGATATGGAGTTTGAATTTAAAGGCATGCTAAGCTCAAACTAGGATAATCTTTAGGTATTTTTAAGCTTCAACTTAATGCACATATCCAATATGTCCATGCACGAGTGTATTCACTAGAATAAATATTTCCTATTTAATACTGCTACACACTACTGATTCCCAGTTATGACCTTGTTTTACATGCCAACAAAAGTAGCTTTCCATGGCATGACATAAGAGATCCCTGAAATATAAGTTCCATTTTTCTTTGTGATATATGATAATCGTGTTTTATCTTTTTGCATAGAAATGAGTTTCTTTTGATATGGATTATACAACAACGATGTAGAGTATAATTGTGGTTATGATTGAGGACATAACTTCTTAGGAAATTCTCTAATGGAAGGTCAACTTGATATCAGATTTGGGATGTTGCAGTACTAACTTAATGGATTTATGTTGTAGAATTGTCATAATACATATTACTGTGTTTTTTAATTCTGTATGTTTGATTCTAAAGATACATAATTTTCGTTGGTGAAAGTTGTCTATTTGAACAATTGCATAGCATGGTTTTTTTTATTGAATTAAATCTGTTGAGAAAAATATAGAGAACCATGGCTATGAGCAAACAATAGCCATAACTAGTACAACTACATAACAACCATCTAATTAAGATACATATTATCCCTCCAAAGAAGGGAAAAATGAAAATAGAAACAACAATAAATCTGTCACATACCAATTGGAACTAAAGCAAGAGAAAAATGTAAACTGAAATAGTTCCAATTGAATAGTAACCAATTGAAGCCTTCAACTATGTAGGTTTTGGTATCGATGTTGATATCCAATTGATTAGCGACGTGGTTAATAGTATGATGTATGTCCTTGAAGCATTGATAATTGGATTTGTTCAAATATCCCTCAATACAACGAAGAATTATCCAAGCAAGTTCAATCTAAGCCAACTTGTAATTCTCAACAAGAATCATGTAGGCTTATTGTATGACATCTCCAACCTAAGGCATATCACAAAGTTAATAGATTGTTTTTGTGACTAGTATGATAAGGGTATTAATTCAGGTCCTAGGAGGTCAAATTTTCTACTTTGTACACTGTAACTTTTTGAACTTACGATGGATCTGCATTGCATTAGGACAAACATAGATGCCATAAATGGATCTTAGTCAACCTAATCGGCTGATTGCATATTCTTCAACATAAGCTGGAAAATACTATATAAAGCTCGATTTATGTAGTGCTATTAATACATGGTAATTCGAATGAAAATTAACACCAAAGTTTTGATTCTAAAAGAATGGTGTTGTTTAATAGGATTTTATGACTTTATAAAACTATTTTTAATATTGTGGATGACTCTTAATATCACTCTTGATGGTAGATGATTTTGCAAGGAAGGCTTTGCTCTTGAAATTTCATACCTATAAAATCTAGAGCAGGATTAAAAACTTGATTTTGGTTTTGCTAATCCACTCATCCGCCCTTAATCAAACTTGATGGTAGATGAATTACAACAAAGGATTTTCTCATTTAATTTCATACCCATAATATTAGGGTAGGGTTAGAAATTTGACTTTTTTTATTTAAGCTAAGGAAGTGCTTTCTCATGGTAGGAGTTATGGTTTTAAACAAAATTTTATTGCTCAGTTGTCTAGAGTGTTTTGTTAAACTTGGACCTACTAGGACTTCTTGTGTGTATACTGGGTTGTTGTATATCTAAGCCATGGGTGCTCTTTGTGATGAGCTCTTTAGTAGGCTTTTTATTATAGGTCAGATGTGGCTCATTTTTGTAACCTCCTCCATGGGGTAGGCTTTTGTGTTCGGGATTCCTACTTTGGGTTTGATATGGTTACACTTTGGTGTTTGGGGTTTCTACTCTAGGTTTGATATGGTTACACTTTGGTGTTTGGTGTTTCTACTCTAGGTTTGATATGGTTATTCATCACCCAGTTTAGTGGTTGAAGTTAAAATTTTGTCAATAAAAATAAAGATAATTATGTATCTTTTTAAGTTGGGATGAGATATTAAATTGCTTTTACACTGTTTGACCATTTAAAAGTGTGATATTTAAATGAAATGATTTGATACTAATATTAAACTTGGACCCATAGGCAACTTGATCATAAGACCTCCATTGGGCTTCCCTCTTTAAAACAAGAGAATTTTTTGAAGGCCTCTTATTACAATTTGGGTGGGGCTCATTTCCATTTTTTGATCATTCTAATTAATATGGTTTTTGGAAAACATTGTGTATTACTATCAAAGTATAATAGTAAATCTGGATTGTCATGGCATTCCAACAAAATGTGGGTTGGATTTCCATGGAAAGCCATTGTTTCTATGTATGATTGATTATATATGGGTTGCCCTTGTGTTTTCACAGACATACACTCAGCTCACAATGTGTTTCCAACTTGCAATCATGTTATACATGTATATGCTTGTTGGAAAACATCAGGTGTTTACTATCAAAGCATAATAGTAAATATTAATTTTCATGGAATTGCAACACCATGGTGATTGGAATGCCATGAGAATCCATAGACAAGGCAGTGAACTATTTTTGTGTATGATTGCTTATCTATGGGTTGGCACTGTGTTTTGGTAGACATATACTCACCTCACATGGTGTTTTCCAACTTGCAATCATATTGTGCATGTATATGCTTGTTGGAAAACATTTGGCATTTAATATCAAAGCATAATAGTAAATATGGATTGTCGTGGCATTGAAACACCATGGTGATTGGAATGCCATGACAAGCCATAGAATAGGCAATGAACTATTTCTATTGATTATCTATGGCTTGTCATGGAATTCCAAGACCATGGTGTTGGAATGCAATGACAATCCATATTTAGAATTATGCTTTGATATATTTTTTTAAAAATCCATATTTACTATTTACCCATGGTGTTGGAAGCCATGACAATCCATATTAATGGTCAAAAACTACACGCGAAAGGGATTGGAGCCTTGATGGAAAGATTAACAATATAGCTTAACAATCACACCATGCCACTATTGGCAGAAGACCGTAGTCTTCAAACATACCAAATTAGTGTAATTCTACACAATAATTGTTCAATAATTACATAATCAAATATAATGTAATTCCACACCATAATTGTTCAATAATTACATGATCAAAGATAATGTAATTGCACACCATAATTGTTCAATAATTACATGATCAAAGACCGAATGGAAAATGACTATTGTCATCCTTTCTCATCCTTTCTACAATGCCTTTTATGTGCCATTGAGGAGATGGTCAGATAATATCTTAGAGGCTTCTTTGCATCCTTGGCAATGACGGTGGGGTGATTCCACTTGCATGAGGGTTCGGGGAAGCCTCTGCTTCGACCATTGCACTTTCAACACCTTCAACCTATAAGAAACCCATGAATATAAATGACTACATTCAACAATTAATGCATGGATATAAGGAAAATGAAACATCATATCTAAGCATAGATAAAGAGAATCAGTAGGGGGAGAGATGAAAGCCTTATCTGAAAATACAAACAACTTTCATAACACATTTATATATATGGAATCAAATCATTTATATGTACTTATGGAGGAGAAATACAATTGAAAATAGATGAGAAGGAAAAAGGAAAAAAAGTCAGACCAAGAAGCATTTCCAATAATCAAGCCCTAATTTTATCACTTCTTTGACAAAAATTGAAGGAAATTAAGAAATTGAGCAGGCTAGTGTCAAGAATTGGGCCTTGAGCTTATTAGCAACGTTTCTTCACACTTGCCACTTCCTTGTTCATCCTTTCCCTCTAATGTGAAGAATGTTAACATCACATCAAATTCACATGCATGCAACAAATTCATTCAAATTATGAAAATACACTTTCAAAAGTAGATTTCAAAATTACCCTTTCTTCCACTTTCTTCCTCTAAAAGAACTAGGGATAGTGTGTTTTCCAATATACTATCAAAATCAGCATATTCATAACAGGGATGAAATTTTCTAAATGAAATCACAAAGAAACTCTAAAATTTGAGCAAAAAGTGACTGCAACGACACATAAAAGTATTCAAGATATTGAAAAATCTATCCAAGAAATGTCGTGAATAAGGTCAAGGTCTGAATTTTTTCCCTACCTAAGTAGAAATTGAGAAATTGGAAACCTATTTCCCTATTATATCAATGTAGCAGGATAATGAGTTTCCTATTTCTCAAATATTTCTTCCCAAGAAAACGATCTCCTCCCCAGGCACCCTTTCTTCTTGCTGCCCTATTGAGGCACATTTTCCTATCCCAAATGGACACTAACTTGCTTGTGCCCACCACTTCCTTGTCCATCCTTTCCTTCTAATCCCAAGAATGTAAATGTCAGATCAAATTCAAATACATGCAACCAATTCGTTCAAAATATGAAAATACACATTAAAAAGTAGATTTCAAAATTACCCTTTCTCCCGATTTCTTCCACTTTCCCTTTTAAAGTACGCATCTGTGGTTGCCTATAATATGTAAAAAAGTTTCAAGTGTTATAGGATAGTTAAAGTTCCAAAATTCATTGCACCATCTGATTTAAGCAAGCATATATTTTTTCAATCATAAGAAACAAAATTTTCAGGTGGACTTCCTTACATTCTTGGTGCATAGGAAACAAAAACTTTTGACAAGCAAATAACTGACAGGGGACAATGTGTTTTCCAACATTGTAAATAATGTGAGAATTTTTTTGTTGTTACAATTAGATGAAGATAGAGTCTAAATGCCATTTTTACTATTACAAATAGCATTTAATATGATTATTCATTTGAAAGTATCCATGATGAGAAAAATAGTCAACCTCAAAAGATTTAAATGTCAACCTTTTTCTTTAATTTATAAGCAAGCTACCATAAATAATAAGACTTCAGGTGGCATTGCCTACAGATATATTTCATATTAACATAAATAGAATGCACATTATAAACACACAACCAAACAATTATTGTTATAGTTTGCATAATAGAAAGTGCTCATTGAACAAGAATTGAGAAGTGAGTCACAACCCTATGTGTTTTCCATCATAAAACTATTATGTGCATTTTCTATTCCAAATGTATGACAAAATTGAAATGGAATGTTTTCTGAAAGTAAGGGTTGTTATAAAATATGAAGGTGAACTTCAAAACATTTTTTTGTTATAGTTTGCATAACAAAAAGTGCTCATTGAACAAGAATTTAGAAGTGACTCACAACCCTGCATGTTTTCCATCCTACAACTATTATGTGCATTTTTTGTTCCAAACATATGACAATATTGAAATTAAATGTTTGATGAAAGAAATAGTTGCTAAAAATATTCATATTGTCAATATAATTGCTGGTGGGGGATAGATATAAGTATCCAAAATCAACTGAGGTGTCACCAACCAATTGGGTTCTCACTATGCAAGTAACCAAAACATTTTCATTACATTCATACTATCTATGTGTAATTGTAGGTTCGAAAACATTGGGTGTTATGAAACCTGCAACCCAAATATTATTTTCAAACCCTTTACAAGTAACAACCCAATTGGTTACTCACTCCTTAAGTGAATTTGGATAGTCTTATATATCCCTGACATGCAACTCCCTGCAGAATGAGAAAACCTAGAACACGGGGTGTTTTTCCAAGAATAGTGCTTGCTACAATTTAAAATGCATGTCTTAATCACAACAACGCCCTTCCTTCCCATAGTGAACGAATAGCTTCTCACACAAGGGAAAAAAATGCTGATGTGATTCGATGTGACAAGACACCACCTCGCTTTCATGGTAGTGATGTTTCCTCCCATGTACCAGTTTCATCACTTTTATCATCCATCTTGGTGGGCCCTGCACTATGTGGTCTCCTCATGTTATGTATGATGTTTATGTATGTTATTATGCATTTTTGTATGTACATGGGTGCATTTTTTTGAGAGATTAGTTGTGCCCATACAATGTTTTACAACATTGTGTGGGTTGAAGGTTTCATAAATCATACACTCACATCCCATTGTGTTTTCCAACCTGCAATCATACAGAGTATTAATGGTTGTTGGAAAAAAATGGGTGTTTAAAAATGATGCCTTTCGTTGCATTCCTACAATCTAAATAACAAAATCTTTTCAAGATGAATATTCATATTGTTGTGTAAAATTCCAAGTTGTAAAACACTAGTTTTTCAAAATTTGCAACCCACACAATGTCTTAAAACCTTTTACAAGTGACAACCCATTTGCTCTTAAACATTTCGCTTTTAACCTACAGAATGAGAAAACCCACAAAACAAAGTGTTTTCCAATAACAATACTTCTTACATATTAAAATGCATGTCTTATTGGGAGAAGCTAACTCATAGACAAAGCACACCTATGTATGTAACATGATATCATACCTCCCATCCCCCATCCCACGCATTGTACAAAAGGCACCGATGGAAAGACTTGAATGGTTAGCTGAGTGTTGTTACGTGTCTGTCACCAAAAAAGGACATGCAACCCTATGGAAAAGTCAAAAAGCTAGACAAAACGCACCTAAAAGTCGCTATTTTCCATATTTTCATTTTGCAGTTTGCTAGGTGGTAGGGATGAACAGGCAATAGAATGGAGTTGCAGGCGGCCAAACCAGAGTAAAACCTTTTCAATTTTTTTTATGTACATAGGTGCATTTTTTCTACATTTTTGTTGCGTCCGGAGAGCTAAAATTTTCCATTTGTGACATTTCATTTTGTAGTTTGGTGGGGAGTGTAGGTGATAGAATGGAGGCCAAACTAGAGAAACACATTCGATAGGCGCAATGACTAGCCAATACGTGCGTATATCTTCCATTGTATATGCCATTTTGCCATTTTGTAGGAACTATGAAGCATGAATGTTAAATGGGTTTCTATGAAGCATTGAACAATAGTTAAATGGGTTTTCTGTAAAGCATTGAATGATTATTGCTTAAAGAAAAGGGTTTTCATTGATGGAAAAATAAAAAAATTTATTTGCGTGTAGGGTTTTTATTTCAAATGCATAGCTATTTATGTTTTTTTTTTTTGAGGGTTTTAAAATTTCACTATGAAGAATTGAATGACTATTTGTTCGAAAGAAGGGTTTTCATTGAGGCCAAAGGAGAGCCAAGAGTATACACTACCTAAATGCATTTGACAGGCACGATGTCTAGCTAGCAGGTATATAAAACTACCATTTCTATATCTGCCATGTTCAGTAAGAAAATGGGTTTTCATTTGAAATGAAAAGCTATTTATGTTTTTTTGTGTAGAGGGATAATTAAAAGGATGCAACATCATCGTTCACTACTGTTTTGAGCATTTCCCATGTAACACTCACACTTCAAGAAGAAAACATCCTTCATGTAAAATTTTGGGATATAATAGGCACACAATAATGTAACATTTTTTTAAAAAAATTCAACTAGAAATTCTTTGCATTTGCTATAGTAAGCATCTCATCTATAAAAACATCATAACTTCTTAATGCAAAATAAATTTTGGAAGTTTAATTGAACAATACACTTACAATTCAAGCTATGACAGCTAGAATCCCCTATATTTAGTGCAGAAGCTTCACGTCTCTTAAAGCATCCTTTTCAATCCACCTGCCCTTATTTTCTTCAATTTTGTTTCCTCAAATATATCAACCACCTAGAAGGAAGACAAGTGTTAGCAATAGATTGTATTGACAAATTAAAGACATTTGGTGCTACAAAGAAATCTTTTTATTCCAAATTTCATGAATATACAATTATATGTTGTGGTGAGTGAAAAATTCGAGCTTGTACACACAATAAACAAACATATTAAACAGTACAATGGGAATTTAGTTTCTAATTTAACCTATCACTAACACTAGTAATATATATCAGCAATTATATCTATCATTCTGCCATTCTGTAGGAATTGTGAAGCACTGAACATTTATTTGGATATATAAAAAACTAATCTCCCCTAACATATGAAAGAGGCCATAACTTGCAATAATCAATAAGGGAATAGAAGACAGACAAGAAGGATACCATGTACCACTATTAGACTTCTGTTTATATCTCGTGTCTCTCAATGAACATCTAAATGACATATCAGTATCATAACCATTGTTCAATGATATTGTAAACTGAACCATTGCTTGTACAAACAACTAAAAAAATATAGATCATTGCAAGAATAAAGGTTAACAAGTCAACAAAAGCCTTGGTGATCACCTTGATTGACCAAAAAATAGCAGCTAATCTACCAACAAAACACACCCATGTACATACAAAAACGAATAAAAACGTACACAAAAACATATATAGAAACATACATAACATGAAAAAAAAAGGAAAAATAGGATGTCAGTGCAGAAAAGAGAATCAGTTGGATGGAGACATGAGATTCCTATGTGAAAGGGTAGACAAATTTTGTAAACAACTTATTAAAAACAAAACATCTACATTCTCTAATAAAAAAGACACTCTCAAAGCTAAGAATAGTATTTGGGTTGCATGTTTCATAACACATATTTTTTTCCAACATGCAATTATATATAGACAACATGCTTCTAATGAAAACCTCAAAGTTTGTAGACAGTAAGAATGTACTAAAGTTCATTCACCTTCACAATTTATAGCAACTCTTACACAAAGAATTGCAATTCAATTTGCTCATGTGACTTAAAAATAAATGCAAAATATAATTTGTAGGTTAGAAAACACAATGTGGTTTGCCATTTACTTCATTTTGTACATTCAAAGTTATGTGGTTGAGAGCATAGGTAGGAATGTCTTGAAATTTTTTTGTTAATTAGGCAGTAGGAATGCAATGAAAGGCACTGTTTTCCAACAACCATTAAAAATATGAATGGTTGAAAGTTGGAAAACACCGTGGGAGGTGAATGCATGATTTATGAAGCCTCCAACCCACAAAATGTTGTAAAACTCTCTATGAATGCAACTAATCTCCCAACAAAATGCACCTGTGTACATACAAAAATGCATAAAGAAATACATAACAACACACATAGAAACATACATAACATGATGTGATAGCATAGTGCAGAGCTTGCCAAAAAGGATGATAAAAGTGATGAAATCGATAGATGAAAGGAAACATTACGATGAGGAAAGCGAGGAGGTGTCTCATTGCATCAAATTATGCTAACCTTTTTTTTACTTGTGCGAGAATCTATTCATCCACTACAAGAGCGAAGGGCGTTGATATGATTAAGACATGCATTTTACATTGTAACAAGTATTGTTCTTGGAAAACACTTTGTGTTCTGGGTTTTCTCATTCTGGAGGTTGAAAGTGAAACATTGGAGCACAAGGGGGTGTTGCAGGTGGGGAAGATGACCAACTGAATTGAGGTGAGGGGTTTTTAACCGACTTTATGTATATAGGTGCATTAGCTCATTTTCCTGACTTACCAATTGGGCTATTATGTCTAGAGGGTTTTACAACACTGTGTGGGTTGTAGATTTCTTACAACTCAAAGTTTTCCTTTCTCATTAGATTATTACCATCTAATTAACAAAAGGCTCTCAAGGAAATCACAAAACATATCAAATTGAAGTGAGGGGTGAGTAACTAATTGGGTTGTTACTTGTAAAGGATTTTAAAAATTATGTGGGTTGTAGATTTCAAAACACCAATGTTTTACAACCTAGAATTTTACAAAACAATATGAATGCAATTTAGACAATACAAACAATGTGAGTATGAGTTGTAATTTGTAGAGATTTTTTTCTGGCACAAGAATTGGGGGTGGACTGACGTGTGCATTTCCAGTTTGGAGAAAGAAGGGGGAAAACACTTTGCATTTCATGTCTGCACATTGAAAGCTAAAGGTTGGAGTGCACGCGTAGGAGTTGGAGGAGAAAATCAATGTTTTAAAACTTGAAATTCTACAAAATGGTATGAATGTAATTTAGACAATACAAATGTAATGAAAGGTGCCTTATAACAAGTCTTACGTGGAGTAAAAATTGTGTTTCAATTTCTTAATATGATCCAAATATACATGAATAGTATGATTGCGGGTTGGAAAACATAATGGGAGTTGAGTTGACAACATGATTTATGAAACCTCCAACCCACAAAATGTTGTAAAACCCTCTACACACTAAAGCCAAATACCTTAATGAGTGTTTACAAAATGGTGCATATCACCACACTCCTATGATCTAAAAAACACATCTTTTCAATACATTCATGTTGTAATGCCCCGCCACACAACCCTAGGGAAAGTTGCAATTTACTAGTCAAACGCAATAATTTTTTTTTATTTAAGTACTAATTACATGTAAATTCATTACCAATTGCCAACATTCCCTAAGGTTACGAGACTAAGATTAGTTAAACCCAACAAGTTACATGAATTAAAACATAACATTTAATTACTTACCAAATTAATTTCACATACATTCCATACATGATATAAATTACATTAAGACATATGCGGTTCCCCATAAACCAAATAATATAAATTACAATATGATTACAACACTCATTCCTTGAATGAGGTGATTCCTATGTCCATAATTACAAATTACATCTTCCACCTCGATACAAAGAGGGGTAATAAATTACATTAATAATTGAAAGGAATAAAGCATGAAAGAACATGATTCCATGAGCTCTCCAATTGGAAATCTCATTCACATGAACTAGTAGACGACCCCAACGGAATAAAATGCACGTTCCACCCGACCATATGGAACCCAAAGGTCCACTCCCTCCGTGCTAGGAGATAGTAACAAGGAATTCCTACAAGACTATCTACCTCTAGACACGAGCTAACTCACAACTGATCTGAATAGATACAAGTACAACACCACAATTTAATGGGTAAACTAGATAGGATAACCTCTCCAATCAAGGAGGCAACATATAACAAAACCCTCTCCAAGCACTTGGAGGGTACTATACACATAATCCACTCCTTCCAAAGGAGGCACAAACCATCACCATTCATGAAAACCTGGTACAATTACAGAATACCTCTATACACACCACTCAAAGAAAAATACAAATGGTTGACATCATAATACGACAACCCCTATCCTTTAGGAACCTCTGGAAGACTTACATAACAAATGACTCAACCTCCCAACACCGAAAAAGAATGAAACATCATTTCAAAAGCATTTCCGCCAACTCAATAAACTAATGTTAGGGTTTCCTAAACCCAAGCCAAGCAATTGATATAATGCATGTAATGAATTAAATATTTAACAATATTTGCACACTCAAAAGTAAATTAAATCACTTGGCCACATTAAGGAATTCTAAATTAATAATTTAATTCTATTTGCCCAAGCATAGATAAGGATTAAAATAATCTTTATAAATAAAGCCTTTTTCTTATAACATCCAATGTTAAATAAACCACTTAAATTAAACTATAATTAAATACCCATGTATATTAAATATATATAAAAATATATACATAATATATATCCAAACTTATATATATATTTAAATATACCATTATCATTTAAATATTTCTATTTAAATTCCACTAATTAATTTATTTAAATCCATCCCCATTTAATTAAAATAACTAATTAAACATTTATTTAATTTATACTATATTATATATATTATTTAAATATTCTGAATTTATATGTAATTTTTCTAATATATATTCTTTTTAAATAAATAAATATATATATATATATATATATATATATATATATATATATATATATATATATATATATATATATATATATATAATTTATAGTTTTCAAACAATACTAAGCAAAAAAAACTAGTTTGTTGCGACTTTAATAATTTTCATTTTCGGATCTGGGTTTCTTTGAAATTTTTACTGAAATTGTGCCATAAAGTTGTTTAAAACATATAAAAAATGTAGTCATACCTAGTTTGTAAATATTTAGTTATGATTAACTTACTAACCCTCCTTTGCCTCTTCACAGAAATTTTCTGTGAAACAATTTGTTTTTATTTTTATTTTTTTTAATATACAAAATATATTTATAAAATGGCATATTTATAAATATATACACTCAAATTCTTATTTTATAGATAAATTGTGAAAATAAACAATAGAAAATGGAAACACATCAACACTTGATTTCAAAAAGAAGAACATAAGGGAGATTTCCAAATACTCATACAAAGTTTTTATTTTATTTTATTTTGTCTTCTTTCAAATTGCTATTGTTAAAATAAAAGATTTCCATTTGCAAACTTTGATTTCTTAACAACAATCTAAATTGTTCTAAGATCTATTCAAGATTCAAACAAAGAATTCGAAGACAAGATTTAACTGAAAATATAAATTTTATAAACAAATTAAACATGAAAACCTGTGATTTGAAGTTTGAATGAAGATCTTGAGAAGAAAATGAGTTGCAAATTCCAACTACAAGCTTTTCTAGATTCCAAATCTTGATCTCCTTTTCCAAAATCCACAGCTAAATTCCAAGGATGCTAGAACCTCCCTTAATCTTTCCCCAAACTTGGTTAAATAACCCCCAAATTTAAAATATCCAAGATATATATTTTTAAAGTATTTAAAAGATATTTCATTTTTTAATATTAAAAAAATATTTCATTTTTTGAATTAAATATTCAAAATAAATATCTCAATAAAATATATTATTTATTTTTGAATAAAATATTCAAAATAATATCACAATAAAATATATTATTTATTTTTGAATAAAATATTCAAAATAGTATCTCAATAAAATATATTATTTATTTTTGAATAAAATATTCAAAATAATATCTCAATAAAATATATTATTTATTTTTTACTAAAATATTCAAAATAATATCTCAAATAAAATGTACTAAATATTTGGACATATTTCTCTTTTTTAAAAAATTTATTAGATATTTTGATTTTGTAAGATTTAAAACAAAATTGAATTTCAAATAAATTTAAATCATTTGATCCATGCATTTTTCAAAAGAATTTTCACTATTTGTTTTATTTAATCTTAACTACAATTTATCTAATCAACATCTTAAGTTTAATTTATTTATTTATTTATATACTCAACATAATAATAAATCTAATCATTCAATTGATTGACTGAATCAAATAAATTTAATCACTAATTTAAATTATCAATTAAATAAAATCGGGTTGATTAAATTTAATAATAATTTAATCTAAAATACATAAATTAACGTTTCTACCTCATAAATATTAATTTCCTTAGATAATTTCCACTGATAAGAATATGGTCAAAACATAAAAAATGACATGACTCGACAACATACAAAACATGAATTGACGACCTACTAAGATAAGGTTTTGGTTTGACAAGGAACACCTCGTTACTATCTCTCAATAATAATCCCATTGGGACATGGACACGCTCAAACCTGTGAAACCAGGTGGAGACGAAGTCCTATACTTGCAAACCTGTAACCAAAACGAATGTTGTACATGGATAATCATTATAGTTACACCGTGAAGAGAGAGATCGTGGAATCACAGGGCGCTCGCATGCGAGTGATTAATCCAGTCCTCTTCACCTATATAATCACATCAATACTGACGAAGGTAAAGCATCATTAATCAATAGATAAGCATATATCAATAAAATGACCAAAAGCATAAAACATCACTTATTCAAATATCTGCTGAGTTAATCCAAAGCATCCCACAAAGATAACATTAGAGTAGAATTCTATTACATCAAAATATTCCATTCACATCGCTCAACAGTTGCGATAAAAAAAAACTAAGTACATAGTCAAGGTGCTAACAAAAATAAGCATACATAGAAGAACACTATTCAATCAAAGAGCAAAATGGAGGGGTATTACACATGTTGTTTTGTAAAATTGTAGGATGCAAAACACTATGTTTTACAAAACCTACAACCTACCTAATGTTTCAAAACCATTTAGACCTCAGTATTTGAGGCACGTTTACGTGTGTTTTGTCTATTGCTTGATGCAAACGCTTGCAACTCCATTATGTCACCCACACGCCTGTCCCTAGCAAACTGCAAAATGAAATGTGGAAAATGGCGACATTTAGGGAATTTTGTCTATTCCTTTTTAACTTTCTCGTTAGTTGCGTGTCCTTTTCTGACGAAGGACACATGATGACACATGGCTAATTGTCCATCAAGTCTTTACATCAGTGCATTTTGTCCACCATGTGGGATGGGAATGGGGGTTATGATATAACATTACATACATAGGTTTGTTTTGTGTACACTTAGCTTCTCCCCTAATGATATAATATACCAGTATTAGAGGCTAATTCATATAATATACTAGTATTTTAGGGAACAACTAAGAGGAGATAGTTTTTTTTCCAACATTACAAAGAATGTGAGTGTTTGATTTAAACACAACAATGGAAGGTGTGATTTTGAAGACATTCATACTATTTTGTAACATTCCATGTTGCTGAATTTTAAGTGTTAAGAAGCAAGCAACCCACTATGGGACAACCCCTTACATTAAACAAGGAGATTCAAATAATTGAAAACCCACATTCTGTTTTCCAAAATATAACTATTTTCTACACTTTTTTCTTCAATCATCCAAGATTTAAACATGACAATGGAAGGTGTGATTTTGATGGCATTCATACTATTTTGTAACATTCCATGTTGCAAAACCATACGTGTTAACAAGCAACCAACCCACTGTGACACAACCCTTTACGTTTAAACTGAGAGGAGACAATGTGTTTTCCAACACTACAAATAATGCGAGCATTTTATTTGTTCCAATCAGATGAAGAAAGTCAAATGCCATTTTGACTGTAGCAAAGAGTTGTTCAAAATGAGAATGTGAATGGGAAAATATAATATTTTGTTTGCGTGTATGGTTTTGGGCTTTCTTTCCATTCCAAATTCTGATTTTGAAAACCTAATGAATCATAATATTTTTTGAAATCTAGAACCCACATAATGTTTTTTGAAAACCCATCTTCACCACACAAAAACCCACATTTTTAATTCCACTAATCTTCCCATCAATGGAAACCCATCTTCACAATGAACAACCAAAAGGAAAAATTTAAATGCCAACACAAAAACCCACAAAAACACACAAAACACCTTTGCATTCCAAATGAAAACCCCTTTTTTTCCCATTAATGAACACCCATCTTCCCAACCAATAGCTGTTAAATTCTTCATAGTCAAATTTCAAAACCCTAAAAAAAAAATCATAAATAGCTATGTTGAAAACACTACACACAAACAAAACATTTTATTTTCATTTCATAGAAAACCCATTTAACCGTTGTGCTTCATAGTTCAATGTTTCACAAAAACCCATTTAACAACCATGCTTCACAGTCCCTACATAATGGAAAAATGGTATATACAATGGCAGATACATACTTATTGGCACTGTGCCTGTTGAATTCGTTGCTCTCCTTTGGCCTCCATTTCGCCGCTCATGCTCCCCAACAAACTGCAAAATGTAATGTGGAAAATGGTGACATTTAGCTCTCCCAATGTGGAAAAAATTAGACAAAACACACCTACGTACAAAAAAATGCATGGGTTTTTACTGGTTCAACCGCTTGTAACTCATTTCCTTGCCTGCGCATCTCTCCCTAGCAAACTATAAAACAAAAAAGAAGGAATGGGTGATGTTTAGGTGAATTTTGTCTACCAATTTGACTTTCCTACCGAGCCATGCATCCTTTTTCAGCAATGGACACATGACAACACATGGCTAACTGTCTGTAAAGTCTTTCCATCAGTGCCTTTTTGTCTAGCATGTGGGATGAGGGACGGGGGTACAATATCATGTTACATACATAGGTGCATTTTTTCTAGGAGTTAGTTATAGTACCCCTTCGGTTTGCTATGTTGTTAGATAGTGTGTTTATTTTGACAAACTCAAATATTTGTTATTGTTTTATGATCGTTGGCTTTAGAGTGATGTGGATGCTATACTTTGATGAGATGATGCACTATATGGATGTTAAAGTTTTACGCTATGCTTTTGATTAGCATAGTTGTTAATATTGATATATGCTCATCTGTTGATTAATGATGCTTTAATTTTGTCAGTCTTGATGTGACTGTATTAGTGAAGGGGACAAGATTACATCATTCGCATGCGAGCACCTTGTGATTCCACAATTTCTCTTCATGGTGTGACTGTTATGTTTTATACATGTATGAAATTCATCTTGTTTGTAGGATTACAGGTACATGACATCATCTCCACCTGGCTTCATAGGTCTGAGCATGTCCACTTTCCCAACGGTTATGTTGATAGGGAGGTAGTAATAGAGTGGCCTTGTCAAACCACAAACCTTGTCATAGTGTGTCGTCAGTTTGTGTCTTGTTTGTTGTTGAGTCATGTCATCTTTGATGTTTTGATAATTTATTATCGGTGGGAATTATATCTAGAAATTAATGTTAAGTGGTTGTAAATGTTAATTTATGTATTTTAAATTAAAATTGTTATTTAATTTAATCAATTTAATTTTATTCAATTGGTAAGGTAATTAAATTTATTTTATTAAATGGATAAATTAATTAATTAAATTAAAGTTGTAGATTAAATAAATTAAATAATTAAAGTTGTTTTGTAAAGTGCATTGATTAAGTGATTTAAATTTATTTGAAAATTAAATTGTGTTTTAAATTATTTAAAAGCAAAAATGAATTTTGAATGCATAAGAGGAAATAACTATGGTTGAAAGAGATATTTTGGAATTTTGACTAAGTGTTGAAGAAATTAATGGGGGATATTTTTAGGAAATTTGGTTGTTAAAATGGAGGAAGATTTGGCTATGTAATTTCACATTGGTCTAAAAGTGGAGATTTTGAAAGAGGTTTTTTTGGAAGATTGGATTTTGTAGGGAAGCTCAACTTTAGTTTTCATTTCTTCAAGCTTCATAAAATAGGTTCTTTTATTGCTTTATTGTTTAGAACCTTTGATTTTTAATTTTGAAGATGTCTATAAAACTTGCTATGAATTTTTGAAAATCTTTGTAGAAAATTTGAAAAATTCTTATATCCTTTGTAGGGAAACAAATTTTAACAGTAGAAAATTGAAAGAGAAAACAACAAAAAATTGAAACAGTAGAATATTTAGATAATCTCTGTTTAAATTTGTGGAGATGGAATTTCTTTGTAAAATTTGTGGAAATGGAATTCTTCTATAAAATTTGGGAAAATTAAAACTTCTGTAATTTGCCAAAAAAAAAATTCTGTAGAAAACTTCTTTTTTTTTAAAAAAGAATTTATCCCTTCAACAAATGTGATTGAATCCAAATTATATATATATATATATATTTGTATGAATTTTTCTTTTGTTTAAAATAGATTTAAAAATAAATAAAAATATCTATAATCGTTGTACGACAGAAATCACAAATTTAGGGAAAGATTTTTATTTAAAAAATAATAATGATTTTTTTTTGGGGTGTTGTGGCTACACCCACAGTCACAACAATGGAGGGTGTGTTGCTGTGAGCAGCGCTTCCCACATACTATGGGGGAAGCATTGCCACAGGCAGCGTAACCTCCATAGGGAAGGCTGAGCGCAGCCCAGGCTATGTCCCCTACTTCATTTGGGGGTTTGACTTTATTAATTTTATTTTTTTATATTATATATAACATATATATTATTTAAATTATTTGGGAATTTAAATTGATTTTATAAATATATATTTAAATAATATATATATATAATTGTATATACATTAAATATATAATTATATATATATGTTTAATATATATTTATATTTAAATATAATTATCTTAAGATTATTTTTTATAATAGTTGCAAATATTTATTTTATAATAAAATGATTTTATTTAAAAAAAAAAGTGATTTTTATTATTATGTGTAATTGAGGAAAATGGAGTTAAACATTAGTTTTAGAATTCCTTAATGTTGTAAATGTAATTATATTTACTTTGAGTATTTGTAAGTGATGTGTAATTGAGTTAATTAGATTTAGGAAATCCTAAAGTTAGGTTATTAATTTTCCTAAATTGCTTTTTAGTTGTGTTCTCTCTCATTCTCGTTGTTGGGAAAATTGAGTTATTTGTTTATGTAAGACTTCCAGATGTGTTTCTTTTGTAATGGGGTTGTAACTCGTGATGGTTTAGCTTTTGCAATAACATGGGTAGTGCATGTGGGTTTTATTAAGTATGGACACCTAGTTTAATAATAGGTTGTGTTGTATATTATTGTTGAGTTGGTATTGTAACTGATTCATGTGCACCTTGTCAACCCAATGTTAGTGGAATTGATTCCTTAGGTTGTTAATAGGGGAGTGGCTTTTCATGGGGGCTGACACACAAAGTGGTATCAGGGTAACTCATGTAGAGGTGGTTTAATTAGTGGAATCTAAATAAATATGTTAGGGGAAAAATGGTAGTTTAAACACTTAACTTATTTAAAGTGCCTCGCTCATGGACTCAAGGGCTAGTAAGGACTTGGGATGAGACAAGAAGGCCTGGAATGGAAAGATCAATATTTTGTCTCTATGAGAGAGTATCGATTATGCATTGGATTGCATGTGGGCCAGGTTTCGTAAGAGGTCACCAAGGTAACTCAAGATGGGCGCCAGAGCTGAAGAAGATTTGCCAAGGTAACCCATGCAACTTTGTGACGACACTCCTATGACAACTGTCAGTCAGTTTGTTGTATTGTGTAGTTGATCATTATAATCTGGAAGCATTGTAACCATTTTGTTAGTTCTGTATTTGTGTAGTTTAGTATTGTTATTGTGTAACACTTATACGTTTTGGCTCTTTGATCGGCATTTTTCTTCCCTGCTATGATTGCGTCTGAGTATGCTTATGATGTAGAAGTTATATGTTGATGTGATGTTCTTTTATTCCGATGTTATCCTTATGTCATGATTTGGAGTAACTTAGAATATATCTAATTAAATGATATTTATGTTATTGAGCTTATCTTTGATGTTAGATGCGTCAGTTAATGATACTGTATTGGTGAAAGGGACGGATTGTATCACTCGCTTGCGAGCGCCCTACGATTCTGAGATTTCCTCTTCACGGTGTGATTGATCATATTATGTATATATGCACGTTCGACATGCTCTTTGTTGCAGGTTGGCAGGTACATGACATCGACTCCACCTGGTTTCCAGGTCTGAGTGTGTCCATTGACCAATGGAAATTAATTGGGAGATAGTAGCTAGGTTTTCCGAACCAAGTCGTCACCCTAGTCATAGCGTGTTGTTGGGTTGTCGTCCGGGTCAGTTGTTTTAACTTAGTCAGTCCCCTTGAGTGTTTATTTAATTTCAAGTTTAAAGTTTAATTAATGACTTGCATAGTTTAATTAATGATTAAATGTGTTTAATTGCAAAATAAAAGTGATTAAATGGCTTTTGAAAATTATAAATGATGATTGTTTCGTCTTATTGAAATGTTGGAAAATTAGTGATTAATGAATTAATTTAATTTAATTAATAAAATAATCTGATTATGAATTAGATTTATTTTATTGACTAATTAAATTAATAGGGTTAAATTAAATCGATTTGGTTGGGTTGGCATCTTTAGATTTTGGGTTAAATCAAAATTGGAATTATGCTTTACATTTTACTTTAGAAATAAAAGTTGAAAAGAATTTTATTTGTGAATTGTTAAATTCATTTGGTTAAAGAAATTTAATTAACTTTTGGTTGAAAACGAATTTTATTTAAAAGGATATTTTTGCAAAATGCAATTTGGAAATTGAAAATTGTTTAAGTTATTTAAAATTACAAATATTTTGAATGCAATGTCTTTGGGATAGAAAAGATATTTTTTTTGGAAATAGTTGACTTTTGGGCAAAAGATATTTGTGAAATTGAAATTGGAATTTGTATTTAAATTGGAATTAGAAGTTAAATTGGAAATTGAATTTAGTTTGAATTTGAGTATTAATTAGAATTTGAAAATTGAAAATGGGAATTGGAATTAAAATTAGAGTTGATTTTGAATTTGGGGAATTTGGGGAAAAAGAATGTATTTTTCATTTTAGGGTTTTTGTTTTTTTTTCAAAGAAAGAAAAGGAAATACTTTTAGTTTTTGGGGGATTCTTGGTTTTGGTTTTTGGGGTTGGAGGCTTAGAGGAGGCTAAGATGGTGGAGTTGAAGGGTGCTTGAAAATCTCCATGGTGGAAGCTTGCAAATTTTGGAGAAAACACAAGGTTCCATCATTTCTCCCTTCTTCTTCTTGCTCATTTTGAATGATTCAAAATATAGTTTTAGATTCTATGAAAATCCATTGAAATGCTCTCAAATTTGCAAACTTGTAGTTAGTTTTGGAAATGGAAAAACCAAACAAGAAATTTACAAAAAAAAAATAGAATTAAAATCAAAGAAAACTCCATTTTTGAACTAGATTTTGAAACCCTCTTATTGTTTTTGAAAATAACTTCTATTCTTGCAAAGCATTTGGATTATTTTCACAATCTGGGTATGAAATTAAAATCTGGGTATATATATTTGTATATATTTGAAACTTTTTGAGTGCGGTAAAACCAGGAAAAAAAGAAAGGGGGTTTTGGAGAAAAACCACAGGTAATAAAAATAAATAAATATTTTTGTTGTTTGTTGTGAATTGGGTGGCCAAACCCACCCAGCCAAACCCGCTTGAGGAGGCCCGGCTGTCGCGCTTCGGCCTTGAACCGCCGCCGCCAGGCGGCTACTTGTAGCGCCTGGTGCCGCAGAGCGCCGCCCGCGAGTGGCCGGACCGTTGTGCTTAAACACCGCAGGGCCGCCACCATGGCGGTGGCGACCTGTGTGTTTGGCACACAGGCCGCCGACGACGGCCGGGCCTGCGTGCCCTAAAAGATATTCATGATTTTTGCTTTTAAAAAAAAAAGGTTTTAAATGTTTTTTAATTTATTTTTATATTTATGTTATTTAATATTTAAATAATATTATTATATATTAATATATATATTTTATATATATATATATATAATATATAATATATTATTTATATATTTAAATAATATCAATATAAATAATAAATTATTATTATATAAATATATATATATATATATATTAATGTATATATGTATATATTTTAAATTAATCGTAAGTTCAATTAAATGATTTTTAATATGGGAATTAAAATTGCTTTATTAAGCAGATTGAAATATTTAAAATAATTAGATATTTTAGTAAAATTTGTATTTATTTAATGAACAAGATGTTATCAGTGTGAAATAAGATCGATTGAATAAGATAAATGCCTCGAATTATTTTAATGATGAAATAGGGAATAAATGGTTTAATTTAAATGTTAATTATTAAAATATCTTGATTTTGAATATAATAGTGAAACTTAGAGATAACGATTGACTTAGTCCAATCAGATGATTTATTTGTCAAAAGTTTGATTTATTTATAATTTGATTTTGATTGTTACGGATAATTGTGACAAATGAAATTTAAGGGATAGATTCAAACATAGATTATTGTAAGATGATTTTGTTATGAAATAGAGGCAAAAGTGGGTTTTTATTCAAATGAATTATTTAGAACATTGAGTTTTAATAGATTTTAAATAATCATTTGCTTTTATTTTAAAGGTCGAATTTAATAAGATATGAGATTGGGAACATGTAATATAAATTATTGGTTTAGATTCCTTAATGTCAACAATGTGGTTTAAATATTTAAATATATAACAGGATATACATCGAGTATGCACTATTAAGTATATTTGTTGAAGTGAATTTGTGTTCAAGTAGAGATAAGACTTAGTTGATTTATTTAATGTTGAGTTGAAATAAAGATTGATTTATTTTATCTAAATGCTATTTATTAAGATGTTTCAATTATAGAATATAGTGGCGAAACTTAGAGATAAAGAATGATTTATTTTAATCAGAGGAGTTTATTAAATTAAAATATTCGGTTTATGCATATAATGGTTAAACTTAGAAGTAATGAATGATTTAATGAATCATCTGAGATTGAGTTGTTGATTTATTGTTTATTTGAAATGTTTGTTAATCAAGAGGATTTATTTACAATATATGATTGTGAGACGAAGAGTTATTGTTTGGTTTAAATCCAATTCAATGATGTTATTTATTGAAATGTCTTGATTTTGGAATATGGTTGTGTAATTTAGAGTAAACGATCTAATCTTTGAATATTTCTATGTCGTGAAAAGAGATGGGTTCAATGGATTGGATAAATGCAAGTCATGAATACCGTGTTTGATTGGATTTAGGAAATCCGAACAGTAGCTCACTTCATTGTCTGAAATGTTCTCAGTGGTTAATTGTTCATCTTTGATGTTGTGGAATTAGTGTGGATGTTTTGAAAGTCTTCCAGATAGGAGTTCATTTTCTAGTGTGGGTTGATGTGCTTGAGTCACTTTTGATGTGTTGTGGAAAATGTGTATGGCTACACCATGTCGTTTCACCCAGTTTTCACATACGGGAATGTTTTGTGCCTCCTTGGGAATAGGAGAAGGTTTTGTAATATGTGCCTCCTTGGATGGAGTGGTTTTGTTATGTTGTCTTCCTCCAGTGTTTGGAGTGGATTTTGTGACCTCGTTGCCTCCAGTGTTTGGAGAGGGTCTTAACCTTGTTGCCTCCAATGTTTGGAGAGGGTTTTAACCTTGTTTTCCTCCAGTGTTTGGAGTGAGTTTTCTTGTTTTGTTACCTCCCTGGATTGGAAAGGTCGTGTTATCTGGTCATCTATTGTGATTTTGACCATGTGTGTTGTCTTAGGAGAGTGGCTTGCAAATGGGCGCCGGCGCACAAAGTGGCACCAGGATAACCCTTTGCAAGTTGGTTAATTCAGTGATAACTAAATAAACTTTTAGAAGTTTAGGATGCATCAAACACTAAATAAGATTAAGTATGCCTCGCTCATGGACCCAAGGGCTTGTTGTAGACTTGGGATGAGACGGGAAGGCCTGGAATGGCAAGATCATCTATCTCGTCTTCACGAGAGGTATTTGGTTCCGCATGAGTAAGCATGGGTGTCGGGATTTCGGTAGAGGCCGCCAGGATAACCCAAGGTGGGGGCCGAAGCCTAGGAAGATTCCCAAAGGATATCCCTTGACGAGCTATGCGATGACACTCTTCCTAAGTCAGCAGTTTGTATATGGTTTATGTGATCCCCTTGATCTATTCTATGTCTAAAAGCAATGTAACCTAAGGCAGTGTTGTGTGAGTCATACCTAGAGTTGTACGTTTGACCGTTTAGTCTTGTGATGAGGTCTTGTATTAATTTTGTTTCAGCTTTGTGTGACTCGTGTCTAGTGGTAGATGGTCTTGGGTAGGAATTCTTGGTTACTATCTCCTAGCATGGAGGGAGTGGAACTTTTTGGATTCCATGTGGTCGGGTGGCATGCTTAAATTTGTTGGTTCTTCTTCATGTTTGTGTGATCATGTTTTCCTTTTAAGAAGCTCATGGGAATCAGATTCTTCTCACACTTCATTCTTTCAGCTCTTATTGTATTTTATTACCCCTCATTTGTTATCGAGGTGGAGTTTGTATGTAATCATTTTGTTGGAATTACCTCATTGGGGGCAGGTGTTGTAATCTTATTGTTAAATATTGTTAATTGAAATCTTTTGGCATTTCTTCTTATCCTTTCTTATGGGATTTATCTTGTATGGAATGTATGTTGTCTCATTTCCTTAAGTGATTAATGCTTGGTTTATATTAATGTTTGTTTTGGGTTTTAAGTAATCTTTGTCTTGTGACCTTAGAGGGTTGTTATAATGTATATTCATCTTTCATGTTGTTTGTGCTTAATCAAAAATTGGTGCATTAAGTAGCAATTACAACTTCCCTCTAGGGTTGCGTGGTGGGGCATTACATATTACTGTGTCCCTAGAGGTTGTAGGTTTGCCAAGAAACTCTTTACTATCTCTAATAACATGGGGGGTGGCCCTTGAGATTTACCACTTGGTTGGGTGGATGCACCTGCTTACACCGTTGGGTCCCAGGTTCTTGTTAGTAATGGTGGGTACTTCTTGATTGGAGGCTTGTGTGTACCAATGGATTTCTAATTCTTTCACATGTTCTCACTTGTATTTATTGGATACCTTGTAATTGTGTACTCCTCAATTGTATTCGAGGAGAACCTTTGTAATTTGTAATTGTAATACTTTTGTATAAACTATCTCATTTGGAAATGAGAATTGTAATTGTAATATTAAATAAATGCAAGGTGTGAATGAGTCATTATTGTACTTTATATCTTTATGATGTATTTTAATGTTTTGGATGTATGATCTTTAATTCATGAGGAAATAAATATAAGTTATCTTTAGTAACTTTTGTTAGCAATGGGTATTGTAAGTAAGTGTTGTCACATACCTTAGAGAATGTATGTGTTAGTGTAGTTTACTTGTTTAATTACACTTTAAAAAAAAAAATTGTTCATTTTTGTTATATGTGTGACATTCTCTAAGGTTTCGTGGTGGGCGTTACATTAGCTTTCTCCATATGTATATACATATATATGTAGATACACACACACACACATATACATACATACACATATATGGGTGAAGCCACAATAGTAGTTTACAATTTGATGGAGGAAGAAAAATTGAAAAAAAATGGCAACATAGAAATTTTTTTGATTCTGGGGGTTCGTACGAACTGGAAGGTTCGCACGAACCAAAAATGGGTTTGGTCGAACTAGGGTTCAAGCGAACCCATTAAATATTTTTTCTGCCTAAAAAGAAATCAAAATACATGTAGCTAGGGTGGTTCGGTCGAACCAGGGTTCGCACGAACCCCTGGGGGTTTTCTTGAACCCCTATGGGTTTGTTTGAACCCCCCAAAACCCTGATTCTCCCCCTTAGACACAAAAAAACCTAATTTTTTACGCTTCAATGGTTGGTTTGAAGATAAAAATGGAGGATTCTTTAGAAACCCAACTAGAATAAGGGAGTCCTCAGAATGAGCGATCCAATGAATATAATTTTAATATGTTTTGGTTTCATTATGTATTTGTTTTTTTAGTTTTATTATACATAGGTTTTTCATCGAAAATGAAGGTCTTTGTTCTACACATGTGGAAAAATAGCAGATTATCAAAAAAAAAATGAAAAATATGAGTGCACCAAATATTGAAGTCCTTGATCCAACAAAAATAAATAAATTGAATTTTGATATATACAAAAAAAGTTACACGTTATATAGTTGCGCTATGTCTGAATTATAATTGATTTGACTTCGAAACTTGATTAGAAAAAATATTCAATAAAAAACTATCTAACCAAGTGGAGGCACTAGATATCAGAGTTACAAATCTAAATTCTAAAGAATTATATTTTTATCCTTCATG
>VDFB02058242.1:286467721-286508148 GCA_007258455.2 Sequoia sempervirens | reverse complement strand
TTACTTTTTTTTAATTTGTTTATTCATTTGCTTAGAATATTTGATGCCAATCAAATCTTTGTCTATTAATAGGATTTATGTGTACCATATTTTGAGACAAGAAACAAGCCATTTGTAAGTTCTTATATCTTTTACAGTGTCCTTTTATACTCATTTCGTCTATTAATATCTATTCTTTGTTGTTCTCTGTGCATTTAGTGGGTTGTTCTCCATTGTTTTTTATCCCTTGCATTTTATGTATTCACTTATATTCTTGTCTATCTTTGAATGCCTTTATGGGTCACTGCCAATTGTTTAGTTATAGACTTAACACCATAATTGATTAATGGTACTTTTCTTGCTACACACAACTAACAATGGTGCTATTTCAAATATTATATGACATTTTCATTTATTGCCAATGAAATCAACTGCACTCATCTTCCATGAATTTTTCCATCATCTTCTAAGACTGTTAAGCAAAGGAATATCTATGTTGTTTACTCATTTCCACATATTACTTGATGAAAATGAAATTTCTCAAAAAACTAGGTAGTTTTGATTGGCTATTTACGTATTGCATTCTTAGTATACATAGTTTGCTTTTACACATTATTCTCTATTGTTTAGTTACATACTTAACACCATAACTTATAAATGTCTAGTTCTATGTTCACCACTATTAACAATGGAACTAATCTTTTCTCTCCCATGCATCCATGCCAGCTGCAATAAAATGTGTTAAATGGAAATTTCATCTATATAACTCAAAAAATGATCAATGTAAAATGTGTAAAACTTGGTCAATATGCAATGATTTCTTGAAATGTTCTTCTACAACTGTTAGTATTTTTTGCATCTTGCATATCTTCCATATCGAGTGATTTCTTTTTCAATTTTTTTAATGTTTTTTTTTCTTTTAACTATTTCTTGCATCAACTAATGACCAGTTCCAATTTTCTCTATGCAGTTACTTGGGTCGATGAGGGTTGAAAAGACAACTCAGTTAGCAGTCATTGATGCTCAAACTACTGTGATCATAATGATATTATTATTCCTACATGCATCATAGTGACTGTTTCAATGTACATAAAACCATTTCACATTCTATACATTATATGTTCCATAGATTGTTGTGACATATCAAAATTCACATTTTTTTCTTTAATGATTGGATAAAGAATATATATCCCAGTTTTGATAAAACTTATTTCACTATATATATGTCTAGAGTTTTATTAATATAGCCATTCATATGATATTTATTTGATGTAGACAAAATAAGGGAGTTTTATCAAATTACCCAATCTTGCAGCCAAAGAATCAAAACCCACACTTTTAAACACAAATCAATGAAACTCTTGATAATGAAAATTTGAAAACACATCTAATTTATAACTCTCACACAAACATATTCAAAATTACCAACAACAAATAGGATGCTCAAATGTGCAGCAATATATTTTATTTTCAATGTTCAACTTGTAACACTTTCACATTTTCATATAAATTCATTTACAAAAGTTTGTGCAGCCATAAAAGCTATAGAAAATCATTACAAAAAAAAATTAAATATACTGTGTGATAGCAACCAACATCCAAAATAAATTGTAACAACTTCCTCTTCATATCATCCTCCTACACTATGGATTTGTCTCTCCAATCTGTAATATATTCAGCAAACAACTACGTGACATTCAACCATGGATTTCATATTCCATTTTCTGCTATAGCACAACTTCAAAACCTGCAATAAAAAATTTCTTCATACCCTCCTACAAAAAATCCATGCCTTCCTTCCCCTCCTCCCCAAAAATTTGGAAGCAACAACCTCCAAAAATTGTCAAAATCCTTCCTTTATGACTCCACTAACTCCATTTTTTGTAGCCTCCCATTTTGAACATCCCACTTGGAAGACTATCTTGAAATACAATAAATAAAATATTAAATGGTCAATAAATCAAAATCAAAACCACTTCCAAGTATTTTCCATGAATAGGCAACAACTAAGATTCCCTCTCCTAGAAAATAGGTCCAATCTTGGAAAAAGAATATGCCAACTCAACTTGGGTGCCCAAATTCTCCTTCCACTTGTAACTCCCCAAAAATCCATGCCCAAGATAACCTTTTTTGATTTTACACTCAAATTTTATTTTTTTGATTTTCTCAACATTGCCACCTAAACTATCTCCCACACCAACATTATTTTGCAATATTAAAATAAGGCTAGTCATTTAATATATTATTTAGGCCTAATATTGCAATTTATTTTCCAACTCCAAAATTACCAAACTATAGGAAATTAAAATATTTTCTCATTTTGGTGTATGAGGATTGCCATTTACCATGAATGCTCCTGCATCAAACATCCAGAGTAAGAAGTTTGTGAGCATACACTCACAAATATATGCACAATTTTTTTTCTCTCTTTTTCCTCTTTTTCCAACATCTACCTAGAATACTTCCCATAATTTTCCAATTTCATTTTACTCTCTTCTTTCTTCTACCATATGTCAAAATCCTCTTTCTCAACATGGAATCACTATAACTTGACCTCCTCCACCAATTTGTATTTGCACTAGCCTCTCCAATATCACACCAATCTTTTCCTGCATACAAATCATCCTTCAAAAATTCAAATGATTTTTTTTTTACCTCTTTCACATGTTCCTCTATTGCTACTACTGCAACATTTGTCTGCTCACTATCTGTTGCGATCTTTTCATCTTCATAAATCTGTACTCTCATCCTCATCATAAAAATAAAACATATTATGCATTACCTCTATCTCAACAACACTTCACATCGCCATTGTCTGCTGTCACATCTTCTTCACTCTCATTCTCTACTGCTGCAACCTTAGTATTTGCAACAACTACATCCTTCATCTCATCCTCAACCACTGTTGTAATCTCTTCTTTTTCCTCTTCCTCAACCTCTTTCTCTATGCCTCCATAAGGGCATATTGCTGTAACTTTTTCCTCTTTACCTGCATACACATCATCACTAGCAACCACATTTTGATTAGAAAAATAATGGGACTCCTTCATACCCATATTTTCCTCTTCAACTACTATATTATTACTTGCACACTATATAGCCTCGATTTGATCCATCCTCACATGTATATCTACCACCATTGCTAAAATATTCCTCTCCTCATGTACCTCCATTCATCCCATAAGATGGGATTTCTTACATAAATCCTCATCTCTCTCACTGCTAAAATCTTTTGTATTTTTTCTCTTTTAGAGACTCAAACGTCCCTCTTCCAACTACAAGGCTTTAATAACAACACTCTCTTCAACTCTAGGTTATAAAACCTCTGCAGTTACAATTCTCCTCCTTGCAACAAACCTCACACACTCTCATACATTCTCAACTACCTCTACCTAACAAAGACTCTTGGAAGATGCTTCCTCAACCTATTCTCTCTCTCTCTCTCTCTTAGTGGTGGAACTCAACACCTTCTACCTAGCCTTTATCCTTCATTGGAGGATAGCACATAATCACTCTCAGATTACTCTCCTTAGTCCTGATGTAGACTCTGCACTCTCAAGATAACCTGCTTTGATACCATTTGATGCAGACAAGATAAGGGGGGTTTATCAAACTGCTCAATCTTGCAACCAAAGAATCAAAGCCCACACTTTTGCACACAAATAAATGAAACTCTTGATAATGAAAATATGAAAACACATCTAATTTATAACTCTCCCACAAACATATTCAAAATTACCAACAACAAATAGGATGCTTAAATGTATAGCAATAGATTTTATTTTCATTGTTCAACTTGTAACACTATTTCACATTTTCATATAAATTCGTTTACAAAAGTTTGTGTAGCCATAAAAGCTATAGAAAATAATTATAAAAGAAATTTAAATTTTTTGTGTGATAACAAACAACATCCAAAATAAATTGCAACAACTTCCTCTTCATATCATCCTCCTACACTATGGAATTGCCTCTCCAATCTGCAATATTCAACAAGCAACTATGCGACCTTCAACCATGGATTTCATAATCCATTTTCTGCTATAGCACACCTTCAAAACCTATAATAAAAATGTATTCACACCCTCCTACAGAAAATCCATGCCTTCCTTCCCCTCCTCCCCCAAAAATTTGGAAGCAACAACCTCCAAAAATTGTCAAAATCCACCTTTATGACTCCAATAACTCCATTTTTGTAGCCTCCCATTTTGAATGTCCCACTTGGAAGAATATCTTGAAAATAAAATAAATAAAACATTAAATAGTCAATAAATCAAAATCAAAACCACGTCCAAGTATTTTCCATGAATAGGCAACAACTAAGATTCCCACTCCCAAAAAATAGGTCCAATCTTGGAAAAAAGAATATGCCAACTCAACTTGGGTGCCCAGATTCTCCTTCCACTTGTAACTCCCCAAAACTCCATGCCCAAGATAGCCTTTTTGATTTTACACTCAAATTTGCTCTTCTTGATTTTCACACCTCAACATTGCCACCTAAACTATCTCCCACAAACATTATTTTGCAATATTAAAATAAGGCCAATTATTTAATATATTATTTAGGCCTAATATTGCAATCTATTTTCCAACTCCAAAAATTACCAAACTATAGGAAATTAAAATATTTTCTCATTTTGGATGATGAGGATTGCCATTGACCGTGGATGCTCCTGCATCATTATTTCATTCCATCTTATTGCACATTTCCATATCATATTATCTTGCACCTATGTATCGTTTATCTAATTTCTTAGCTTAAGCACTTTTCATATATGTTGTGATGATCATATTTGTTTCTCTATTCATATACATTGCCTATCTTCACTTTCTACCTTACATGTTTATTGATTATATGGTGAATGACACTAAAAAAATATTGACAATCAAAATTTTGAATCTATTCACCCATATAATTAAACTATTAAAAATTATTCATAACATTTGAACAAGTAAATGTAACTACATCAATATAATATACTTATCGTTTTGTCCAAGACTAACCAACCGTTGTAAATAAACATGTAATTAAATGATAAAGATTTATGTCATGGTAAAGAAATAAACATAACTAATCTACACTTTTCGGCTTTACAATACACATGCCAAAGCTGGAAATTTTTGGAAAAGACCACTTCGTACCCAATACAAAGAAAAAGAAATCTGCTCTATCTTTGTTTATTCATCTCACAAAATTGAAGAAACATAAACTAGCATTGATGCACATGTATCGATAATGTTTTTGACAATAGTTTGCAATATGCTTTAAATTCACTTGTGCCAATATTTAGACAATGGTCTGACAAAATTCAACAACCATAAAATAACATTGATTTAAAGATATTTGAAAACTACTCTCCAAGCACATAACTATTCAAAAGCTATTCTTGAAGCACATAACTTTCAATGTTTGATTAAAACTATTAATTTAACCAAAAAATAAAAACAAAAATTCAATTGCAAGGAAAAAATGAAATTAAATATATATCTCTATATTATCTATATACATATCTATATGCATATGTATTATGGATTATATATATATGCACATATATACTTGCTATCTATAAATGCATTATACTTCTAGGTGTATACATATTTAGTCCACATCAACAACCATAAGCTAACATTGATAAAGATATTTGAAAAATACTCTCCAAGTGCATAACTATTCGAAAGCTATTCTTGAACCACATAACTTTCAACATATGGTTAAAACTATTGATTTAACAAAAAAAAAACTCAATTACAAGAAAAAAATTGGAATTACATATTTATCTCTATATTATCTATATATATATATATCTATATGCATGTATATACCTGCTATCTATAAATGCATTATACTAGTATATGTATACATGTTTACATGCACATCTATATATGTACATATATGTATCTATATATATAAATCTATATATATGTCTATGCAATTGTTATATATACCTAATGATTAACATCCTAGGTTACAAGGTAGATCATCTTGTATGTCTTTACATATTATGGATTCTATCATACGAATCAAAATAAAAGGTTTGTCTAATCTATGCACCTCGCCAAAGTGTTTAATTTGAAAAATGTTTAATAGCTACTAGTATCTAATGTTTTTAACATGCCTCTATGAACACGCTTCATTGTTTTAGTTGGAACCATAGTGTAAGAGAGATTTTTCACTCGTATTTTTTGGAATTTAAAACTTTATAATATATCCGTGAACCTTGGTTTTACATTCACAAATGTACCCTTGGACTTGACGCTAAAATTATGATCTAGAATTTTGGAGTGGTAATTTCAAGCCGCAACAAAATCATGTTTTTGATAAGGAAAATCAGGTTTTGAAGGGGCCCCGAAGCCCTTTACAATGACAAATAACTGCAAGAAAGACTAAACCAATAAAGCCTACAACCCAAAAAAACCAAAATGCTGACAACAAAAATTAACCATGATACCCGTCAGCAACCCTAAAGCAAAACATCAATAATAAGGCTGATCAAGCAAAATAAACAACAAAGCTACAACATTTTTTCTAGAACATTAACTGAGGCAAAATTTTCCTCAATGACCCCCTTGTGCATCTCCATAACATCCTTGAGCTCCTCAAACAAAATAACAACTTGCTTCTTGGTCTTTCTCCTCATTCTTAAACACAGGCCAACATCCACATCCTTTTCCACAGCTGGAGTAGTATCCTCATTCTTCTCCACTAGATTTGAGAAATTCACATCCTCCATGGCCTTCTCGATATCACCCAGGTCCAGGGGTTTACTAGTCCATTTCAAGGTTTTCTCATTTAAAACAGAGAGGCCCTTAACAATCAATTTGAGGGACTTATTGCTAATGTTAACCATAGTGTTCAAATCATCAGATAACTTACTAATTCTATCCTTAATATCAATAAATCTATCCTCAAAAGTCTCATGGACCACCAATTCTAGGGAAGTAATCCTCTCCTCATGAGTATTATCCAGACGATCAACATCCATGACAAGTTTATCAAGCATAACATTCATGGTTTTGACATTACCTTTAATCGCCCATTCCTTCTAGTTGTTATGCACCAACGTCACACAAACATCTTACCAATTCTTTAGCTAGACATTGAGCTCCTTAACTTATGAGAAAATCCATTTAACTAGAGAAAGAAAGTTGTGCGTTCCATCCTCTACCATCTTACAGAACATGCCCATATTAACCTCATCCCAATTAATAGGAGGCGTAGCTTGAGAATCAACATTCTGAACAGGGACCTCTTGAGCCTCCTCTTTATCCTCCATTTCTTCCTCAATAGGGGAATCCTCTACTTCAACGATCTCAACTTTAACCTAATGCTTATTCGACATATTCTCTAAGTCTGCCAATATTTCCAACCGCTCTACCTTCACAATACTCCTTTTAACCTACTTAGAGCCACTAGGAGAGTCTAGAGTTACCAGGTTAGGGTCAACCCCCTTTGAACACTCCAAACCCTCAATCCCTTGAACATTAACCTCCATAGGCTACACGGACCCTGGGAGGCCTTTACCAATGCCAAGAATATCCTCCATAGTAGGGGATATCTCCAAAACACCCACCTTAATAGGGTATGAGGAAATTTTATCAACATAAACAAGGGACTCCACAACTTTAGACACCTCCACCTTTGGCTTGACATAAGACTTATCTTTCCTAGGGAACTTTTTCTTTCCCTTCGCACACTTCTTCCTAGATGGAACCACAACTTCCTTCAACTCAATATTCATTTCATATCCCTTGGACTAGGATTCAGAAGCTTCAGAACCCTCCTTAGACTCACCATCCTCTGAAATCTCCTCAAAATCAAAATCCTCATCCTTAGAAATCCCTTCCAATTCTGGTGTCAAATCACTAGTCCCTTAGCCAAAATTTTTTGCACCCTTTTTATGGGCCAAAGTCTTAGGAGAAATAGGGATCAACTTCATCTTTATGTGATCAAACACGAGATTCATAAGGCCTTCATGGAGAATAGCCTTCTTGGGGTTTTTTTGATGATCCTCAATACTACTCTCCATTGACAATAGAAGATAAAAAGGAAACAAAACCAAAACATTGTGGTAGAAATGATTTAGAAGCATGAAATGGTAGCTATAAATTATAGAAAACCTACCGTCCAAGGTGAAGTAATGCACAATGGCTAGAACTAAATCCCTCCAAAGCGACTTGAAAGATTTGTAGGCATACCCACCACTTCCAACTTCCCTGAGCTTTTTCTTCTCATCATATTTAAAGAAATTTGCAAGGGCTTTCTTAGTCGCACATCTATATCTCTATAGAATTTCCTTCTAGTGGAAGAAAGACCAATCACCTCAGCTACAAAATTCTCATTAATATTAAACTCCACACCTTTGTATCACATAATCTTACTACTCCACTCTTTAACAAAAATCTTCGTCACTTTAGGGTTCTGACCTTGGAGCTTTAGAAAATATGGACCTACCCCACCCTTTTATAGTTACTACCACACAATTTCATTAATCTAAAACTCCTCACAAGAGCTCAGCTCCACTCTACAACAAGATCCTCCCATGACAACATGCAGTGAACAAGACACCACCAACACCTTAATTTTCCGCAAAGATAAGATTAGGAAGACTAACCACAAAACAATGCAAATAAGACCCACAAAGGGTGTGAGCCTACCATATTAAGTATTTCCTAACCTACGTAGCTAGATCATAATATCACATAAATCTAAAAGGAGATTATGAGAAACATAGGTCTAAGACTCTACGTGCAGAAACCAACTCATAACAAGAAAAAATAGCCTTTCCCCCAACTTTACCACCTTAAAGACATGACAACTGGTCATTATTGGAAATGATCTTAAGGTTAAGTGGAAAGGATTCAAAATCATCCCAATTATTTTGAGCCACCACTCCCAAGTTAGCTAACCCATCAACCAACAAGTTAGCTTCCCTAAGCACATGCAAAATTTTAATCTCATCAAATGAATTGGTGATGGAAAGAAAATAATTAATAAGATGGTAAATTTACCAAGATGGCACGAAATTCAACATCAGACACTTAATAATATTAAGAGAATACCCTTCAAGCCAAAGTTTGGAGACCTTGATTTTTTTTCCAAAATGAGGCCATGATAGGTTGTTGCTGCCCCTATAAAGTGGTTTGTTTGGGTTCCCAAAGGGAGCACCACTGCAGGGACAAACCTACCATTCTCATCATGTAACACTCCCCAACAACCAGCAGGTCCTAGATTCCCCTTAGACGCCCCGTCAAAGTTAACTTTAAACCAGCCACAAGAGAGAGCCTCCCACCGAACCCCTTCCCTAGAAGCTTTTATCTTCTTCACTAGATTAGAGAGGTCACAAGAAAGATTCCATATTTTTCTCACTAAAAAATCATAAGGAGAAACAACCACCTTGAGATTGAAAGACGGGATCACCGAAAATTTAGAAAGGAAGTTTTCCTTAATGGCTTCACAAATTTTAAAGGCCAGCCTAGAAGGTGACAATTCTAGCTGACAGAAAACATTATTGTTACATTCCTTCCAAACTCCCCATGCCAAAATCAGAAAGATAAGAGACCAAAACATCGAGAGAGCTGAATTAAGAGGAGGAGCTAACCACTAAGACCAAAAGTCAGAGAAAGAAGCAGGAAACACCCAAGTTGAATCCCACAACTAAAAAATATGAGCCCACACATCCCAAGTATAATTGCAACCAACCACCAGATGATAAAATACCTCAACAACTTCTTTACATAAGAAACACCTGTTCGGTAGAGACATGAACCCCTTTGCACAAGATTATTGAGAGTTAAGATCTTATCTTGACATAGAAGCCGAAAGAAAATATTAATCTTAGGAAAAAGCTTCACATTCCATAAACACCCCTAGAAAGGTGGGGGACAACCAATCGAGTTTGAAAAGAGAAGGCTGAAGAAACATAAAACTTGCCATTGGGGGTCAATTGCCAAACCACAAAATTATTAGGAGAATCAACATGGATATGAATCAAAGAGAGAAACAAAAAGAGGGGCTCCAGATCCCTATTAACCAAATCAAGTCTGAACCAACTACCATGAAGGATATAATCAACCACAGAAACACCCCATTCCTTGATACAAAAATATTTAAAAGGGGACACCCAAGGTTCATCCTTCAAGGGATGATGACCAATCCACCAATCGTCCAAGAACAAGATCCTTCTACCATTTCCAAAGACCCACCATAGTGTAATAGCCATAGTTGAATGAGCACGAAGCATAAAGTTCCAGAGGATAGACCCTTGAGGAGGAACAAAATTCTCCCTAAGAAAATCTCTAAATTTATCCAACCCCCTCAAATATTTTGAAGAGTAAATCGTTGTCCATTCTTTGTCACTCACAAGCAAGTTCCACAACTGTTTCACCATAAGGGATGAGTTAAAATATTTCAAATTACGTAGGCCTAAGCCACTTTGGAATTTTGACTTGCAAACCTCCTCTCAAGACAACAAGTGCAATATTTTTTTCTCCTCCTCCCCATACCACATGAATCTTTTTTGAATTCCCTTAATCTTTTCCCAAAACCTTCTGGGAATTTGGAACAAACTTAAGGTATAAACTAATTTTTTTTGTAAAGTTGACCTTATTAACTAAATTTTACCTACTTGGCTAAGCAGGGCACCCTTCCAACCAACAAGCTTCAAATGAAACTTATCAATGATACCATTCCAAAAGGAATCAGGGACACCGTTAGAACAAAGAGGAAGCCCCAAATAGGTTGAGGGGAGCTCCCCAATACCACAATCTAGAATACTAGCAATCTTCAATTGATGATGCTCTGGAGTATTAAGAAAAAAAGTAGTGCTCTTATGCAATCTCACCTTTTGAATCAAAGCCGCCTCATATTGCTGAAGAATAAGACGAATAGATTTAGCTGCAAAAATAGAAGCCTCCACAAGAATAATAGTGTCATCAACAAATTGTTGATGAGAGCAACAAAGGTGATGCAAGGAAGGATATAGACCTTTGAAGTCCCCATTAGACACCGCCTAAAGAAGAAAATTTCCCAAAGACTCCACCATAATGATAAAAAGAAAGTGAGAAATAGGATCTCCTTATCGAAGACCATGAGAACTTTTGAAAAAGATAGAGGGCAAACCATTGATAAGCACCACATGAGAAGGAGAGGAGATTAATTGCCACACCAATTGCAAAACTTGGTTCGAAAAACCAAACACCTTGAGAATGTTGCTAAGGAAATGCTAGTTCACCTTATTATAAGCTTGAACCAAATCCAGCTTCAAAGTGAGCCTAGGCTTCTTGTTAACTTTAAGAGAATGGATGTTTTCATGCACTGTGAGAATAGAATCCAAAATCTGCCTTCCTAGTACAAAACCATTATGCTGAGGTGAGATAATCTTAGAAAGCACCCTTTGTAGCCTTGAAGCAAGCACCTTTGAGAAACTATTATAAATGGAATTACAAAGACTGATAGGCCTGAAATCACTGAAGAGCTCAGCCCTAGGCTTCTTAGGAATTAACACTCTAAACATGGAATTTAATTCCTTAAGAAGCTGCCTAATCCCAAAGAGTCCTTTAGTGGCATTCATAACATCCTTCGAAATTATATCCTAATAAGACTAAAAGAATAAGATTGGGAACCCATCATGTCCTAGAGATTTATTTCCTTTAAAAGAGAACATGACCTTTATAATCTCCTCATCCAATGGAATACCAACCAAGACCCTATTTTCCTCCTCTAACACCAAGCTAGGAATAACATTAAGGAAGCCCTGTTGGTAGACAGGATCCAATGGATGATCCTCTGAGAGAAGGTCCTCAAAGAAAGATCGAGCCACAAATCTTATTTCATCATCCTCTTCAAGAGAAGAATTATTCACAACAATTTTAGATATCCTATTAGAGGATCTTTACTTCAAAGTCATAAGATGGAAAAAATGGGTATAAATTTTATCCCCACTTCAAAGCCAAATAGCTCTAGACCTTTGCTTCTAGAACTCCTCCCTAGCCACAATATTATGCAAACTAGCCAAAAGGACACTTTCCTCCTGAAGAAGCGAGGAATCAGACCCAAAAGCCTGCATTCTTTGCTACACAATATCTAGTTTAGCCTTAAGCTCTGATTTCTCCTAAAAAATGTATCCAAACGAAGCCTTATTCCACTGAATTAGGTTCTACTTAACAAAAGAAAGCTTCTTAGAAACTTTATACATGGCTAATCCATCAACATTAATATTCCACCACTCAACAATTTTTGAATGAAAGTTCGGGTGGCTAGTCCACATTTTTTCAAACCTAAACGAAAAATCCTTTTTTGACCAAAAGGCTCAGAATTCAAGGATATAGGAAAATGATTTGATCCAAGCCTAGTAAGAGAAAAAAGAGAACACGCATAAAAATGCAACCAATAAGGAGAAATAAGAGCTTGATCCAACTTGACCTGAATAAGAGCATCCCTAGCATGCCTATTGGACCAAGTATAGGATACCCCTCCCAAATCCAAATCCAACAAAAGATTATCATTAATGAAATTGATGAGATCAAGACGACTGTCATTTGCCACCTAAGATCCCCCAAACTTATCAGAATCATTTAGTGGGGTGTTAAAATCCCCCATCACCAACTAGTTCTAAAAAGAGAATTGAGCCTTAAAGGTATTCAAACAAGCCCAAAAATGCTTATGAGAGATTTCACATTAGGAGCATAGATATTCGACAAAACCCAAGATAACTTATCCCTAAAGAAAAAAAATGAAGTAGCAACATGATTCTGAAGAGAAAACAAGTCAGAGCCAACAACCACCTTAGGATTCCAAAACATTGCCACCCCACCAGAAGCACCATCAGAATCAACAACCTAACAACCAAAGTCCTTAAAAAATCTATTCTTAATTCTTTCAACCTTCTTTGCACTCATCTTAGTCTCTTGAATCAAAATGATCATATCAGGACAATGATCTCTCACAATGTTTGCAAGAAGATCCTATTTATGAGGATTATTTAATCCTCTTATATTCCAAGAGAGGATCTTCATAAAATATTATGTGAGGGACCATTTAGGACCATCTCAAGTAGAGTAATCTGTGAACCATCAGTAATATCACATTTGCTTTCACTCTCCCAAACTTTTTGTAAAGAAGGCCTTCGTCTACCCCTTGGCTTCAAACCACAATCCAGCTTAAGACGATTCCTTGTAGCCATCCCCACCATTGAGGGAATTAGTTTCTTCTTATTATGAGACTTGGAAGCAGAGACAAGGACACATGCCTCCTCTTCCGGAGGAGCACAAGAATAACAATCATTGATAGAAGAGGTGAGCACCAACTTCTCTGAAACTGATTCCACCAATGGCTCAACAAAAGGAAAATCCTATTTGACCACAATTGATTAAATCCTCGTTGGAATTTAAAAACAAATCCTCAAAGACCATCTTTAGAGGGGTCAACTTCTCAAGCTCTGCAACCACAATAGCCAACAAAATGACACCAGCCTCCTCCACCAGACTAACAACATGCTCATCAACACATGGGGCCTTAAACTCACCCTCCTCAGAAGGAACTTACTTGGCAAGGTAGGGATGAACTAGAGCAATAAGATCCTTCATAGCTAAGTCACCAAGAGGCGGACCCTCACACACCACCTCCTCTAAAGGCTCAACAGAGCTTGTCTCAACCCTAGAAACAAGACGTTTCCCAACCTCCTTCCAAACTTTGGTCTCCTTTTGAGAGGGGGCCGGTGCCTTTTAAGGAGGGACAATTGGATTTAGAGGACACTTCTTTGCCCAATGACACACCTTCTTACAGTGGAAACAGGCAAAAGGGATAGACTCAAACTCAACCGCCTACTCCCACACTCCCAACTTAGAGTTTATCTTTATCATCGATGGAAGATCTGTAGCCTGGTCCAAAATCATAGACAACTGAGCATAAACAAGCCTACACCTTGAAGCAGTAGGATTATCAATAAAAAGAAAGCGTCCAAAGGTAGACACAATTCCTTTAAAGACTTTCTCATCCCAGAATTTAAGAGGAAGCCTGGGCAAGTGAACCCACACTAGAGCCGAGTCAAAAGAACAAGAGCTCGAGGAGAAACCTGCCTCCCATTTCTTCAGCACCAGAGTAGATTTTCCAATAAGCCAAGGCGCCCCCACCAAAACCTGCAATATATCTTCATCACAAGAGAAAGAAAATGAGAAGAAGCCCTTTGAAAGGGCCACAACCTCAACCTGGCCTTTCAAATACCACCAATTCCTAGCCAGGTTACAAACCATTTCAGTATTAGGACAAGGTCCCAAAAACTTACCAACCAACGATTGCTCCATGGAAAGAATACCCTTGTCAATAATACAATTCGACATAGAGACAAAATAATTGCCAGTTAATAGGTCAATAAAGAAGTCCACAGGAGGTGAGGAGCTCTTGTCCTTAAGCTTAGCACCAAATAAATTTGACCAATACTTACCATCCACCGAGGTAGCAGCATCCTGGGCAGCTTCAGAGATGACAACTGCCTCAGAATCCACAAAAATAGACCCCAACTTGTCCAAGGAAGTACCATCCAAACCCAGACCACCAAAGGGAGGAAGGACATTTGAGACACCCAACAGAAAGGATCCACAAGATGTCCCATCCGCAAGACAACCATGATCCAACCTCCCAATATTAGCTTGACCACCACCATTAAAGCCAGTCCCTGGAGCAGGGTTTCCCGCCTTACCAAAATTTGAAAAATCTTTACCATCATGAGAAATCGCCTCTACAACACCACCCAATAACGCACCCTTTGTCTCCTATTTATCAGAATGGAAACAAAATCATGTTATTGTTGTGGGAATTCTTAATTTTAATATAATATTATAGGAATGGGGCGATTTCAAAAAAAAATTTGAATATCTTCATAGGCCAATCACTAGGACATTCTAGACAATTAGACTTATTAGTGCTACTTAGCATATCTTTTTTGTCCAATAACGAAATGCTTTTTTCTTTGTCTAATTTTGATTGATTGATATTGAATAAAAAATAAGACATGTCTACACTCAAATTTATTTTAGAATGCTATTTTTAAATTTTATATGCTTTTGCAATTCATCAATGACTTATGATGTAAAGTCTTAACTCTGCCCAACAAAACATTGTTTCTGACCCTTGCTCAAATGCATGTCAACCATTCTTGTCAGATCAGTACTTCTCAAGTCTCATTCATGCTTCCTTTGTTTGCCATGATTTTAATATGTTTTGTAATTGGACTTGGCTTCATTCTTACATGTATTGCTTACATTCTTGCCAAAATGAAGAAATGCAATATCTCTTTCCGCTTTGTAAAATGCAATAAAGTGCTATAAAATTCAAGATAATTGCCACAAATTTTATAACATTTTTTATTACATACTCTACAATGTTTGGCCACCTTTATGTGTTTGCCATGTATTTTTTCCATTTTTGTCGGACCAATGCTTTTCAAGTCCCATTCATGCTTTCTTGGCTGGCCTTCATTCTTATATGTTTTGAATATGGACTTGGCTCCATTTGTACACATATTGCATCCATCGTGCTAGAATGAAGAAATGCAATAGCTCTTTCTACTCTGCAAAATACACTAAAGTGCTGTAAAATTCAAGGTGACCGCCACAAATTTCATATGTAACATTTTCAATTACATGCTCTACAACATTTGATTGCCTTAATTCATCTGCCATGTATGTTTTCATGCTGTAATAGTTCAAACGAACAAGACACTTGTATCTTTTAGCAATCAAACAATAATCTTAACAAAATTATGTTCTAAGTTCATATCCTTGCGTCCTAATTTTGATGGCTAGTTTTTTAAGATAGAGAATTATATACAATAAATACATGATATAATCATATAGAAATTCACATATTATTTACTTTATATGCATTCACAACTCATTAGTCGCTTAAGGTGCCAAGTTTTAATTCTCTCCAATATAATATTCATTGCATTTCTTCTCCACTTTCTTCTATTCTTTCACGAGAGATAATTCAAACACTATTCAAGATGTTTATATGAGTTATGTTACACACAAACAATGAAGCGCTTCTAAGTTCCTACACCCACAACATTGTCATTTCCTTATCTTCTCTACCCATTTCTTCACATTGTTTGATGATTTACTAAAATCTTTATTCAAACATGCCTTTTCTTTCTAACAACGTTACACTCCTACTTCCCTCTATTTTTCATTCATTGCAATCGATAAAAAAAATCCATCTTTACCTTTGCATAGCTTTTACAATATTATATTATAGCTTTTGTGCACATGCAATTCATCAATGGCTTACAATGTCAAGCCTTCGATCTGTCGCACAAAAGACTATCTATTTCACTACTTGTAACAAATCAAATTAGTCTCTATACTAATGTTTTTTGTTCTGTTCCAAAATTTTATCACCAGTAAAAAGCTGTTGCTTGCCTCAATTCCCAGCGTTTAGTTGCTACTAAAATTGGTCTTGGCCAAGCAGCAAATACGACCCTAAAAACAACAAATTTTGTATGAATAAAAGTATGGAACCTCATTGATATTACATGCTTTTCATTTTCTCTAGCTCTATTCTACTTGTATAATTAAATATGTAATTTAACAACAAAGATTAATGACATTTCTTCAATTTATGATACATATATGAAAGTGAAATTTATGGAGGACACCATTTCACATGTCCCAAAACAAAAAAAAAAATCTGCTTCATTCCCTCAAACATTCCCAGGATTGGTGTTTTGATATAGCAAGATTCAACAAAGATAACCTTTCATTCATGCAAATGTTTTCGATAATATATTACAAGATGTATTATACATGTGCATTTATCTACGTATCCGTGCTTATATATATAGAGAGAGAGATGCTCATTATCAACATCCTTTTATTGAAAACATTGTCATACCAACCAAAATTTACAATTTGCCAAATCTACACATTCAATCCACCTGTTCCTTATGTGATTTGTCTGTGATTTGTCTATTCTAGCTTACTTATTTCAAATCAATCAATGCCTTTGCTTTATAATATCGATGTAACTATCTATGTAAGGATGTATATATATCTATACATATGTATATACATATGTGTCTACATGCATATATATATATATATATCTACGCTATTACACCTCCATACTATATCCATATACATATTGATTTACATGCATTCAAATATATTTAGAAAAATATATATACAATGTATATATATAAAAATAGAAACATATACATACTATACTACCTCATTAAATATTACAAATTTCACACCAATATTTACACTTAATTGCTTTGTCTTACACAATGTCCTTCAAATATCTAAAGCTTAACATTTCCCTCTTGGCAAGGACTCTAGCTCATTTAGAGCTCTTGTTAGATTATATAGTTTTCATATGTATAATTGATTATAGATGACTAATAAAATAAAATATATTGAAAAATATTTTTATTTTTATTTTTACTATCATAAATGAAATTCTTCTTTTGCAAAAAAATTTCAAAGTTTTTCGAAATATATATTAAAAAATGTTAATACTGGTGATGAATTTTACTTGTGAATTTATCATAGCCGTGAATTTTCCCGCAGTGAATTGTTGGCGGTGAGTTTTCTGTTAGTGAATTGTTGGCAATGAGTTTTCCTAGAGTCATATTTTTAGGATTAACTTGTTATTCATTTTTTACACAAAGAGGAATGCAAGTAGAATATATTTTTCCTTTGTATTTTATATTATTTGGGTGCATAATATATGAGAAGAGTTCCATGAAATTTTATCAAGTTCACAATAAATTTTAATGTGAGATGATAGCTTAAGGTAGAGAAGGTTCAATGACTTTATTTTTTGTTCCTGCTCGGAACTATTGCCATCAATTGTTAAACAGTGACTAATGTGCTTGCAGAATGTTTCAAAAAAAATTGTTTGGTTTCTTATTTGCATCAGTTAAATTGCGTATTTTTTACGACAAATATTCATTCGAACTTTTCTGGTGCTGCTTGATTGGCGCTCTGCAAATTGTCAGAGGCTCTATGGGCATTCCTAAGCGGGAGACCGCATGAGTTTAGAGGCGTGGAAATTGATTGCAAATTGTACAGAAGGTGCTCGGTTCTGGGTCTAAAGTTTTTAGGTGGTATTTGTAAAACAATTCACGCGTCTCTTCTATCCTTCCACATTTTGCATACATGCCTGCATGCATCCACACCTCGGGAAATCTGGATGCTTCCTGTTATAGCAAGCTCGTCCTCGTCTCTTGGCACTATGGGTGGGGGTTCTTCCAATCCCCAGATATGGGATTTTCAATCTGGTTCAGGTGGTCGCATGTATGGCATGAGTTCTGCTTTAGGGGTTACTCTTATTGGGTTTAATGTTTTTCCTCACCTTGAGTGCTTTCATTATCCTACCAAAATGAATGCGTTTACCTCGTTTCATTGGGTTTCTGCAAACATCTCAGTTTAAGAATGTGGACTCCACAGGAGAAGGTATAAGACAAAATACATACCTTTTTTTTATCTAAATTCCACTTTTTTCCCAAATTCCTCGTTGAACCCAAAGACCCTAATTCCATCTTCAGAGCAAGCGATTGTTCTTACAACAAATTTTAGTTTAGTGCATGATGTGGGGGCCCTAAATCCATTCTCAGAACAAGAGGTTGTTCTTACAAGAAATTTTAGTTCCTTTCATGATGTGGGAGCCGTTAATCCATCCTCAGAACAAGAGATTGTTCTTACAAGAAATTTTAGTTCTTCGGAGGATAAACCTGATCAAGAAAAAGCCAATGCACGTGTAGAAAGATATGACAACAGTTCTAAGGAGGTTCCTACTCACAGTTCATTGGTCACTGCAAATGCTTCATTCACGGCTTCTACAAACCCTCCATTGAGTGTGGACGTAAATGGAAGCGATAAAGCTCTCTCGAAGCAAAATATTGGATCTGGAGATGGAAAAGCAAGAGAAGATTTTGCTGTGGAGATTGCACACACACACAAAGGAAATGAGGGAGGGGCAGGATGTAATCTATTTGATGGAAAATGTGTTAGAATAAATTACAACGGTGCAAGTCACTTGATTATCTGACCAAGCCATCTTCTTCTGATCGAGCCACCTTCTTTCAATTAATGTCTGAGCTAAATAATTGACTGAGTAGCTGTAGAATATATTATGTATTTTCCTATAAATTGAATATGAATGCAAAGAGCCCGGTGCTCAATTTTGTAGCCACTCTTCTGTTTCTCTATTTAGCGATTCTCTATTTTTTTGATTGTGTTATTTAATATTATTAGTATATTTAATTTAGGGGGGATGTTAGAATAAATTAACTTTGTCAAATAGGGCCTACAATTGTGCAAGCCACTTGCTTATCTGACCAAGCCATCTTCTTGAGCAAAATTTGATTGCCTTCTTTAATAAAATTTTCCTTGACCTCCTACATGACATTTCCAAGGACATTGATCACTTTTATGCCCTTCTTTTCTGCAATTATAACATGTGATAGCTTTTTCTCTTTTAGAATGATCTTTTTTGTTTCTCCATCCATTTTGTGCTTTTTGAAAACCATTCCTCTGTTGATTATTCCTTGGTTGATTCCATTGTCTTTGATTATTTCTCTATTGATTCCCTTGATTTTGATTTTGATATGATTTATTTTGATTGTAGTTCTTATATTTTCCTCTAGCCATAAATGCTTGAGAACTCTTGCTAGACTCACTTGTGAACTTTTTAATTCTATCATCTTCATTCAACAAAGCCCCATACACTTCTTCTAGTGTGATATTATCAAATTTACCAGTTAGCTCTAATGTGCGGATGAAGTTATGATACTCATCTAGAAGACTTTCAATTAAAAAAATTATAATTTCAGAGTCTTCATAGTCAACCTTCATCAAGGCAAGTTGATTTCTTAAGTTTTTCAATTTTGCAATATGATCATTCATGCTATCTCCTCCCTTCATTTTAAAATGAATTAATTGCCTTTTGACATCCATCACTTTTAACTTGCTAGTTCTTTCATGCATTGTTTGCAAAGTTTCCCATATTTTCTTTGTTGTTTTCAGATCTTGAACATGAGACCTTATCCCTGGACTAATTTGCAATAAAATAGTAGCCCGTGCATTCATATCCATTTTATTCCATTTTTCATGCTCACTTTCATTTGTAGGTTTATCTTCTACTGCTAGCTCCCATAAGCCTTTCATTTGTATAATCAATTCCATCTCACATTTCCAACTTGCATAGTTAGAACCATCTAATTTTGCACTAACCGCAATGTTAGAGATCTCTAAGGTAGCCATAGCAAGAACAAAATACACTCTCCAAACACAAAAACACAAAGGCTTAAAGAATAAAGCCTCTACCAACACACATAATGAATTTTTTTTATTATCGTGCCTTGATGTTGGCCTTCTTATGAACCAGACAAACAAGGAATTTTGTAAATTTATGACTTACAAATATGAAAGATTTGGTCACTTAAATTATCAAAGTTTGGCTATGCTTTCTAAGATGAATATGGTTGATGGACTACCTTGGATACAAATAAACACAAATGTGTGTACAAGATGCATGGTTGGAAAACAACATGGAGACAAGTTTGAAAGGTATACATGGTGGGCAAGTAAATCTCTTGAACTTGTCCATAGTGATTTATGTGGGCCTATGAATCCCCCATCAAAGGGAGGAGCTAGGAATATCTTAACATTCATTGATGAATTTTCAAGGAAAGTTTGGGTCTACTTCCTTAAGCAAAAAGATGAAGTGTTTAGAAAATTTGAAATGTTCAAAGCATTTGTGGAAAAACAAAGTGGGAATAAGATCAAGAGAATAAGAACAAATAATCATGGAGAATATGTCAATAACAAGTTCAAATCCTTTTGTGAATTTCATGCCCGATCAAGAGAGAAATGACTAATAGATATACTCCTCAGCAAAATGGTGTTGTTGAAAGGAAGAATATGACCTTAGTGGAAATGGCATAGTGCATGCTACAATCCAAGGGTCTCCCTTTGTTTCTTTGGGTTGAGGCTGTCAATATTGCATCTCATGTCTTGAATAGATCTCCTACAATTTTCTTGGAGAAAATCACTCCCAAAGAAGCATGGACTGGAGAAAACCAGAGGTTAATAAAATAGATCCTTCTCCCAACATCCCCACTCTTGCTCAATAAGACAATTCCACCATTGATAACTCCCTTACTTGCAATGAATTTATTTTGGAAGAACCAAGCCTTGCATGTCAAGAACAGTTTCCTTGTAGTTCTCCTAACAACTCTCCTCCTAGGGAGGATACCATGGTGCAAGAAAAGAATAACAATAACAACAATGATATAGTGTCCTTAGAAGAATATGATGAGACAACATTAGACTCTCCTTCACTAAGGGACATTAATATTATTCAACCTCAACTCATCCTTTACTCCCCTTCAAGGCTAAAAGCAAGAAGTTGGGTACACAAAGAGGGGAAATTTCATGAAAAACAAAAGTTTTCAGAGGGAAACGCTTATGCCAAAGGGAATCCCACTTGTATCGTAACCTGCAGGCACACTGATACCAGGATATCCTGCAATGGCTAGAACACTTGTGATCTGAATATCTATGGACACCAGGGCATGTAGTTTATACCTTTTCAATACCTTATCAATTCCCGTTTTTGTTAGCATGCGATCTGTCTTTAGGGCTTTTTTATATGGCTGTGCTTTCAAGCCAGATGTGTTCTGAGACTGGAGGAATATCTCTTGTCCATACTCAGAAAGTTTTTCCTGATAGAAAAAGTAGATACAATCTTATAAACATTTTAAAATAGAAATTAAAACATGCAAAAAACAAAGTGAGAAAGAGATGTTCTACCTCCATAGCATGTTGTTTATTGAAGGAGATGATGTCAGCTAATGTGCGAACAGGAGTCTGCAAGAGCTCTGAAAGGTAGATATTCAGATCATGTTTGAAATCGTATCCTATAAACAAAATAAACAGTCATTTGTTTGAGATTCTCATTTATTATGAATAGATTCAAGTGCAATTACTATTTATTGATTATGGTGTTGATTTTTGAGACTCTCAAACAAAGGACTGTTTATGTTGTTCAGTACATACACATACATATATGTGTATATATATATGTGTGTGTGTGTATGAGTATATATACATATGAATATATAGGTATATACATATTTATATTTATATATGCATATATATGTATGTATCCACATGTATATATATGTGTGTGTGTATACATGTATATGTATGTATGTGTATTTATATCCACATATATATGTATATGATGAATATCATTGGCCATCAACTGAGTTGTCTTTTCAAACTTGATTGATTTAGGTAATTGCATACAAAGATTAAAAGCACTAATTAGTTCATGGAAGAAATAGTTTAAAGCAAAAATGCATTTAAATATTAGAAAGAGAAATTCTTTAAAATGAAACAAAAGCAACATATAGAAACTTACAAATGGCTATATTTTGGGTTCTAGTACCATAGATACAAACCTTCTCAATAGACATAGATTTGATAGACATGAGGAATTAGAACCAACTATTTCTTTGTTCCCAATATGAGAAACATACATCCTGTCAACAAACACAAATGTATCTCTCATCAAAGAATTCGAGGCAGTGAGTGAACAACACGAAAATGACAATGTAAAAGATATAGGAAGTTACAAACTTCTTGCTTTCTACTTTGAATATGAGAGATATAAAGTGGTTGGGAAAATGAGATTGTGAAGAATGAGAAAGATGGATCATTTAATCTACATGTATGGGTAGAGACAAATGGGAAGGGGAATGGATAATGTAGCAAGTATATGTGGAAGCAATGGTCTTGACTGAATTGTAACAATAGAGTACAATATAGAAGAGATATTGAGAATTGAATGATAATAGTCACTTTTCTACATGAGGCTTGAGTTACGACATGCAAGAGGGTGGTTGGTAGTGTGTCGTAATGCTATTTGTAAAAGCATTTATATGGGCGTGCAAAGCAGATCAACTTCTTTCCAAATCCCCCTGCTCTGAACTATGATAATAATAGACTACATATGTGAGTAGACAAAGATGCCATCCTTGATAGGCAATCTAAGCAAGTGAATAACTAGTGCAAATCATTGAACTTTACACTAGAAGCAATTAATGATAGTTGCATTACATTGTATTGGCATTAAATAGGAATGAAAAACTATATATGCATAAGCCCATTATGAAAATGGCATGCTATAGCTAAGAACAAAAAAAATCCATGAAGCATTTCTAGTATTAAGTAATACATCACACTTACTCTTGGGGAGTTCTCATTTATTATGAGTAGATTGAGCTACAAATTTCATCTGTGACTTATGGTGTGAAGTTATAAGTCTATCGAGCAAAGTATTACTTGCCTTGTATCTTTTATGCTTTCAATTTTTGAGTTGTGTATTGTAACTCACAATAAATGGTAACTCACAAATAGTAAATGCAAATGTACTGCTTAACACACCACACATCCCCATGAAGAGTGCATGCGAAGACACCACCACACCAAGGAACCCATGTAACACTTCCAACAATAGAGCTTTGTATGACAATTATTGTTTTCAAGCAAATACAAAATTCACAAAACCACAGGGAAAATTCCACCAGCCAATGATAGAATTAGAAAAAAAACATTAACAATTAGCTTTTAATAAATATTTCCCACAACATCAGCAAAGCCATGAAGAAATTTTCCAAGGCGCACACACCGATGCTCAATTTTAATATGCAAGATTGAGGTGATAACATTAGCTCCCCGCCTATAGGGAAGAGTCAGGAATGGAAAAATGACAAAAAAAAGAAGAAAATACCAACAAGCAATGAAAAAATTGCAACAAAAATCAATAATTTGCGTTTAGTTCTTGTATCTTTTACACTCACTTTTTGAGTTGGGTATTGTCTACCTCAAATTGTTTGATGAGAATACAATCAGTGTCTTTTTTGTGGAGGGTTCATGTGTAGCATTTTAGGATTGGGAAAACGAAGCATTTGTAAGTTGATATACCTTTTATAGTGTCATTTCATGGTTGTTTGCATCTTTTCTTTTTATGAATTAATGCCTAGTGTTTCCTCTTTTTGAGTGCATTTATGGGTTAGCCTCTCTTGTTGAGTTAAAGACTTGTCTCCATTTTTTGTGTTAATCTCTATTAGTGTCTATTGTTAAGTTGGAGGCTTAACACCGTAATTTGTGAAGGTCGATTCCTATGGTGTGCATGGATAAGAATGGAACTAGCTAGTTTCATTTCAACCAATTTGATAAAAAAAAGAATTGTCCATATTTCAAATATTTCTTGGGCTTGAAGTCTCACTAGAATTTAATAATACAAGATGTGCTCGAGCCCGTTGGAAATAAATCAAGACAAGGTAGCAATGAACAGTAAACGTCCTTGCAAGAACAATAGGAATTGACAAAAACAAGTAGCAACAAAGCATTATGAGTTGATGAAATGAGTTCGATACATTCAAATGCAGTTGGCATGCATGCGTGAAGAGAAAAAAATTATTGTATTTGAAATAGTGGGGATGACAGAAATTGACCTTAATGAATATTGGTGTTAATCCTTTAATTCAACAATGGGGTGTGACTCATAGCAACATTCAAGAATAGGAGGGAATAGACATTAAGGCATTAAATACAAAGAGCAAGAAATAGTAGGCAAGGAGTCATAAAATGTAGAGATGTGAAAAAGTATAAAATGACACTGTAAAGGATAGACCAAATTATTAGCACTTTCTTCTTCGCTTCAAGCACAATAGACATCAACCTTGTGAATAGATAGAGGTTCCACTTCCATCAAAGAATGCAACGAAATGAATAAGTAATATAGGAATGAATGCCTACTGTTAGCTATTTTTGAGTGGGTTTATGTGTTAACCTAGCTTGCTGGGTTGAAGACTTGTGCGCATTTTGTGTGTTAACCTCTATTACTGTGTGTTGTTGAGTTAGAGGCTTAACACTGTAATTTATTAATGTCGATTCCTGTGGCATTCATGACTTAAAATACAAGTAGCAAGCTGCATTTCAATCCATTCAATGAAACTAAGAAACATAAATACACATATACAAACATATATGTCCATACTTATGTACATATGTATATTTACATACAAATAAACATATATACATATGTATGGATAAATAGTTTTATTTATGCACATCCATATATACATATGTAAATATGGAAATATATATACTCTTAAATATTTGTATATTAGCAACAAATAATTATGAGTTGATGAAATGAGTTTGATAGATTCAAATGCAATTGCCATGCATGTGTTAAGAGAAATAGGTTGATATTAGTGAATAATGGTGTTAAGCCTTTAATTCAACAATGGATTGTGACTCATAGAAACACTAAAAAAGAGGGTTAAATAGACACTAGCAAATAAAGAAATACATCTGCTCGTCATCAACATTTTACATTTAAAAAGATAAATTGAAAATGATCAATCATGCTGTACAATTATAATTCAATAAATTTTCTTTACATTTAAATATATCAGTATTACATAAATATATATACACTCGGTCATAACAAGCATCTCATTCCTCACACTATAATGCATTGCATTATGTAATATTATCTTTTGCCAATAATATGCCAAATTATCTACCATCTAGTTTATCCATTCTAACTTGTTTGTTTCAAATCCACCAATATCTTCCCTTTATATCATGCAAAGATGTATCTATGTATTTATATATGTATATATATATGTTTATATATCTATGTACATACATATGTATTCACATAGATATGAATGCATGTAACCATGTATGTATCAATATGTATATATGTGTATATATATGTATATACATATTTGTGTAAACATATAAATTTTTACAGGTATGTATGCCATTACACATACACACATTACACATATAACTATGCATATATACAAATAAGCATACCAAAAATATATATATTCTACCAGTTCACTAATCAATATAAATTTCACACCATGATTTCTAATTGATAACTTTTTTTTCCAACCTCTAGGGGACATGACCCTGACTTGGTAGGTCCACTATATATAACTTTCATTTCGGGGTCACATTAATAGCTATCATGCCACACTAGCATTGTTCTTCTCTACATGTTCAAAAATTCTGAAATTAAATATGGGACTAGTACTTTTGCATTCATATCATTGACATTTGGGAATTGTTGTGGCATCACATGATTGGTTTCTTTTTACATCAAACAAATACATTTTCTTGAATTTTGGATATTCAACTCACAACTATTGAAAATTATATAAACAATTACTATCACAACTCTTCAATCATGCTCAAATACTACATTTTCTCCCCTTTTAAAAATATCAAAACTCAATTTATTTCTCCAATACTATAATATTTTCTATTGCCACTGATATGCCAAATTATCTACCATGTAGTTTAAGTATTCTAACCTGTTTGTTTAAAATCCACCAATGTCTTCCCTTTATAACATGCAAAGATCTATCTATGTATTTATCTATGTATATGTATATGTTTGTGTATGTATGTACATACATATCTATTCACATAAATATCCATGTATGTAACTATGTATGTGTGGATATGTATATATGTGTTTATATATGTACATACATATATTTGTTAAACATATAGATTTTTAGAGGTATGTATGCCATTACACATACATATGATACACATATAACTATGTATATATACAAAAAAATATACATATTATACCGGTTCACTAATTAGTATAAATTTCACACCATGATTTGTAATTGATGATTTTGTTTTGTAACCTCTAGGGGACAAGACCCTGGCTTGGTAGGTCCAGTATGTATAAGTTTCATTTGGAGGCCCATTCTCTCCATTTTTTTAGTGGCCTTCCATTTTGTAGGAATCTGTGTGAATTGTTTACTATTTGGCATCCTACTTTGGTTATACAAATCAATGTTTTGCTGCAATAATGTGAAGAGGTGTGCTCTCTGCTAGTTTGCACATTTGTAAATACTATGGTTGCACATGGACAAGGAAGAGAACATGTGAATTTCAATGTCAATTCTTTTTTAGACCCTTTGTGAGGCTATGTACCTTTTTCAAATGCATGGATTCAGTAATAGATTACAATTTAGTTTTTTTTTAGAGCTCATATTATGTGATTTTGATATGATCCATATTAATTATGTGTTATTGACATGTGCTTGTTAGGTGATCTCAAATGAAGTTGATATGATATGTGTGAAATGCAGTAGAGACTCTTTGAACTTATATTTTAATCCTGGCTAGCTTTTGGCGATTTGCTGGCAACTGTTGCTACTTTTGCATATATTCTTACAACAATGCTATATACTATGGGGCATATTTCCATTGTTATCCATCAATCTAGCCATTGTTGTTTCTCTTTCAAATGTTGGAAAACTACACGTCAAAAAAGGTAGCTATAATCACAAACATCAAAATCCTATTTACTTGAAGTGATTTTTGAGTTTGTTGGCTACATGTGTTTATTGGCTTATAGCAATAAGCTATTGCTTCTACTATCAAGGAACCTATCAATCTTAATGATAAATAAAATGTATATAACAATGCATTCCAAATTCCAATCAGATATGTCAACTACTATGAACAATGTGAAACATGTGCATGATGTCCATGGATGGATAAATATAAAGAACATTAGGTGTATCTTGAATAGGTGGACATGTTTCAATGTCTATTGTTGTTTCATGGAGAAAAAATTTACTTGGAAACTATCCTCCAAACTCACTTTTATTAAAATAATGCGACAAACTATATCTTGGATTTAGGAAAATTTTAGTGATGTGATTCTAGTGCACAGTTTTAATATGTAAGACTCAATGATTTCATGTATAGAAATTTTCCAATAACGTAGGCCTAATTTTCATTTTCATTTAATAAATTCAAATACAGTTGCAATGCATGTGTGCAGACTAATTATTACTTCCATTCTTAATCATGACTAGCACATTACCTTGTTCAGTCTTTAACTCAACAAGCAAGAGTAGGCCATAGATACAGTGACACAAACAATCTAGTTCTTGATCATGGCTACAACATCTAGGTCAAGATTAATAAAATACGTGGTTAAGTCTTAAAATCAACAACAGATAGTGACCCATCAAAGTAGTCAAGGATAGAAAGGAATATACATTGGCACAAAAAAAATGCAGGCTTAATAATGTTGTTTCTTCATTTGCTAAGGTTGTTTGATGAGGCTGAAATTTGTGTCTATTGCGAGGGTTTACATCTAAGGTGTTGGAAGCAACAAAGGTGGCGTTTGTAAGTTAATGTATCTTTTACAATTTGAATTTTGGGTTTTCCACTGATTTGCTTGAATTGTTTGATTGGGATGACATTGAATCCTCTTGGGACGGTCTATGTTTGAAATTTTGGAATTGACAGACGAATGCTTATAAGTTCTTAAATATTTTACAGTGTCATTTTATAGTTTTTTCCATCTCTTCATTTTAGGGCTAATGCCTGCTATTTGCACTCATGCATTGCAATAGCACTGTAATTTATGATGTTAAGTCCTCAACTAAGGGGAAACTATTAGGCCATTAAAAATTGCTACAGGGACAAAGAAGTAAAACATAAAATGGTGGTGTAAAAGATATAGCAACTTGCTAACATCTCCTTTTCATATTTAAAATATTTCTGATCATTGCTATTGTTGATTATTTTTATGGCTTAATGGGTAAAACAAAATCCTTGGAAAAATTATAGGCATTAAACCATAAAATGCATACATGTAAAAAACTATAGAAATACACTATAAAATACATATGAACTTACAAAGGCGTGGTTTTCTGCTTTGCATACAATAGACATAAACCCTTTCAACAGACCTAATTTTCATTTTCAATTAACAAATTGAACTGCAATTGCAAAGCATGTTTCGACAAAAAATATTATTTCCATTCTTAATCATGGTAGGGATGCATGGTGTATTAAGCAATACATTTTCATTCACTATTGCGAGTTCTCATTTATTGTGAGTGGGTTGAGGTGCATCCACTATTACTGGTTTATGTTGTGAAATTTTAAGCCCGTCGAGCAATTATTTGTTCATTTGGTTAGGTTTTTCAGTGAGACTGGCATTTGTGTGTGTTGAGAGGGTTTGCACCTATAGTGTTGGGAGCAACATAGGTGGCACTTGTAAGTTTATGTATATTCTACACTTTATTTTTTGGATTGTCTAATGTCTACCATTTTGGAATTGAAGAATGAAGCATTAGTAAACTCCTATATCTTTTACAGTGTCATTTTATACTTTATTGTGTCTCTGCATTTTACGGGTTAATGCTTGTTGTTTGCATGCATGCATTGCAAGTGCACTTGAATTTATTAAATGGAAATGAAAATTAAGTGTAAGAAATTGGAAAGTGTCTGGGTATAAAATGATTGAATCTGTGTATGTTGGAAGGATTTATGTCTGTTGTATGGGAAGTCAAAAAATGAGGCATTTGTAAGTTGGTATGTCTTTTACAGTGTCATTTTATAGTGTTTTACATCTTTGCATTTTATGGGTTGATGTCTATTGTTTATTGTTGTTTGCATTTTGGGTGTCAATGTCTATTCTTCAGTATCCTTGACTGCATGTATGGGTTAGAATCTGTTCTTGAGTTAAATAACTAACACCATAATTCATTATTGTTGATTTCTTTGCTAGTCGTGATTAGGAATGGAAGTAGCTAGCTACACTCCAATTTACGATGGAAATGATAATTGTTTGTACTTGAAATATTTATTGGGTTTGAAGTTCTAATCCTGTGAAAGAAAGTGTTATTTGCATTGTTTTCTCATTTGTTCAGGTTTTTTGTGTCAGTATATTTATGAGTTGGTATTTCTTCTTCAGTTAAAGACTTAACATGATAGTGTCAAGGTCATGGTAAAAAATGGAAGTAGTATTTTCTCTACAAAATTTCTTTCTCAGATTTGTTGATGTTCTAAGAAATATTTAGTAAAAGGTAATTATCGATGTATTTTTGCAATTTTATCATTGGCTGGTGGTATTTTTCTCATGGTTTCTCCATTTTCTAATGTTTTTTAAATGGTAATTTCTCTGAGCGACTTTGCTATTTGAAATATTTCATGAGTTCCTTGGTATAGTCGTGTCTTTGTATGTACTCTTTTTGGGGACACGTGGCATTCTGGGTAGTGCATTTGCATTTACTATTTGCGAGTTCTCATTTATCGTGAGTAGGATGAGGTGCAACCGCCATTAGTGGCTTATGGTGTCAAGTTTCAAGGGTGCTAGGTAAAGTATTGTCTGCATTGTTCGTTCATTTGCTAAGGTTGTTTGATGGGACTGAAATTTGTATATGTTGACAGAGTTTACATCTACGGTGTTCAAGGTGACAAAGGTGGCATTTGTAAGTTCCTATATCTTTTACACACTGGTTTTGGGGTTGTCTAGTGATTTGCTTGGATTGTTTGATGAGGGTAAAATATGTGCCTTCTAAGATGATTTATGTCTACCATTTTCAATTTCAGAAAATGAAGCATTTGTAAGTTCTTGTATCTTTTTCAGTATCGTTTTATAGTTTTTTGCATCTCCACATTTTATGGGTTGAAGCGTGTTTCTTTCACAAATGCATTGCAACTGCACTTGAATTTATTAAATGGGAACACAAATTAGGTCTAGGTAAATGAAAAATGTTTGGCTATAAAATCACTAAATTTGTATCTGCTCAAAGGGTTTAAGTGTATTGTATGGGGAGCAAAAAACAAGGCATTTGTAAGTTCGTATGTCTTTTACAGTTTCATTTTAGAGCGTTCCACATCTTATCATTTTATGGGTTAATGTCTATTGCTTGTTCTTATTTGCATTTTGTGTGTTAATGTCTATTCTTCACTATGCTTCATTGGCTTTATGGGTTAGCGTTTGTTGTTGAGTTAAACACTTGACACCACAATTCATTAATGTTGATTACTCTGCTAGCCATGATTGACAATGGAGGTAGCTAACTGCACTTCAATTTATTCGATAAGAATGAGAATTGTTCGTATTTGAAATATTTCTTGGCTTTGAAGTTTAAACCCTGTTTGCACCAAAATAATTTTTTCATAGTCTTGTTAATGTTGTGGAAAATTTTATAAAAAGCTATTTATCGATGTTCTATTGCAATTTTGTCATTGGCTCATCATATTTTTCTCATGGTTTTTCCGATTTAGAATATCTTTTCAAAAAAAAATGTTGTGAGGACATTTTCTATTGGAAATATTTCATGAGTTTCTTGGTAATAGTCATGTCTTCATATGTATTGTTCATGCAGACGCGTGGTGTGTTAAGCAATACATTTGCATTTACTATTTGTGAGTCCTCATTTATGGTGAGTGCACTGAAGTGCAACCATCATTAGTAGGTTATGGTGTTAGATTTTAAGTGTGATGAGAAAAGTATTATTTGCATTGTTTATTCATTTGCTAACATTTTTGATGATGCAGGAGCATCCATGGCAAATTGGCAATTCTGTATCAAGTAGAATTTTCAATTTTTGGTGAGAAATTTTGCAATTTTTTGGTGAGTAAATTTTGGTTTGGAATTAAAGTTGAAGGTGGTAAATGATATATATTTGAATAATTAAACTTGACAAATTATTTCCCTTTGCACATTGTCAAGTTGACTTGTGGGAGAAAAACAATGAAAAAGTAGTTTTAAAATATTTATATTAAAAATATTTGAAAGGAAAATTGGGTTGTTGGGATTTGAATGTGGAGATTTAAAACACCATTTAATGATCCCTAAAAATTAGGGACTAGGAAGTGGGCACCCAAGACTTTCTTTGATTTTTCTGCTTTTTCAGGAGTCAAAAAGGAGAAAAAAAATTGAAAAAAACTCCTATCTTTAGTGGGCTGTTGGAGATGGTTTTAATTTTAAATTTTTTTTTTTTGAGGAATTTTATGTGCAACAACATAATGGGTCATTCCCTATTGAATAGGCCCAAATAAATCATGTAAAATTAATTTCATGATAGGGAGGAGTAAAATAGAAAAAAACCCATTCTTCAGCAAGAAAAGTTGGAAAGTTTTGAGGGATATTTTTTAAGGCAAAGTGGAGGAGGGGTAGCATTTTCTGGGGAATGTGTTCTTGGTGTGTTTTTGCATGTTGGAGCTGATTTACTAGAGTCCATTGAAGTTTCATATCAATAGATTGTAGCTATAGGAGTCGCAAGTGGTTTTGAGGTGCTGGAAGTGAGACAGTTTGGAATAGCTCACATATTTGAGCATAGATTATATTTGAATGTATTTAATTTGCATATAAGATGTTTTTAAGAAGATTATTTGATGTATATTAGTCCATTGATGACTGAAACTCATGTGTAATTAGATTTCTTGAACTAAGCATTTTAATGGTTTTCTGTGCAAACAAATTGTTGAGTTTAAATTGCAATTTTTCTTTTTTTGTTTAAGCAATTGTTTGAGGATTTTAGAGAGGGGTAAAAATGGTAGAGAAAATGAAAAGGAAATTCATTCCAGTAGACTATGAGCTGGAATTGCTTAAAAAGATGTAAAGCTTGAAGCAAGGAAGCAAGACAGTAAAGGAGTACACAAAAGAGTTTCATAGAAAACTCATTAGAACTGGACATTCTGAGGAAACTAAGGAGAAGGTTGTGAGATACCTTAATGGTTTGAGGTCAATTATACAAGAGGAGATGACATTGGTGCGAGTTGTGACTATGGAAGATGCTTAATAGATTACCTTGAAGATCGAAGAAAGGATGAACAAGAGATTTGAAAACAAACAAAGAGGAAAAAGTCATGAAGGTGAGGTTGAGAGAAGAGAATACGAAGAAGATGATGATAAAAAAAACAAAAAAATGGAGGCCAATGCAACAAAAAAAACACAGGAATGTAGAATTTTATGGGTCAAGAGATGAAAATCAAAGAGGTAGAGGAAGATCGGTTAGAGGTTTTGGAAGAGAAACCTTTCGAGGAACTTGTTTTAAGTGTGGGGAAGAGGGTCACAGAGCATATGATTATCCTCATCAAGAGGAAATACCAAGAAGGACTGAAAATAAAAATAGGACAAAAAATGTGATAGAGAAGATGCAAGATCATCACATTCTGAAGAAGTAGAAGATGGTGAAACTTTAATGGCTAGGAGAACACTGTTAAATGAAGATGATAAATCCATTCAAAGGAGAAGTTTGTTTAAGGACAAGATGAAAGTGTGAAGGAAAGGTATGTAATGTCATTATTGATAGTGGAAGCATAGAAAATATTGTGTCTGATGAAATGGTAAGAAAATTGCATCTAGAAAGGAAGAAGCACCTGAATCCATATCGGATAGCATGGGTACAAGATGACAAAAATATTTTGATTAGCGAACAATGTGAGGTAAAATTTAAGATAGGAGACTATTATGATGAATTTTTGTGTGATATTCTCCCAATGGATGCTTGTCATATTCTTCTAGGAAGACCTTGGCAATTTGACAGGAAGGCGATGCACGATGGTCATGCCAACATGTACACATTGATGAAGGATGGAGTGAAACGTAAATTGAAGCCATTGAAAGAAGAAATGGGTAAAGTTTGCAGCAATGCAAGGTCATGTTTGGTTGATGAAATTAGACCTTTAGATGGTATGAAACATGAATATGTTGACTTTGTTAATATTAACCATGAAGAATATGAGAAAGGTGAATTGTTGACTCAGATTGAAGAAGAGGTCTCAAGTGGAATGAAGGTAGCAGCAGAGGGTAAGGTAAAATATGATTTTATTGTTTCCTTTGATGAGAAAGAGAGTGAAGGATTAGATAAGTTTGTTGCAGTAGAATTTTATTTTGATAAATTTTAATTGGAAGAGTTGAGTGTGAAGTTTAATGAAGAGTTTTCTGAAGAATACTTGTTTGAGAACAATAGATGTGAAAATGTTTTGATTAATGGTCATGATTCCTTGTCATCTAATGAGGAAATTAAGTCTTTTGATGATATTACTAACATTTTTTTTAGGGAAGGAAAACAAGTTGCAATAGTATCATGCCTTTCAGAAGGCATTGAAACAATGGAATTTCATGAAGGAGACATAGTGGAAGGGGGTGGAAAAGGTGGAGCAAAAAATGAGGCAAACAAATACATTTTTTTTTATGAATGAGAAGGTATTATAATTTTAATTGTTAGTTCTAATTTTGATGAAGTATATTGGTGGGACAATACATTTGATGCTTTGAATTATATGATGGGTAGTAGAAGAAGGATGAAGCATGGTAATGTTGTAAGTTTGCAGAAAGTGGTGCATATAAATATTTCATTGGACAAGAAAATGAGGTGGATCCAAGATAGACATAAGGTCTACAATTTTTTTTGAATGCAAATCATGAAACATTTTTTTCTACCATGGGTGTCTAATGCAGGAGCATCCATGGCAAATTGGCAATCCTGTATCAAGTAGAATTTTCAATTTTTTGTTAAGCAATTTTGCAATTTTTTGGTGAGTAAATTTTGGTTTGGAATTCAAGTTGAAGGTGGTGAATGATATATATTTGAATAATTAAACTTGACAAATTAATTTCCCTTTGCACATTGTCAAGTTGACTTGTGGGAGAAAAAACAATAAAAAAGTAGTTTTAAAATATTTATTTTAAAAATATTTGAAAGAAAAATTGGATGTTGGAATTTGAATGTGGAGATTTGAAAAAAAAATTAATGATCCGTAAAAGTTAGGGACTGGGAAGTGGGCACCCAGGACTTGCTTTGATTTTTTCTACTTTTTCAAGAGTCAAAAAGGAGAGAAAAAAATTGAAAAAGACTCCTATCTTTAGTGGGCTGCTGGAGATGGTTTTAATTGTTGTCGTTGTTTGTTTTTGAGGAATTTCATGTGCAACAACATAATGGGTCATGCCATATTGAATAGGCCCAAATAAAGCATATCAAATTAATTTCGTGACAGAGAGGAGTAAAACAGGAAAAACCCATTCTTCAACAAGAAAAGTTGGAAAATTTTGAGGGAGATTTTTGAAAGCAGAGTGGAGGAGGGGTAGCATTCTCTAGGGAATGTGTTCTTGGTGTGTTTTTGTAGGTTGGTACTAATTTACAATAGTCCATTGAAGTTTCATTTCAACAAATTGTAGTTATAGGAGTTGCAAGTGGTCTTGAGGTGTTGGAAGTGAGACAGTTTGGAATAGCTCACAAATTTGAGCATAGATTATATTTGAATGTATTTAATTTGCATATAAGACATTTTTAAGAAGCTTATTTGATGTATACCAGTCCATTGATGACTGAAACTCATGTGTAATCATATTTCTTGAACTAAGCATTTTAATGGTTTTGTGTGCAAACAAATTGTTGAGTTTAAATTGCAATTTTTCTTTTTCTGTTTAAGCGATTGTTTGAGGATTTTAGAGAGGGGTTTGAGAGTATCAAATCCTCTCTACATTATTTGATGAGGCTAAAATTTGTGTTTGTTGAGAGGGTTTATTCCTACAATGTTCAAAGTGACAAAGATGGCATTTGTAAGTCCCTGTATCTTTTGCACTTTGGATTTTTGGGAAGTTTGCTGATTTTCTCAGATTATTTGATGAGCCTAAAATTTGTGTCTTTTCAGAGGATTTATGTCTACCATTTTGGAATTCAAAAACAAAGCATTTGTAAGTTCATATATATTTTACACTATCGTTTTATAGTTTTCTTGCATCTCTTCATTCTATGGGTTAATGCCTAGTGTTTCCATGCATGCATCACAACTGCATTTGAATTTATTAAATAAAAATGAATATTATGTCAAACTAATTGGAAAATGTATGGGTATAAAAACATTAAATTTGTGTCTGTTCAAAGGGTTAGTGTCTGTTGTTGAGTTAAAAACCTAACGCTGTAATTCACTAATGTCAAATTCTCTGCCAACCATGATTAAGAATGGAAGTGTTTGTATTTGAAAGATTTCTTGGCTTTGAAGTTTTAAGCCTCTTCATGAAAATATTATTTGTGCTATTTTTTCATTTGGCCAGTTTATTAGTGCTAGTTCTGTGTGCATGCATTGCAACTACATTTGAATTTATTGAATGAAATATTTTTTTACGCCTTTGTATTTTATGGGTTAATTTCTATTGTTTGTTGTTGTTTGCATTTTGTGCATGCATGCATTGTAACTGATAAGCCTAGTTTATGGTCTAGTTTTGGGTAGAGCTTATGGTTTATTTGCTAAAGATATCATGGACCTTGATGATTAAGTGTTGATACTTTTTATGATATTTCCTTAGAACTATTGACATTGGGCTTAATCTTATTTTTGCAAACCTTTAATGATGATAGCATGTTATACAAACTATCCATATTAATTTTGCATGTGGTTAATAAATGTTCTTTGAGGTGGTTACAACTATGCAATTATTATGCCTAGTAACATTGTCATGCAGATTTAATTTGAGGATGCTAAATTGAGGAAGACATCACCAGCTGGGCATGTACCATAACGTCTAGCTAGGGAATCATTCAAAGGACAAAGGAGGTAGACGGCAAGAGAGTACCCATGCAAACCAAATGCAACTACCTTGTAGTGGAATTTAATGTTGTTGAGCAATGCGGGTGTTACTGCTATGTTAAATCTGTGTTTGGACCTGCATATCTGACCAGATTCCATGCATGCATAACCGCTACCGCTCCACTTTCTTTGTTTTCCCTAAATAGGCATCCTCCCAGTTCGTGGAGTTGACCACCTTGTTTAGCCGATAGTATAAATAAGGATCACATGCTCCTTTTTTGAAGGTTGCACGATTTGATATTGTACTTGCATTCTTGAGTTTTTAGATATACTACTCTTTTTTACTCATGATTTATAGTGAATGAAATAAAGTTTTGAGTTTGAGCATTTGAGTTCTCATTAGTTTTAGAGGATACTTATCCAAGGGGGCCCACTTGGTGAGTAATCTATCCTTTAGTTTAGTATTAGTTTAGTATTACTTTCTGTTTAGTAATTAGTTAAGAAATTGGCACAGACTATTCCTGTAGCCACTAGAATTCCATTTTGTGATTGTTCCTACAACCAAAGTAGACAGAGTAGTGTCCTGTTTGTTTGCCCATATTTTCATCTACGTTATGCATTTCAGCTTAGTATGGTTGTTGATTGATGATTAACATTTATGCCATTCCTTTCCAAGCAATTTACTTTCAACATTGTGTCTTTCTTAGTTGTAGAATGAAAATGGCTACTTTGAGTTCCTAGTGCACATACTGTGTTGGCCCATTTCAAGTTCATGTCCCTGGGTTGACAAGTTAAATGCACCTTCATGATGATTGAATGGCTATTCAGTTTATATGTCCAATTTATGAATCACAACTGTAAGAGCATAGTTGTTAACTCATTGTAGGAGGCATACATTTTTGGTGTTGTTGCCGAGGATGGTGTCAAACTAGGAAGTTCTTAGGAGTCATTGATAGTTTTCTTGTTGTAGTATTTCTGAAAGTTGTTCTTAGTACCCCTCATTTAGGAAGTAATGACCCCCTTTATTCTTTACCAATTCTTTGTGTGAGTTGGTTGATAGTGAGGTGATACCACATGCATAAAGGAAGGAGAAGGGATGCTTATGGGAGATTCCTTCCTAACAATCCTAATCCATTCCAGTTAGTTGAATATCAGAACCTACCAAGAGAAGAAGAAGAAGATCCACAACCCTTTGCTGATGCAATCCCTGATTTGACTAGCTCTGAAGTCTCCTCTGAGGACCAAAATCAGCTTGAGAACCCCTTTGCTTTGGAACTACATCAAGTAGGCATGGGTGATGCAAATGGAAACAAACTTAACCAACCCAATTTTCCTTTCCCTATTTCCCATCAAAATGAAGTTGACAACATTAAAAATATCCCTACTTCAACACTCCCCAAGTTTTATGGACTTGTCATAGAAGCTCCTGATACCTCTTTGTTTGAGTTTGACATACTTTGCAAGAGTTATGATTATACCATCGATGCCCATCGGCTTAAGCAATTTCCTACCACTCTGAAAGAAGCTGCATTAAGATGGTTCATGATCCTAGGCAGAGATACTGTGGAAACTTGGGAAGACATGAAAACAAAATTCCTTAAGAAATACATGGAGTATTGCAGGGGCAGTGACATGAGAGGAGGTGAAATTTTCAGGATGCAACAAAAGGAGGATGAGAGCCTAGAAGATTATATTTCAAGGTTTCTATTTTTCTTACATAAATCTCCACACCATACCCTCAATGAAGAACCAAAAAAGTTGCTTTTCTTAAGAGGAATCAATGAGAGTTGTACTGATGCCTTGGACCTGATGGCAGGAGGAGATATCACCCAAGTTCCTTGGGAAGACATCAAGAAAATATGCCAAAACTACTATAGGGAAGCTTCAAAGAAAGGGAGAGCTTACCAATCTTCCATGGGTAAGTCATCTATCGATGGAGTTTCAAGAATGGAGATTACTCATTTACTGGAAGATTTCAAGCAAGACATTATAAAAAATCTAGCTACTCAGCTAGATACACTTTAGACCAAGAAGAAAAAAGAAGAGGCATAGACAATGTTGGTGGAGTATTTGCCCCATTGCAAATAGAAGAAGGACTGCAGATGCAAGATGGTAGCTAATATTGAAGGCAAGAAAATTGCACCCGAGTTCAAGCCAATCTAGATTGAAGAAGATCAAGTCTACTATGTTGCACAAAGGAGTCCCTGGGCTCCAAGATAGGGTATGCCATGAGATCCACTCTCTTATGTTGGGCCATATTTTAATTCCTATTCATTTGGAAACCAATGAAAACCCCCATATCCATCCAACTATGGAGGATATCCACCACAACCTTGAAGTAACCCTTCAAATGCCTCGCCCAATCATCAAAAATCTCCACCCTAGTGGCAACAACCTCAGTGGAATTGACAAAATCCTCAAGGGCATTGGCAACCACCTCTAGGAATTTGGAAGCAAACAAATCAATGGAGAGGGGGAAAACAATGGCCAACCCAATCAAATAGTTACATTTAGCCACCTTCTCATCCCCAACAACCTTCTATAATTTCTCCACCTGCTAATTCAATCTCAAATGCACCTAAACCTACTCAGCTACCATCTCAGCCCACACCCAATCCAAATAACAAACCACAACAATAGTCTATATACTCTACCAATTCAAATCAATTCCATGCATATGTTGTGAGTGTAAATGACATCCACTTGTGTTCAAGAACTAATCTACCAACCCCTTCCAAGCCCATTATCACTAAGCTTCCTGTGGAAGAGGAAACTTTGAATGATCCCATTCAACCAAGTGCACCTAAAAATCCTGAACCAGTCCAAGTCAAGCAGAATGAACAAGAACCACCATTTCCTTAGAGATTAGAAGTTTCCAAGAAGAAGAAAATGAGGATACAAATTTTGACATCTTGGATCAACTGAAGCATATATGTGTCCAGATCCCTCTATTCCAGGCCATAAAGGATGTCCCAATCTATGGAAAGATAGTTAAAGAAGCATGCCTCAAGAAGCTAGGTAGGAAGAAGAAAGACCCCATTACGGTTCATGTGGTGGGACAACTAGTTGAAATCATGCTTGGAAAAGTGATTATCCCTAAGTATAATGACCTAGATGTGGTAGCAGTTGTTATAAATGGGATCCAAATCAAGAATGCTTTGATTGATCTAGGGGAAACAATAAATTTAATGAACAAAGACATCCTGCAACAACTAAACGTTGCAAGCATGAGATCTACTCCCACTATCTTGCAACTCAATGATAGTTCTACAGTTAAGCCTAATGGTATAATGGAGGATATTGTGGTGATTCTAGACTCCTGGGAGTACACAATAGAATTCATGATTCTTTCTCCTAAAGCTACACTAGGCGGGTATCCCATTATTCTTGGAAGACCATGGTTAGCAACTATAGATGCATATATTAGATGTCATTAAGGAGACATGACCTTTTCTAATTGGAGGAGCACCGAAAATTTTGTTCTTTATCCTCTTGCTCAACCATCCTATGATGAAGATAACCTCATATGGCCACATGTTGGTGAAGAGGCCAAGGAAGTTAATTTTGTGGCACAACTTACGATGTTAGGTAGAAGCTCCTTCATGCAGCTTCAAGATGAAGTTGAAATATTAGTTAACATTATTTTGAACCATTGTGAAGTGGAGGAAGCATATTCTCATTCTGCTACTCTAGTGAAGACACATCTGCCTATTCTTCCTACAACCATTGTTCTTACAGATGTTCTTCCAACAACCATTGTTCCTACAGATGAACTTCCTGCAGCAATAGGTATGTCCCATACATTGCTGCCATATAAAATCAAGGTACCATGTGTTAATGAAGCAACGATGATAGAGTCAATTACACAAGTACAAGTTTTGGAAGGGAAGCATTTGAATGTTAACAACAAATTGAGTGAAGACTAACAATTGTTATTGGAAAACTTATTAAGGACCCACCAGCATGCATTTGCATGGGATTATCATCATATGAAGGGATTGGATCCTAAGATTTACACCCACAAAATTTATACTAGAGATGAT